>CM050170.1:147108068-147215568 GCA_027410445.1 Discoglossus pictus
CCTCGCTACGCGAGGGCCGCTGGCTCGCTACGCGAGCCCGCAAGCGTGAGCAACGGCCCGTACGCTCACAACTATATATGTGATTTCACACATATAGTTACATAGTATTTAAGATTGAAAAAAGACTTTCAGTCCATCAAGTTCAACCTTTTAAGATCTCCTCTGATCTGCAATATGCGGATTAACTATTAATTAATTAGTTGTATTAAAAAAAAAAACAATTCCCTCTTGATCCCAGACACCGGCGACCGGACTTCTCCCTGGATCAATACTGCCTCTCTAATTATCCATGATAACCCTGAATTGCCTTTTTAATTAGAAATAAATCCAGTCCCCTCTTAAAGTTATCTATCGAATCCGCTGTCACCACCTCCTCTGGTAGAGAATTCCACAGATTAACCACCCTTACTGTGAAGAACCCTTTTCTTTCTTTAAGGTGGAATATTTTTACTTCTAACCTCAATTGATGTCCTCTTGTTAGTTTAAAACCTCTTGGCACAAAAAGCTCCCTTGACAAATCTTTATACTGACCCTGGATGTATTTATATAAGGTAATCATATCTCCTCTTAGACGCCTTTTTTCTAGAGAAAATAAGTTTAATTTGGTTAGTCTTTCTTCATAACTTAGCCCCTCCATTCCCCTTATTAGTTTTGTTGCCCTCCTCTGTACCTTTTCCAGCTCTAAAATGTCCTTTTTATGAAGTGGTGGCCAAAATTGTCCTCCATATTCCAAATGAGGGCGTACTAGGGATTTGTATAGTGGCAGAATTATATTTGCTTCCCTGGCTTCTAAACCCTTTTCAATACATGCTAAAATTATACGTATTTGCCTTTGCAGCTGCTGCTTGGCATTGAGCACTGTTACCTAGGTGGTTGTCCACAAGCACTCCCAAATCCCTTTCAATATCTCATACACCTAGATTTGCTCCATTAAGATTATAAATTGCATGGCTATTTTTCCTTCCCAGATGCATAACTTTACATTTATTCGTATTAAATCTCATCTGCCACTTAGATGCCCATTCCTCAATTTTATGTAAATCCCTTTGGAGGGAACATATATATACATATATAACATGGTATTTATATTTCAGGAGATATACACTGAATGCTCAGACATACTGTAATTATTGTTGAGGGGAATTGTAAATGTATTTGTAGGGCAGGTATTATTTTTTTTGTTATTGTTTATTTGTAACATGCCAACATATTCCGTTGGTATGTGTGTATTAACCTCTGGGGCTCTGTATTAATGATGTGTGATTTAGCATTAGTTGTGTGTCAGTGTATAAGTGTGTGAGCAGGTATTTGTAACTGACATTGTGATTTAGTTGATAGTCCTTTACAATTCTGGTATAGGGCTGGCTTCACCATTAGAAAGGCATCTTTTGTGCTATAGGATATGCATGCTTCAATTTTATTCCTGAAATATACTTTCTTATTTTCTTGAATTGGGACACTCGTAATTCCTTAAGTGTCTAAAAAGTTTTCTTGTAAGGGTTTTATCTGCTCTTGTTGGATCACTGTGAGCACTTGCAGAACCTTACAAGAGCACTTAGGATTGTCAGTAAGCTCTTACATGACCCATGTAATAACACTCTATATTTGGTAGACAACAGTTAATATGCACTCCAATGGGTTTACTTATAAGGGATGTAATAGCAATGTGGCTCCCTATATGGAATGTTCACTCGCAAAATTTCCTATGGGAGCCATGTAATCGAGCCCTTATTTGGAACATATAGATGTGTTTAAAATTACTTTTATTTACCTGTTGTACAATTTATTAATATACAAAACTTATAAGGAAATACTTCAGGATCTGAATATGTATAGCTTGAAGGACATGATGGAGAGGGGTGTAATGATAGAAACCTTTAAATACATCAAAGGATTTAATAAAGTTTAAAAGGGAAGTATCTTGCATAAACAAAGAGGTCATGACTTCGAGTTTGAGGGTGGAAGGATTATGAGTAATGTGAGAAACTACTACTTTAAAGTAAGGGGAAGTAGATAAATGGAACAACCTTCCAGTGCAGGCTTATTAATCTTCTTTCCAATCACCATAATGAGTTTTAGTGTCGTTTATTTAACTTAGCGTCCAATGCTACAAATATGAGAAAAAAATCGAGTGATTTGTACTAGCAATACTTGTAATCTATAAATGTGTGTAGACATGGTTTGCTTCCAGAAATTAGACTTTACTAGCCAACTAAAGCTAACACACAGGCAATTACAATACATATGATAACCTTCAGACTTCATAAATAAAAACCGTAAAGCTAGACTGGTTAAGTTGTTGTGAGAAACAGTAATTAAACCACAGGTACAAAAGCAGACATGATGTCACTATATCCAAACATGATGTTTGCTACATGAGTTATCTTGCACTATGAAACTAATTAATAAGGAACTCCATAGTTTGTTTTATTAGTTCAGTAAAACACTTCTTGGGTGGCTGAACAACACAGGCCCCTTTGGCAGGTATTTATTGACTGTAAAGTAAGCCTGTTGTGTCCTACTGAAAAAATTATAAAGTTAGAAAGTTCCCATCAACAGAACCCTATTAAAAATATACAAATATAAAAGCTGAATCAACAGTACAAATCCCAAGGGCCAAATTAGACTGGTCTAATCCTTTTACCTCTGACCCTGGCAGCCACAGTTATTTTCAGGAGTGGAGCACTGTGGGATCTCCCCAGAGCTTCAATACAATGATAGTCTGTTAATGCACAGTCAGAAACCAGTGGATGAATATTATCACTGAAGAGATAAAAATATAAAAAAATGTATACATTCAAGAAGAGCTGCTAAAGAATATGTTTTTTTTAATCATTCTGCAGAAAAAGAACGAGAGCGCTGAATAAATATGATTTATATTTACAAAATAAATGATAATATAATATTTTGGGACATCTATATTTATTTTAAGACTCACTTGTAGGGTAATATACTGTTGATAGCATAACTGTCTTGAGTTTCTAAGTTCACTTTTTATCTTGTGGCAGTTTAATAAAGTTGTTGGTGAGAAAAACTCTACTTCTGAGAGAAATAAGAGAGTGGTTTTGATTGAGGTGTGAGAGACAGAGGAGAGTATCTAAAAAGACATGAGAGAAAGAGGATGCAAGTGAAAGAATGTTTTTGGAGAGAGATATGAGACATGTTAAAGGCAGCTTTTGGAGAGATGTGAGGGACAGAGAGGACATGTGAAAGCCTGCGAGGAGATGTGACATATTGACATATGTGAGAGACTGAAGAGATATATGTGATGTGGTGGTAATTGTGAGAGAGTGAGGCACTGAGGGCATTGAGAAAGTGCAAGATACTAAGGAGGGTTGTGAGAGAGTGAGATACATAGGTGAACTGTGAGAGAGCACGATGTGAGTAGGTTGTGAGAGTGTGAGATACAGAGGGGACATGTGAAAGAGTGAGATACTGAGGGGACTTGTAAGAGAGTGACATACTGAAGAGACTCGTGAGAGAGTGAGATACAGAAGAAGTTGTGAGAGACTTAGGGTTTTATGAGAGAGCGAGATGCATAGGCACTTGTGAGATTGAGAAACAGAGGGGATGAGAAAGTGAGATATTGAGGGATTTATAAGAATGAGATACAGAGAGGAATTGTGAGAAAGTGAGATACAGAGGGGTTAATGAGAGAGTAGGATGTAGAGGAGCTTGTGAGGGAGTGAGATTCAGATGGTACTTGTGAGAGAGTAAGGTTCAGATGGGACTTTTGAGAGTGAGATATAGAGAGGACTTGTGAGGAAGTGAGATACAGAGGGGTTAATGAGATTAAGATGTAGAGGAGCTTGTGAGGGCGTGAGATTCAGAGGGGTCTTGTAAGAGAGTAAGATTCAGATGGGAATTTTGAGAGTGAGGTAAAGAGAGGACTTGTGAGGAAGTGAGATACAGAGAGGTTAACGAGAGAGTAAGATGTAGAGGAGTTTGTGAGGGAGTGAGATTCAGATGGGACTTTCGAGAGTGCGAACAGAGAGGACTTAAGCGTGGGTTTAAGAGGGGACTTGTGAGGGAGTGAGATTCAGAGGAGACTTGTGAGAGAGTAACATTCAGATGAGACTTATAAGAGTGGGATACAGAGAGGACTTGTGAGTGTGGGTTTAAGAGGGGACTTGTGAGAGTGAGATTTGTGAGAAAGTGAGATACTGAGTGAGAGACTAAGAGATATTTGAGAGAGTGTGAGGAGCTAAGAGAATGAGGTACATAGGGTTTTGTAAGAAAGTGAGACTCCGAGTGGACTGCTTGGTTAAATGTGAGAGAGTGAGGGGACATGTTACAATAAATATATATAAATAAAGACAGATAGACACATAGATAGATAGATAGATAGATAGATAGATAGATAGATAGATAGATAGATAGATAGATAGATAGATAAAAAGTGTATATTTATATATATATATATATATATTTTTTTTTATTTTTTTTTACTGAATATTTAAAAGCCTTTAGGTTTTGAGAGGCATATTATATTTATGCTTAAATAATCAACACAAATTCTTTTCATTCTAAAAATATATGAAGTTATATACAGTAAAAAGCAAGAAATGTTTCCTGTTGATTTCATGTGGTGATGGAGCTGAGACATTCTGTGCATTTTCTATTACCGTACTTTTTTTTATCCAGAAGTTTATTAATATATAGCCTATTAAACACAATGGAACCACATGATGGGATATGGATTTATGCAGTTTGTTCCTGTCCACAATTTCTTTTCAGGACACGAATAATTCTGTAATTGTTTGCAAATATTCTAGGTACTAATTGAAAAAGACGCTAAGGAAGTTGTATATATTGTATGGAATATCCAATAACAGCACCTGTAGTCTCATTCACTATTTGAAAGGAAGAGTGAATAAGGGTCACCAAATTACTGTAATGTTAAACTTGGGGTTAAATCTATCAGATATTAATTTCCGGACTTCCAAGGACTGTTTTGCTGAATCATTCTTCCAGACACGTTTTATTACAGTTAAGGCTAAATACTATATTTGCTTATGGTACTTACTCTGAAGGGTACTATTTGATTAGTTTAGGCGCATAGTGACTCTGTTTTGTAATTGCTAAGTAAATAGCAAACTATATCACTGATAAATTTCCGCCGATAACTAATAATGGAACGGATGTTTTATTTTTGTTATCACAAGATATTATTTACATTAATTTGATAAACTCGGTTATTAGCAAGTCAGTTTTTGTTCACTTCACAATCAAATTTAATTTAACGTATTAAACACGGTATTTACCTTATATCTGCTTTGAGTGTTTACTATAGGAATAGAAACTAAAAATGTGTCTCTAAACTTAAGTAAGGTGTCTTACCAAGAGGGGTGAACTTTTCTTTAAATAATTATTTGTTGTTTGTGAACACTAGATCCCCCAAGCTTCTCTGCTGTAAATATACTATATATCATCAGCAAATATATCATACATAACTTTATATTCCTCCTGATAATAAAAGCTGATAGGAAAATAGTTTTCTCTTTTTCTATTATAATACAAATTATAAGACATATAGAGAAATATTTAGATTGTTCTGCATTGGCTAAGTGTGCTGAGGCTCTTTCTGTAGATGGGAAAATCCACTGTTGTCAGTTTTATTATTTAAACTGTGCAGACGCAGATCTTGAGGGTATGGATGCTGATATATATATATATATATATATATATATATATATATATATATATAGACCAGCGCTCCGTCATCAGGGCGCAGAGAACTGCGCTCTGATGACGCTCTGCGCTCCAGCCTGCATCCCCTCATATTTACTGGTTGCTGGAGGCTGCCAAGGCTAAGGTAAGGGGCTATATATTTGTGGGGCAGTGGGACTGGCATGTGTAAGACCCCTACCTTAGCCTTGGCAGCCTCCAGTAAATATTAGAAGGGGGGCTCTGTAGCAGATGGGATGCAGGCGTCATCAGAGCGCAGTTCTCGGCGCCCTGATGACGGCGCGCTGTTCTGCAGCGCGCAAAGGTCTGCGTGCTGTACTAAACCATGTTTTACACATTACAAACGTTTTTTCTTAATAGAAAGTGTGTTTGATCCACCTTTATCTTCCCAGTGAGTTAGGAGGAAGTAAAGAAGGACTTATGGAAAGGCAGTTAATTGTGCTTTATTATCCCATTTATATTAAAGTCATTGGGAACAAAACACAATATGCTGCAGTTTAAACATCCATAAGGCTCATTACCTCTCTGTTTCCTGTAACTTAGCAAGTGAGAGGAGGAAAATACAATGCCACACTGTCTCTAAAGAAGAAATGCAATGTTTAATAGATGATCTGTAAGACCACAATGAATGAATATATATATATATATATATATATATATATATATATATATATATAGTTATTTTTTTAAATTGACAGCTACAGACACTTACCATGGATAGAGAAGTTACCAGGAGGAAGCCAAACTGTTTCCAGGGCCATCTATTCAGTAGCTCTGCCACTGTGCAGAACACTTGGAGACTCCCTCCAGCCCTATGTTGTTACCTTTGGTATATATGGCCTGTTGTTTGACCACTATTGAAACCTGGTTACAGAAGAGGAAAGCCCAAAGTTCTAGGACTTACTTACATGCTATAGGTTGTAAAAAGTGTACGTTTCCCAGTTTGTAGAGGTTTTATTTCCAGTTGATGCACTGTCTGTATGTGTCCTATGTGGCCGTGCTGGAGATAAACTTGCTCTTATGTTAATCACTTATAGTGGACAGAATGATGCTGAATTTGATAAGTGAGCTGAGGATTAATTCCAGATGATATCAGAAAAACTACGGTGCCAGCAAGAGCATTATACTAAAATTTGGGTGGGACATATCACTTAATAATGTTGGAACTGAAATAAAAAGATAGACAATAACCTTCCTTTCTCCTTAGAGCATTTTATAGTGTTAATGTATTCAAATTATGGTGCAATATTAAAAAAAGGAAATTGTACATAAAAATACAAAATACGGAAAACTAATGTATACATTATTTTTAAAGTAGAAACATTATTTTCTCACACATAAGCCATCAATTTATTGTCATGATCAGCTATACAGGAGGTCCCAGGTTACAGGCGACCCGACTTACAGGCGATACCTACTTAAGAATGGGTGCCCACTGCCCAAGGCTTCTTGTATGAGTTTGTTTTATGATCTGTCTGTTAGAATTAGGAAAAATAGCCATGCAATTTATAATCTTAATGGAACAAATATAGGGGTATCAAATATTGAAAGGGATATGGTAGTACTTAGGAACAACACCTAGGTAACAGTGCTCAATGCCAAGCAGCAGCTGCAAAGGCAAGTCAAACATTAGCATGTATTAACTGTGGTCAGTTTTTCTAGATATAATTAAACCTAATAAAGGACAACATGTTTTTAGAAATCACAATATTAAACACAACCTTTATATGTAATTTGTAAGTTTCCAGCCTTAAATGATGGTATTATAAAATGTCTATGCTGTTTCTCTCTCTGTGTCTCTCTCTCTGTCCTCTATCTCTGTCCTTACTCTCACTCTGTCCTTTCTCTCTTTCTCTCTCTCTGCCCTGTGTGTGTGTCTCTCTCTCTGTCTTCTCTTTCTCTGTCCTGTCTCTATCTCTCTCTCCCTCTCTCTCTCTGCCCCATCTCTCTCTGTCCTGTGTGTGTCTCTCTGTCCTCTCTCTCTGTCCTTTTCCTCTCTGTCCTGTCTCTCTCTCTCTCTTTATCTCTATCTCTCTGTCCTTTGTCTAGCTCTGTCCTGAGCCTCTTTCTCTCTGTCCTGTGTGTGTCTATCTCTGTCATGTCTCCTTCTCTCTCTCAATCTGTCCTGTTCTTGTGTGTGTCTCTCTCTCTCTTTCTGTCCTGTCTCTCCCTCTGGCCTCTCTCTCTCTGTATCCTCTCTCTCTCCCTCTCTTTCTCTCTCTCTGTTTCTGTGTTTGTGTGTCTTTCTATCTGTCCTCTCTCTCTCTCTGTTCTGTGTATGTGTGTGTGTCTCTCTCTCTCTGTCCTGTGTGTGTGTCTCTCTCTCTGTCCAATCTCTCTCTGTCCTGTCTCTTTATGTCCTGTGCATGTCTCTTTCTCTCTCTGTCCTGTCTCTCTCTATCATCTCTCTCTCTGTCCTGTCTCTGTCCTGTTTCTCTCTCTCTCTCCCTCTCTCCATCTCTCTCTGTCCTTTGTCTCTCTCTGTCCTGTCTCTCTCTCTGTCCTGTGTGGGTGTCTTTCTCTGTCCTTTCTCTCTTTTCCTCTCTCTCTCTCTCTCTGTCCTCTCTCTCTCTCTCTGTTTCTTTCCGTGTTTGTGTATCTCTCACTGTCCTCTCTCTCTCTGTCCTGTGTCTCTCACTCTCTCTCTCTTTCTATCTCTTTCTCTCAGTATCCTGTCTCTCTCTCTCTCTCTGTCCTGAGCTTGTGTGTGTCTTGCTCTCTGTCCTCTCTCTCTGTCCTGTGTAAATCACACTCTTTCTGTCCTGTCTCTCTCTCTGTCCTGTGTGTGTGTGTGTCTCTCTCTCTGTCCTCTCTCTCTGTCATTTGTCTCTCACTCTCTCTCTGCCCTGTCTCTCTCTCTGTCCTGTGTGTGTCTATCACTGTCCTGGGTGTGTGTCTCTCTATCTCTGCTCTCTGTGTCCTGTCTCTATCTGTCCTTTTTCCTTTGCTGTCCTGTCTCTCTCTCGCTGTCCTGTGTATGTCTTTCTTTCTATCGCTGTCCTGTTTCTCTCTGTCCTGTTTTTCTCTCTCTGTCCTGTTTCTCTCTCTCTCTCTCTCTCTCTGTGTTCTGTCTCTCTCTCTCTTTAAGTCCTTTCTCTGTTTGTCCTCTCTCTCTCTCTCAATCCTTTCTCTCTCTATTTCTCTCTATCTCTCTCTGTCCTTTGTCTCTCACTCTCTCTGTCCTGTGTGTGTCTCTCACTGTCCTGTGTGTGTGTGTGTGTGTGTGTGTCTCTCTCACTCTGTGTCGTGTCTCTATCTGTCCTTTTTCTTTCGCTGTCCTGTCTCTCTCTCTCTTGCTGTCCTGTGTATGTCTCTCTTTCTCTCACTGTCTTGTCTTTCTCTGTCCTGTTTCTCTCCCTCTCTATCCTGTCTCTCTCTCTCTGTCCTCTCTCTTTATATCCTTTCTCTGTTTGCCCTGTCTCTCTCGCTCTCAATCCTTTCTCTCTTTCTTTCTCTCCATCTCTCTCTGTCCTTTGTCTCTCTCTCTGTCCTGTCTCTCTCTCTGTCCTGTCTCTCTCTCTCTCTGTCCTGTGTGTGTGTCTTTCTCTCTCTCTCTCTATGTCCTGTCTTTCTCTCTCTGTCCTGCCTCTGTCTGTCCTCTCTCTCTCTCTCTCTGTCCTGTGTGTGTGTCTTTCTCTCTCTCTCTATGTCCTGTCTTTCTCTCTCTGTCCTGCCTCTCTCTGTCTCTCTCTCTCTGTGTGTGTTCTGTGTGTGTGTCTTTCTCTCTCTCTCTCTCTCTCTCTCTCTGTGTCCTGTCTCTCTCTGTCTTCTTTCTTTAAGTCCTTTCTCGGTTTGTCCTGTCCTCTCTCTCAATCCTTTCTCTCTCTCTTTCTCTCTATCTCTCTCTGACATTTGTTTCTCTCTCTCTCTCTCTCTCTCTCTCTCTCTCTCTCTCTCTCTATGTCCGGTGTGTGTCTCTCACTGTCCTGTGTGTGTGTTTCTCTGTGTCCTGTCTCCATCTGTCCTTTTTCTTTCGCTGTCCTGTCTCTCTCTCTCTCGCTGTCCTGTGTATGTCTTTCTTTCTCTCACTGTCCTTCTCTGTTGGCCCTGTCTCTCTCGCTCTCAATCCTTTCTCTCTCTCTCTTTCTCTCCATCTCTCTCTGTCCTTTGTCTCCCTCTCTATCCTGTGTGTGTGTGTCTTTCTCTCTCTGTGTGTCCTGTCTCTCTCTGTCCTCTCTCTTTATGTCCTTTCTCTGTTTGTCCTGTCTCTCTCTCTCAATACTTTCTCTCTCTCTTTCTCTCCATCTCTCTCTGTCCTTTGTCTCTCTCTCTGTCCTGTCTCTCTCTCTATCCTGTGTCTCTGTCCTCTCTCTCTCTCTATGTCCTGTTTTCTCTCTCTGTCCTGCCTTTCTCTGTCCTGTCTCTCTCTCTCTGTGTTCTGTGTGTGTGTGTGTCTTTGTCTCTCTCTCTCTCTGTCCTTTGTCTCTCTCTCTGTCCTGTCTCTCTCTCTGTCCTGTGTCTCTGTCCTCTCTCTCTCTCTATGTCCTGTTTTCTCTCTCTGTCCTGCCTTTCTCTGTCCTGTCTCTCTCTCTCTGTGTTCTGTGTGTGTGTGTGTCTTTGTCTCTCTCTCTCTCTGTCCTGTGTCTCTCTGACCTCTCTCTTTATGTCCTTGCTCTGTTTGTCCTGTCTCTCTCTCTCAATCCTTTCTCTCTCTCTTTCTCTCCATCTCTCTCCGTCCTTTGTCTCTCTCTGTCCTGTCTCTCTCTGTCCTGTGTGTGTGTGTGTCTTTCTCTCTCTCTCTCTCTCTCTCTCTTTCTCTCCATCTCTCTCCGTCCTTTGTCTCTCTCTGTCCTGCCTCTCTCTGTCCTGTGTGTGTGTGTGTCTTTCTCTCTCTCTCTCTCTCTCTTTCTCTCCATCTCTCTCCGTCCTTTGTCTCTCTCTGTCCTGCCTCTCTCTGTCCTGTGTGTGTGTGTCTCTCTCTCTCTCTCTCTCTCTCTCTCTCTCTCTCTCTCTCTCTCTCTGTTTGTCCTGTCTTTCTCTCTCTCTATCCTGTCTCTTGCTCTGATCCGTCTATCATTTTCCTGTCTCTCTCACTGTCTTGTGTCTTCTGCACGCTTCCCGGCGGCGCTTCCCGAAGCTTAATGGAAGCGGTTAGAAACAAACCGGACGCTTCTGCACTTTCCCTGGATCTACTGTCAATGTTACGTCTGCGCAGAACACACTATGCAGGCGTGACAGACATAAGAAACTGACAATTATTATAGTAGATGATTCTTATTGTATATGGCATTTTTCCCCTTAGCTGATTATGCCTTCTTATTTCTCAGCAATTGTGCCTTTGTAAACTAATGAGTCCCCCACAAGTAGGTTTGAATGCACTGGTGGTTTTAGCTGTCATATTCCTACTGTACACGTAGAAAATCCTCTGCATTCAGTCACTTCCCACCACAGGAAATTGAATCAAAATGGTAGATTATGCAGCATCATGGTCACATGATCACGGCACACACCTGATGTTTAATGTAAAATTGCCCACAACAAGCACTAATTTCACATATATAAAAAACAAATTATTTTCTTTTTATTAAAGAAAAACAACATTTACGCTTCGTATAAAGTATATGTATTTTTCAAGTGCAATATTTATGGCCCTGAGTCTTTAAAAGGGCAGCACAATAGTTTTTAGCTTTTTGATTTACATATAGCAAAAATAGAAGAGCGATAGAAGTGGATTAGCGGGTAATAGAGGTATAGATAATGAGGATATGTATCTGGGCTGTGTGAATCATTTGCTGGCTGAGTTAAAAAGAATCTGTATTGTTGAAGAGGGACATGCTCTAAAGAACAGGCTGGGGGATCATGGGAAGTGTCTGAGAGCTGCATGGGACCCCAGGGCCACCTGTTGCCCAACACGTTTTAATGAACACCATAAGGCTGGTCTAGCTTAAATAGTAAATAACATTTCATTTTAAACAAATTATATTATCTTACTGCAATACTGTACACTATAGAATAATGGTTCTCTGTTTACCTTCCAGTGCTCATGGGAACAGGCTGAGATGCATACTTTTTTAAATAGGGTGTAACTTTGTTGTTTGCGTCACTCAGTCGTATCCGACTCTACGTGACCTTCTGGACTGAAACACACCATACTGATCCTCTTGGTATTCATGACAGAGATTCTGGAGTGGGTTTCCAGTTCCTTCTCCAGTGGGCCACAGCAGACAGCTCCTGGTATTCCTAGGTGGTGTCCCATCCAAGCACTGACCAGGCCCAACTCTGCATGGCTTCAGGGTGGTGTGACCTCTAGGTTCCCAGGGAACCCAGGGTGTAACTACATGTGACATATTAAATGTTCATCTAGCTTTGCACTGATTTGACATAGTACATTTTAACTGTAGCTTAGATCCTCTACAGCCTGTCTATACCTATGACTAATGGTGGTGGTTTGTATAAAGTTCTCATAATACTTAAGAACCAGCAGATAAGGTCTCAAGGACTGGCACCAGTCCTCGAGTTGGATCTTGGGATGCACTGCTATGGCGTATACATGTAAATTTTACATCTCTGGGGTTTCAAATGTCTAATCCACCACTAATTTGTTTACGTGTAAAATACAACTGTATCGATCATGTTTTATCCATATGTATTGTTTAAATGTGTCACAGTATTATTAAAGCTTATTAAACATAATCACAGCCTGTTTTAGGTAAAACAATTTGATTGTACATCATATGAGTCTGTGGAGACTACTATAGACAGGGCCGGATCTACCTTTTTTGGAGCCCCTAGACAGTGAAGTGGAGGAGCCCATGCGAGTGAGTACACAAGATATGCACAGACCCATGTTTGCCTATTCTGTAAGTGTAAGTTCCCTTTTCTGTTGTAACTGTCTTACCTCCTATTAGCCAGTCTATAACCTGCAACATTTCATTTTTTTTAAGCCAGGAACTAATTTCTTTAACAAGTGGCGCACCTCACAGGAAAAAGCCCCTGGACAGCTGCCTAGTTGGCCTAATGGGTAATCCGGCCATGGCTATAGAGTATTAGAGAATCACACCGGCCCATTAGGTCCCACCTCACAAATGCAATCTCTCATAGTTGGCATTTGATGAATATCATAACACTTAAAACATTATTCATTATATTTTGTTAAGTTGTTCAGTCAGGTCTAACTCTCTGTGACCCTATGGGACACATCACGCCAGCCACATCTTGTGTCTAATTGTGCTCCTCCATAAGCTTATCATGGTAAAGATACTGGAGTGGGTTGCCAGTTCCTTCTCCAGTGGATTTCTCTGACCTCTCTGCTATGACCTGCCCATCTTGGATGACCCTACATGGTATAGCTCACAGCTTCACTGAGGTACACAAGCCCCTTCACCACGGCAAGGTAGCGATCCAGAAGCTAAGTAATTATATACAGTTGAACAATAAAAGTAATGAAGTATATATTGGCTCATTTGCTTTATTGCGCAGACATTTCATTTAAAGTGGCAGCTCTTGAGAGATACAATTCAATGGAATTAATATATTGTATAGTGTATAGTTAATCAATACAAATCATTTTATAGAATATATGAGAGCGTGAGTGAATTACTTTACATCCTATTTGCACATACAAACCTTTATTTATCAAAATATTCTACTTTTCTCAGAAATGAGAATAACATATGTTATTATATTGTGGTGATTAATCACGCAGTCACGTCTTCAACATGATGAATAGGCCTCATAGCTTAACATTGGATTAATTGGTATTTGCTCACATTATTTGATAAATGTGAGATAGTCATTTTAAACAATTTAGTAAGTCGCTGGGTATGAGCAATGAGTTCGAGCAATGAGTTCGAGCAATGAGTTCGAGCGGGGCTCTCTGATTCCTGTTCTATGGGGCCATCGTACAAGCTTTCTTCAGAACAGGCGGCTCAATCAGTGGATTTAGTTTCCTATGTTCTAACAGGAATGACCTGGAAGTCTGATATAATTCCAGCCCTTGAGGACCAGAGTAGAACAAGCCTGAGTTAGAGGATCTGTGAATCATGGATGAGGAGGAGGAGGAGGAGGAGGGATGATATTCTATGGAGGACAGGGGACACTACTGATAATTACTGCTAAACATGTAGATACTGGATATAGATTGCATGCTATATATCTAACTAATGGCACTGCCTACTAACAGTATCATTTATTAGTATCAGGACTGCTCAGTAACATAGGGCCAGATACTTTACTTTCTACAGTGTAAAGGCTCACGGTGGTCATATTTATATACATTATTGTTTATTTGTAATGCGCCAACATATTCCGTAGCGCTATACATGGGTTAAGTCCCAGGCAAAGACAAATTCAGTATTAACATATTAGTCGTTTGCCCGTCATAAATGACGGTATACTATTTGATGCGCTCTTTCTCTCCCTCTGTCTCTCCCTGAGCGTCTTCTCCTTCTCTCTCTGTGCGCCCTCTCCCTCTCTCTCTCTGTGCGCCCTCTCCCTCTCTCGTTGTGTGTGCTGTCTCTGTCTTTATGCCCTCTCTCACTCTCTGTACCCTACTTCTCCCTCTTTCTCTCTCCCTCCCCCCTTCTCTCTCTCCCTCCTTCTGTCTCTCCCTCCTCCTTCTCTCTCCCTCCTTCCTTCTCTCTCTCTCCTTCCTTCTCTGTCACCCTCCTCATTCTCCCTTCCTCCTCCCCTCCTTCTCTCTTCCCCCTCCCCTCCTTCTTCTCTCTCCCCCTTCTCTCTCCCGCGTGTCTCTCTCAACCAATGATTCTCCCCTCTCTCTCTCCCCCCATGTTTCTCTCCCACCATCTCCTCTGTCTCTTCCCCATGTTTCTCTCCCACTCCCTCCCCTGTCTCTCTACCCCCTGTCTCTCTCCAACTGTGTCTCCCCCTGTGTCTTTCTCCCACCCTTTCCCTCCCCTGTATCTCTCTCACTGCTCCCCCCTATGCCCCCCATGTCACTCTCCCCCACTGCTCCCCGCATGTCTACCCTCCCCGTGCCTCTCTTGCACCCTTTCGGTCCCCTGTCTCTCTCCCACCCTCTCCCACTCCTCCCCCACCTCTCGCAGCGCACAGTGTGTGGCTAGCGCCCCACATTCACTGACAATGCTATGCGCGCGCATTTGATGCCACAAGCTGCGCATTGCTGTTTACATAGTTTCCTGTAGTGCGCATGCGCTAAAACAGCGTTACACACCACGGAAACTATATTTGTGATTGCAAAGGATAAAGGGCCCGGTCTTTGAGCTTAGAATCTAGTGTCCTTAGAACTTTCCCCAAAGCACCTTGCAAGATTGAAAACTCACAAACTTACAATCTAAAGGTATATATATATATATATATATATTTATATATATATACTGGAATATTCTAATATTCTATAGGCAAAATGTTTTAGCGTGGAGAATAAAATGGTGTAGCGGGGTGGACTTTGAATATTCAGGAATATCTATCTGCACAAGGTGAATGTGGCATCTACAACTAGCAGTGAATTAATTAGGCCTAATAATATGCTCAGTTTAGAAGTAAACACCTTCAACAGAAAGTAACAAAACAGGATCAGCTGATAAATGAAAATGGATCCCTGCAGCGATGTTGCCTATTTTCAGGTGTAGCTCATCATAAGAAGCTATATTACGTGCCTGACCACAATGGACCTTTCAGGAGTTCAATAAAAGATATCAATATCCATTTACCACAATATAAGGCTAAATTAATCTTCATGTGGTTGTAAGGCAATGATTTCAGGATTTCCTGCAGTGGATTTGAGTGTCAGTCACTGTCTAAATGATTCCCACTAATTTACCTCTGTATAAACAGGAAAATCCTGGCCTGTGTTCTGCACTTGTGCACCTCTATCACTTGCCCTGCACTAATGTAAAGACCAGGGAGTACTGTATTAAAACTGGGTAATTTATCAAAATAACCGTGCTATCAAGTGTTTCTATCGTAGGTCTTCAAGTTGCTCCAAACAACTAATTTTCTGACTGCTTTCTTCAATTTGGCTCTTCCAGCAACAAAGAGGTTAATATTAAGCAATAAAACTCAATCTCATGCATTGCTATTAGATGTAAAGAGAGTCACTGGCTTTATAGCAAGCAATGGCCCCATCTGCTGGTAAACATATATATGACAATTTAATTCCTGTAATGTAAACCATAACGAGGAGTATGTGATGATTCTGGGTAGGGGGATACAGGTCATGTTATACAAAGTCTGCACAAGAGTTTCTCTACATGTACGTATACAAACCGCTAAGGACTGTTTATTACCCTTTATTTGTAACTTGTGGCTACAAAAAATACTATAAGGTAGTCCGTGGAGAGAATCAAAACGTACCTGTCACTTTCTTAGGTCTCTGCTGCAGGTAACTGTAAATGGAGATAAAATCAATTGCCCGTCAAACATTACGGTATAGTATTGTGTGTTCTGTCTCTTTGTGCTCCCTCTCTCTGTGTACCCTGCCTCACTCTTTCTGTGTGCCCTCTCTCTCTGCACCCTCTTCCTCTCTCTGTGCTCACTATTTCTCTCTGTGCACCCTCTCTCTGTCCTCACTCTCTCTCCTTCCTTTTATCTCCCTCCTTCCTTCTCTCTCTCCCTTCGTGTCTCTCCCTTCACCTCTCTCTCTCACTCCTTCTCTCATTCTTTCCCTCCTTCTCTCTCTCTCCCTCCGCCCTTCTCTCTCTCTCCCTCTCCCTTGCCATCGCTCTCTCCCTCTCCTTCTCACTCTCTCCCCCTCCTTTCTTCTCTCTCCTTCCTTCCTTCCTTCTCTCTCCCTATCCTTCTCACTCTCTCCCCCTCCTTCCTTCTCTCTCCTTCTCTTTCTCTCTCCCTCCCTCTCCTTCTCTCCCTCTCCTTCTCTCCATCCATCTCTCTCTCCCTCCCTCTCATCTCTCTCTCACTCCCACTCCTTCTATTCCTTCCTCTCCTTCTCTTTCCCTCTCCCTGCTTCTCTCCATCCATCTCCCTCTCTCTCCCTCTCTCTCTGTCCCTCTCCCTCTCTCTCCCTCCCTCTCCTTCTCTCTCCTTTCCTCTCCTTATCTCTCCCGCTCTCTACTCTCTCCCTTCTTCTCCTTCTCTCTCCTTTCCTCTCCTTCTCTCTCCTTTCCTCTCCTTCTCTCTTCCTCCCTCTCCTTATCTCTCTCCCTCCCTCTCATTCTCTCCCTCCCTCTCCTTCTCTCTCCCTCCCTCTTCTTCTCTCCCTCCCTCTTCCTCTCCCTCCCCCTCCCTCTCTCTCCCTCTCCCTTCGCCACACAATGCAATTGAAGATTTTGTGTATAGTTTCCATCTTTTTGACCACATCAATGAGGGGATGTGTTTATTTTGTACTTTAGTGGAGGGAAGGGTGGTCAAGAACAAACTGGGAGAGGTGTAGGATTATTTTTTTTAGAGTTGGTTGTTTTGGAGTTTGACACTGCCCCCCTTCCCCTGGAGACGCATGGTAAGATGCATACAGCTTGTAAGTATAACTGTAAGCCTGTTCCTGCAGATACGAAAATGCCTCTATCACATATGCAACCTTCACCAAAGCCTCATGGATGCCTTTAGGACCATAAGAGGCGTATTCTTTTTCTAATTAAAAACTATCTCTGTGGCATTGCCCTGCCTATTGATGCTCTTGTTGTTCAGTCAATCAGTTGTGTCCGACTCTTCAAGAACCTATGTATCACCCCATACCAGGCACAATCATTGTGTTTCTGGTTGTGCTTGTCCATAAGGTTATTATGGCACAAATACTGGAGTTGTCTAACAATGCAATTTGTCTAACCGCTCTGCTTTGACCTGCCCATCTTGGATGACCCTACATGGTTTAGCTCACAGCTTCATTGAGCCCCTTCACAAGGTAGTGATCCAGAAAAAGGATTCCTGTTCCAAGTCAGCCTCAATGGTTTCATCATATAGTGATCCTACACTTATATATATTTTCCATACAAATATAACATTAAGACGGCCATTTTTAACTAGAACCTTTTCATTAATGATTCCAACGTCTATGTTATTCTATGAGGCTTCATGTTCAGGAATAACATAGGGATTGGATGCGTCTGAACACTAGTATCTCCAAAATAACTGCATTCCTAGAAATGAACACAGGCCAAAGGTATTTTATATATCTGGAACTAGCAACAATCTATTGCCGGGGGGAAAAAAAATAAAAAAAAATCATCATTTGAGAGGGCGGCCGCCAGTATTCGGCAGATTGTAACGTTAAAATACTGAGATGAAGGATTTGTCATCAGTACTCTCTATTTGGAACTGGAGCTCAATTTCATGGGACACAAAACAATTTAAGGGGAGCAGTAAAGTACAATTCAAAATTTAGTACAGGGAGTTATGGAACATGAACAATAACTTCCCTAAATGTGACTGTTACAGAAAGAAGTTATGGACACGGAAATGTAGCAAGTGATAATGGCCATCTGAGAACCTGACCAGAATACCAAGGAGCACAGTAAGGCTATAAGGGGTTCCTGCAGAGACTTGGAAACTACCTGATGTTAAAGGGATGCTGTCACCCCAACAGGAAATTAGTTTAATGTCAAAGAGCAATAAAAACGGTCTATACTTTGTACTTGAAAAAAAGAGGCCGTCATTTATAGAACAAACTGACCGGATATAATCAGAGAGCGGCATCTTTTAGCCACTTGTGCCCTGTAGTATATTGGTCACAGTCCAGCCCCGAAATGCCAGGCAATTCTACCCTGAACCGGAGAAACAACAAACCCCAGACGTACGCTTCGGCCTTCATTGGCCTCGTCGTAAAGCTGTGCTCCCTAAGCAAGGCGTCTACGTCTGGAGATTACTTTGTACTTGCCTTATTTCTCCACAGTGAACCATTCAGCGTTGAAAATGCCTGCTACTATATGCAAATGTGCATCTTAGTATGCTAATTTGTGGCTCAGAGTGCTTGGGAAGGATGGGGGAGGGGGTCCAACAGCATGATAACCTAGGGCCATTGATTTATCACCACAGATTTAGACAAGCAGGCTGCAGTACTGATTTGAGCATGAAAGCATATCATTCTTATTCATGAGACGCTCATTTGCATAAAAATACAGTAGATTAACAGCCTTATTAAATTGCAATTTGGCCAATTGAATAGGGCTCTAAATAAGCACAGAGCTTTTTTTTTTTTTACAGAAGTTTTTAGTTAGTGAACTTCTATCCAAAAGCAAAGTCTTCACTAACTAAAAATACTTACTATTGGTCGAATCGCAATTTAATAAGGCTGTTATTCAGAAATGGTTCACTTTAGGAACAAATGGTTAGCACAATGTATAGTTCGTTTTTCATTCTCTTTAAGAATAACTTTTAATAAAATAACTTGGTTTTGGGATAGCAGAGTCCCCTTCGAAGGGAGAGATGATATCAGAAATCATAAGGACTCATACAAATGTAATGGCCGGGCACGATGATATACACATCACGCCTGTCTGCAGCCATTCCTATAACTTACCTTTACATTTAAAAGGGAATTTAAGTTATATTATTAATATTATATTAAAGGGCACTAAATATATATTTAAAAGCTAATTGGATAGTGACACACCATTTTTGTGGAGAGCAGACGCTATCATTTTCACAGATACTAGGATAGCTGAGCTAGTTGCGGGAAATGTTCAAGAGCCAGCCCAGGAGCCTATCAAGTTACAGCAGAGTTCTAGGCTGACAGGTTGTTGTTATTTGAGTTCATTGCATGACAAGTACTGCACATTTACTTGTCTGTGTTCTTCAGCTAACTATTGTTATTTAGTCTTTCAATGGTGTCCGCCTCTCCGTGACCCTATGGACCGCAGCATGCCAGGCACATCTGTCATTATGTCTCTGGACGTGCTTCTTCCTAGGTTTTCTTTGCAAAAATACTGGGGTGTGCTGCCAGCTCCTTCTCCAGTGGGCTGCAATTTGTCAGACATCTCTGCTATGGCCTGCCCATCTTGGGTGATGCTACATGACATAGCTCACAGCTTCATTGATGTACACAAGCCCCTTCACCATAACAAGGTAGTGATCCAGAAGGGGTATATATATATATATATATATATATATATATAGTAGTAGTACAAATAAGGAATAGTACATTAGTGATTCCACTTGAATGTCTAAAAATAAGTTGATAAAAACTTATTTCCTGCTCAAAATTCTCAGAAACACAGTATATGCACTGCAATCTGGGAAAACTGGGCGGGACATGCAAATGAGGCCACATAATGCACCATCACTCTGTCAATCCAAACCATTTTAAACATGGCTCCTTTAATGCATATGCTTACTGTATTTCACAGTTTTATATATATATATATATATATATATATATATATATAGAGAGAGAGAGAGAGAGAGAGAGAATGAGAGAGAGAGAGAGGAGAGAGAGAGAGAGAGAGAGAGAGAAGGTGAGAGAGAGTGAGAGAGAGAGAGAGAGAGAGAGAGAGAGGGAGAGAGAGAAACTAAATAAATCTCAGAGACTATATATAATTGAGACAGAGAGAGACTATATATAAATGAGAGAGTGGGAGAGACTATACATAAATGAGAGAGAGAGTGAGAGAGAGACTATATATACATGAGAGAGAGAGAGAGACTATATATAAATGAGAGACTATATATAAATTAGAGAGAGAGTATATATAAATGAGAGAGACTATATATACATGAGAGAGAGAGACTATATATAAATGAGAGACTATATATATATATATATATATATAAAACAGAGAGAGACTATATATAAATGAGAGAGAGACTATATATAAATTAGAGAGAGAGTATATATAAATGAGAGAGAGACTATATATGAATTAGAGAGAGACTATATATAAATAAGAGATAGAGAGAGAGAGAGAGAAAGAGAGAGAGAGAGACTATATATAAATGAGAGAGAGACTATATATAAATTAGAGAGACACTATATATGAATGAGAGAGAGACTATATATAAATTAGAGAGAGACTATATATAAATGAGAGAGAGACTATAGAAAAATGAGAGAGAGAGAGAGAGAGACTATATATAAATGAGAGAGAGAGAGACTATATACAAATGAGAGAGAGAGAGAGAGAGAGAGACCATACATAAATGAGAGAGAGAGAGAGAGAGACTATACATAAATGAGAGAGAGGCTATATATAAATGAGAGATAGAGAGACTATATATAAATGAGACAGAGAGACTATCACATATAGTTGTCAGTTTCCGGAGGGACGCCTGCGAGCCTCGCAAAGCGAGGCGAGCTGTTGACGTACGAGGCTGCAATGAGTGCCGAAGCGTGGCGAGCAGTTGAGGCACTCAGGACCTAGGGTGCAATGAGCGTCGAAGGTGCTCATTGTTGGGAGAGCATAGAGACTATATATAATGAGAGATAGAGAGAGACAGAGAGAGAGAGTGAGAGCTATTTTCTTTTTATTTAAAAAAACATACTTTGCATTGACTAGACTCTGGAGCCTCTTATGGATCACCACCTTGTTGTGGTGAAGGGGCTTGTGTACTTTAATGAAGTTGGGAGCTAAACCATGAAGTTTCACCCCAGATGGGCAGACTAATCCCCTGGAGAAGGAACTGGCAACCCACTCCAGGTATTTGGTCGTCATTAAACATCTAACATGAAAGTGTTAGACAATTAAATATGTGTGTGTGTGTATGTTGCTGTGTACCTTTATTAATTAAGAGTCCCTCTGGTCTTCTATTTTTAAGATACTTTTGCTCATTCAATGAAGGAAAAGAAAAACATCACTTGGTCCTTGATTAATACAAAACTGAGGAGCCATTTTTCTGCTAAAATCAATCTTACTGTGCAAATGTTTAAATGTGTCAGATATGTCATTAGGATTACAATGTAAATGTATGTGTCTGTGTCTGACAAAGGCAACTGTGGAGATTAAAGATTTCCCACGTTCCCAGCCCTTTTTCTCAGCCTCCGTGTCATTAGGCGGCGTGTAAGTGCGGAGCACAGAGAATCCCATATTTTGATCTATCCTGCTAAAGTCAATTAATCTTCTAACCTTAGTCATAATTAGGCAGGTTTAACTTCATCAATCTTGTGTAATAAGAATAAATGAGGATATCAACCTTTCCACTTTTCATCATTTCGTAGACTCTCACTAAATGTATTCTCAGATACTGCGTGAAACTAATTTGAGATCTTCCGCCTTAATCTCTTGTTGATACTGTTCCCTGGCAAGAAAAGTTAATACAATTCAGAGCGTAGTAAAACATAGCGCGGCACGTGTGATACAGACCTAGCAAGTGTTGGAAAGATGACAGCGGGAAATGCAGCAATGCCGCTATTGTGTTCTACGTCCACTTTATGATGAAAAAAAGAAGGATTTATATATTAGCAAAATTTCAGCCTAACAGGATAATTAGGTGGAAAAATATCATAGAGCTATTTTTTTATTTGAAAAACTATACTTTCCATTAACTAGACCCTGGATCACTACGGTGACTTTGAATGAAATTGTGAGCTAAACCATGTAGGATCACCCAAGATGGACAGGTCATAGCAGAGAGGTCAGACAAATACACTGGAGAAGGAACTGGCAACCACTCCAGTATGTTTACCAAGAAAACCATATGGATAAGCATGATTGCTGGCGTGCTTCCTCCATATGGTCGCCGAGAGTCGGACAATACTGAACAACTGAACAACAGACCCTGGAGATATCCATAATACAGTAGACTCTCAGTTATCCGGCACCCATGGGGATTGGTAGATGCTGGATAAATGTAGTTCTGTTTGCTTGAGAGTTACTATTAAAAGAGGCCTAGATTAGCTTCACATAGGGTTCTCTGCTAAGAATATTTGTCAGTGAGGGCTATTCTAGCAGCAGCGGCTTTCACTCCTCACTTACACACAGGTACATTTGGCTGGAGGGTGCGGTGCTGAACCCGGGGAATGTAACACCAACACTGCGCTGGCTCACACATGCCTGAATGCCTGAACCTGAATTGCAGAGACATACAGTGGATGATATCTAGGTGCCTGTAAGCATTTTGTGGCATGACAACCTGGCTCCTGGCATTTGTTGAGCCCTGTAAAATGTCATTTTTATTTAAAGTACAGAATTCATTTTTTTTTCTGGTTGCTTGAGAGTTCTGGTTAACTGAGAGTCTACTGAACCTTGCAAAAAGATTGAATTTGTCAGAGGGGGCTTATATTTTTACAGGTCAAAGCTTGCAGTTATTAATGCCTGCTTCGGAGTGGGCAGATGTCAAATTCCAAAATGCCAATTATTTAGCAAATACCTCTTCCCTCTCCTCCAATCCTTCATCCACTGTTCAGTAATTAAAAATCTCCCTCGGGTTCAAGTATTAACAGAAAATTGCTGTGGATACAGTTGCTTGTACCAAAAATAACACTGCATAACAAACCCTAATTTATATGCAAAAAAAATGTTGTCGTTCTTCGTAGTCAGAGTTATATAAAATACTTATTTTGTATGTTTTTTTTTCCACCAGCACAGCTCCACCCTGGGTAAAGCTACAATATTCACGTTTACACATATTTTGAGCACTACAGTACGCTTCTTTGCAGGAGTTTCCAGGTAATGGTGTTGGGAAAGACAGTCTTGTGAGACAGGAGGTGGAAAGACTTCTCCCTCATGTCTAAAAATGGATACCTTTGTTGGTGGGTACAAAGTATAATTGCTGGCAGGAGTGTATTTAGGTTTAATTTTGCCCTAGAACCTCCAGATTTGTGTGCCTCCATGCCCAAGTTCCCTTTTTGGATCGCTGCCTTGTCGTGATACCATGTACAGTCACCCAAGACAAGCAGGTTATAGAAGAGAGGCCAGACAAATTGTGGTTCACTGTAGAAGGAACTGGAAACCCACTCCATTATATTTGCCAAGAAAGCCATATGGATAAGCAAGATGTGCCTGGTGTGCTGCTGTCCGTAGGGTCACGGTGAGTTGGACACAACTGAAGGACTGAACAACAGTTACTACAGTACTCCACCTTTCCCCTTGTTACACTCCCATGCAATAATTACTATAATAATTACAGAATGTATCAGGAACACTTACAGACAGCAAATTAGACGGTTTTGTGCACATGCTCACTCTTAAGGCAGCTCTCTGTGCTGCCCTGGGCGACCAAAAGTTGATATGCAGAGGTTAGAAACCAGCCCCATGCTAATGAGATCCATTTCAAGACTGAAACAGTGACTGTGGGTAGATTTCCTGGTTTGTGCATAATCCATCCTATGCTATTCTATGCTTAAAGCTGTGTAATACAGCAAGCATATGCCTAAAAGTAGCCATGTATAAAGTGGTTTTGGAGTGCATTGTGGTCTCATTTGCATGTCTCCACCTAGTGTCCCAAAGTGCATTGCATGACTGTATTTCAGGGAAACCTGAGCAGAATAGTCTTTAACTAATTTTTTGACATTCAGATAATATCACACATACTAATAGTACTATGTATTATTCATTTTCTGTAATAGTATATATATATATATATATATATATATATATATATATATATATATATATATATATTTGTTTATATACATACAGCTCAGTAAATATTCTGAGCCATTGACAAATCTGGACATTGACAGCCTTATTAAATTGCGATTTGGCCAATTGAATAGGACTCTATATAAGCACACAGCATTTTTTTTTTACAGAAGTTTTTATTTAGCAAACTTCTATCCAAAAGCAAAGTCTTCACTAACTAAAAACTTCTGTAAAAAAAATGTGATATGTGCTTATATAGAGCCCTATTCAATTGGCCAAATCGCAATTTAATAAGGCTGTGAGTTTTTAATTATGCTAATTAATAATGTTACCAATAAAGGTTATGTTTTACCCTTTTATTTTCCTTAGGGAGGTTGGACTCATGGGTGTGCTCCAATAACAAGGGTTCTGTTCTGTCCTTTCATTTATATACACACACACACACACACATATATATATATAGTTTTGAAGTGTTTTCTGGTCATTTGCCTTTTTCCCTAAAATTAAATAATTGTTAATAAGGCCAGTTATTATGCATTCATGGAAATGCACGTTTTGAATCATTCACAATCCAGTTAATCTTAGTGAGAGAATATGTACAGACCCCACATTTTCTGTGCGATTGAGCTATACCTGCACCCTCTGCTATATCTGCATCTTCTGCTATATCTGCATCCTCTGCTATACCTGCATCCTCTGCTATACCTGCACCCTCTGCTATATCTGCATCTTCTGCTATACCTGCATCCTCTGCTATACCTGCATCGTCTGCTATATCTGCACCCTCTGCTATACCTGCATCCTATGCTATATCTGCATCCTCTGCTATACCTGCACCCTCTGCTATACCTGCACCCTCTGCTATATCTGCATCCTCTGCTATATCTGCATCCTCTGCTATACCTACACCCTCTGCTATATCTGCACCCTCTGCTCTACCTGCACCCTCTGCTATATCTGCATCCTCTGCTATATCTGCATCCTCTGCTATACCTGCATCCTCTGCTATACCTGCATCCTCTATTATATCTGCATCCTCTGCTATATCTGCACCCTCTGCTATACCTGCCTCCTCTGTTATATCTGCATCCTCTGCTATACCTGCCTCCTCTGCTATATCTGCATCCTCTGCTATACCTGCACCCTCTGCTATACCTGCATCCTCTGCTATATCTGCACCCTCTGCTATACCTGCATCCTTTGCTATACCTGCATCCTCTGCTATACCTGCACCCTCTGCTATACCTGCACCCTCTGCTATACCTACATCCTTTGCTATACCTGCATCCTCTGCTATACCTGCACCCTCTGCTATATCTGCATCCTCTGCTATATCTGCACCCTCTGCTATACCTGCATCCTTTGCTATACCTGCATCCTCTGCTATACCTGCACCCTCTGCTATACCTGCACCCTCTGCTACACCTGCATCCTCTGCTATACCTGCACCCTCTGCTATACCTGCATCCTCTGCTATACCTGCACCCTCTGCTATACCTGCACCCTCTGCTATACCTGCATCCTCTGCTATATCTGCACCCTCTGCTATACCTGCATCCTTTGCTATACCTGCATCCTCTGCTATACCTGCACCCTCTGCTATACCTGCCTCCTCTGCTATATCTGCATCCTCTGCTATACCTGCATCCTCTGCTATATCTGCACCCTCTGCTATACCTGCATCCTCTGCTATATCTGCATCCTTTGCTGTGTTCCCTGTACTTCGGCTGCCTTTCCGTTTCGCCCTCTGTAATATCAGACATCAAACATGACTTCATTTTTCTCCCAAAGGAAAGGAAATAGATAAACTGATCAACAGCTGTTTTATATATCTCAGTTTTAATGCTATTTTTATATAAAAAATAAATAAAGGATATAGTTATTTAAATCTCCTCTTGTGTCGACCCTTTGTTTGGCATTGAGTAAGTACTCTCTGTTACATTATACACTTCTCATTGACAGCCATGTGGATGCTGAAGATATAGGAAATAATTGAATGTATTCATAAATGCCATTCTACCCATCCATTGTCCTCTCGGCACCATACAATTTCCTCATTAGTATGTAGACTGTAATAGACCACTTCCTATAGAGTCTGAGGAGAATTGATAGGACCTCATTACTGCCAGGAAGCTTCTGTAACATATATAATGAGTAAATACAGCACACAAACCAATCAGGGATGGCAGGCACTTGTCAAACTACAGCTGAATACAACATTAATATTATTATTATTTAAATACCTATGTATCATTCGGAATTACTATATTGAAAATAATACATACAAATCTCACACAATATATAAAAATATAATGAAACCATTTGTAGTTTTTGATAGATTTTAGGGGTTTTGCAATTTTATTAATTACTTTATATTATTGTTTTTTTTGCCTTTCTTTGTGATATGTACTAACAGTATGGGTGTAGTGATTGCTCTGCTTTTCAGTATATCTATCAAATGTTCTGATTTATTTAACAAGATCTTTTTCCAGTGAGTTTATAACAGGATAAACCAAACACTGGGGATTATTTGCTAAGCTATAACGGGGCTGTGCTAAGTATGTGAGCAATTTGACCCCATAGGAAAGGGTGAATATTAAATATAGTGATGCACATCAGAGCCATGTTGGTACTTTGTAAATCTCCCTCCTAATCACAGCCCTGTGGTAGCTTAGTAAATATCATCCATTGGGCTTGAATGGACTTCTCAAAGGTTTCAAATACTGTTTCATTTAAATCTGTAGGTGGTGATATGTTCTTTATCAGTTCAGTGTTATTAAACAACTAGCCACTTGCCCGTCAAAAATGACGGCATAATATTTGCAAGCCTCACCATGCGCGGCAAAGTCTGGCAATGCGAGTCTCGCTATGCACGGCTTCTCTCTCTCCTTTGCTCTTCCTGTGTCCTCTCCCTCCCTCTTCTCTCCTCTCAGTGAGCCTCGCAATGAGCGTCCTTGGCGCCCATTGCGGGCCTCCCATCACAAATGACGGGATAATATTTATATTCACACCCCCCAGTGTCTCTTCCCCCACTCCCTCCCTTGTGTCTCTTCCCTCCCTCTCCCTTCCCTGTGTCTCTTCCTCCCTGCGTCTCTTCTCTTCCTCTCCCTCCCCTGTGACTCTTTTCCCCTCCTACCACTGTGTCTCTTTCCCCCTCTCCCTCCCCTGTGTCTCTTTCCCCCCTCTCCCTCCCCATGTGTCTCTTTCCTCCTCTCCATTCTCTGTGTCTCTTTGCCCCCCTCTCCCTCCCCTGTGTCTCTTTCCCCCCTCTCACCACTGTGTCTCTTTCCCCCCACTCCCTCCCCTGTGTCTCTTTCCCCCCACTCCCTCCCCTGTGTCTCTTTCCCCTTCCCCCTCCTATGCCTCTTTGCCCCCCTCTCTCTCCCCTATGTCTTTCCCCCTCTCCCTCCCTGTATCTCTTTCCCTCCCCCTCTCCCTCCTTTGTATCTCTTTCCCCCCTCTCCCTTCTGTGCCTATTGCTTTGCCGCTAATTGCAGGCTGTGGCATGCACTAGGCACATGCGCAAACGCACAACTTTGCGGGTCTCGCCCTCTTCCTCCCCCCTTCCTCCCGGAGGCCATTACGGGCCTCGCAATGAGCGCCTTCGGCGCAAGCCCGTAACTGCCCATTCTTCTATCTTATGTAAGCCTCTTTTGAGGGAAAGTACATCATTTTGCACAATGTGGTATTAGCAGCACAAATCGAGACAACACTTTCCAGTCCTACTTCTAAGTCATTAATACACATGATAAAAAGGAGAGGACCTAATACTGAGCCCTGAGGAACCCCACTTACCACATTTGAGTTCCATTTACAACACATTTGATGTTCCATTTACAACAACCCATTGCTTCCTGTCTTTTAACCAGCTCCCAATCCATGAGCAGATATTTACTGCAATTCCTGCATCTCTATATTTGTGCAACAGTCTTCCATGTGGCACTATATCAAAAGCCTTTGTAAAATCCAAAAAGGCTATGTCCACTGAGTTGCCTTGGTCCAAGTTGCTACTACCCTCCTCATAGAAACAAATTAAACTTGTTTTACATGATCTATCCCTCATAAGTCAGTATTGACTCCTACTTATTATCTTGCTCACATGAATATATTCCTGTATCCTATTTCTTATTAACCCTAATGTAGCCACACATACAAATTCTACCTGTGTATCATGGATCCCTCCAGGGTCCTGCAGAGGCATCAACATTTTGTTCCAACTAAAAACAAGCTGTATGGCTATGTCCCTTATTAATTATAATCTTAGTCATACAAAATTCTCAAACATATATTTCTTTCATTGTGCAGTGAGGCATTAATTTTAGAGGAAAGAAGTGAATTCCCTACAGAGCTCCATTACTCAGTCAGTGTAGTGCCCTGACACACTCTTTCTAGGATCAGTCAGAAAGAGATCACAAACTTCTTGCAACACTCTATTTCTTTTTATATATTTAAAACCTGTTTTTTTTTTTATTTGTGACCTCTGTGCCACAGTCTGTTTTTCTATGAAGGTTATTTACAATGGCACTGATAGCACGTTCATAATTTATGAAACATACTTCAAATATTATTAAAATCCATTTAATACACCAGATATCAACCTAACCACTTGTGATAGATAACCATCACATACCCAAATCACCCATGGTACCTTTTTGCTCATTCTGTTTCATTGGTCAGCTGCCAGATAATGATTCTCAGACCATTAATATCAATATTAATATTACTGCTCCCAACACAGTGATACTCAGTGGAGGATCAGGTATCGAGTGCTGCCACTGGTTAAAACACTAACTTGTCAGATTTGACTCTATTTCCACTTTATTCTGACAAGATTCCTGGGATCACTGCCTGACCTTGAAAATAAGACAAAACATCAATATTGTTCTATTAAAGGCTAATAGTTTGAATATTTTCTTCACTATCACATTTAGTAGATACTGTTACATCCTCTTTATTATGTCACAAAATATATAAATAATCCTTAAACCATTAAAGGACCACTGAGGTAAATTTGATTCTATAATGTTTTTATGAATAGATACAAATGATAATGGCAAAAAAACAAAACAAAAAATAATACAATAAACACAATTTTTATATTTATTTAAGAATGCAAAAAAAAAAAAACACTTGTTACATTTCTCATGTAACCAGCTGGTTCTCTATCTTCATAACTCATAACAAATTTCACAAATTAAAGTAAAATTTAAACTTAATGCAACTACTAAAAAGATAATGTGAAATAAGGGCAAATGGGTTGTGCTTTGCTGTTTGTTCAAATGTTTTAACTATATTAAGTACACACTGGGTACTTCATACAATCCTATGACTAAGTGCCCAGCACGAAATGCGTATGGACTATTTAACTGTATTCTGATGTCCTCTGTACTTATCCCTTTTCAAGGAGCACGTTTTATTAAGACTTACTAAGTATTGTGATTCTTATTGTGGAGATCTTCGTTCTCTTGTGGTAATATGAATAAGGCAGCCTTTAATTATTACGCTTTATATGCAATTGTGCATTAGTGGAATCTCCATTTTTGGTTTCTGTTGATCTTTTTCCTGAGGTGAGAGGAGACTTTGAATTGAAGGGAAGTTTGTATCTGCACAATTGAAATGAATAGCTAAAACTGCCAGTGCTTACAATAGAATAACATTATATATTATATTACAAGAACAAATGCTTTTATGAAAGTAGGATAAATAATCAGCTTAATAATAGAGGGCTATGTACACCATCCAGGTCCCCTGGGTTAGTTGGAGTAACCCCTTGATCCAGCAGGACCAAGGTATATTAATAGGAAGAGATTAGCAGGGGGTGGAGCCGTATATAAGGCTATTTTAGAGACTTCTATGCCATTATAAGCCAAGCTAGTCAAGTGTGAGGTACCCACCCAACCACCCTAGTAAAAAAATAAAAAAATATGGGGGAAGGGTATTTATAATGTTGACTTGTAGAGGATGGTTGTTGGTTAATGTTCTGATAATTTTTATTGTAAATGTTCTATGTTAATGAAAAAAGTATTATATGTTTTCACAATGGCGAATGGTGAGGGTAGTCGCCGGGCCAGTGGGTGTTCCATCACAGTCATGGGTATAGGAACTGGGGAGGATGTCCCCCTCAGATTTTTCTATGTTTGTATGTATATATACACTGTATAAACTATTTTACGGCATATGTATACAATGATCTGTATCCCCCCCCCCCCACAAAATAATTCTGGCTCCTACACCCCTGATCACAGTAGGCGTTGGACGCAGGTTCAGGCCGTAGGGTGTACTGTTTCTGGTCAGGCTCCTCCCCTCAATTGTTTATGTATTCATTGTTATTATTTCTTGGTATTATGTCATTTTTGTTTACCGATAAACATTGTGGCCTGTTTTCCCTAAGCTGTTGTCTGTGTTTAATTATTATGGTTTAATATACCATCTAGGCCGCGCTCGGGTCAAGAAAAATTGCATATACAAGTTCAACTTGTAAAGGTTGTATTCATTTGTATTTATTTTTCTATTTCTCAAATAATTTTGCACATTATCAAGTTAATTTGTTCAAAAGACAATAAATACAAATGGAATCAATGCCCTTTAAGGGATACTGAGCTTCCACAATTTCTATCCTGAACTCAAAAGATATAATATATACAGCCATAGGTGTAGGAGCCAAAGAAATTCTGGGGGGGATACCACATATCGTATAAAAATACCACACAACTGTTTCTCTACATATAAACACACACAGTGAAAAATCTGGGCAGGATTTGCCCCCCCCCCCCCCCCCCCCCTAATTCCTAAGCCAACATGATTAATAATCTAAATGCAAATAGGACAAAAATAAATACACACAAATGAAACTCTATTATAAATAGAGAAATAGATAATGAAACAGCAACAATGATGGCACCCGAACACCAGAACATCGGGAAATATTCAGACTAAAGAAACTATAAAACAAAGATATAGAGATTGAGCTAAATAAACTGTAAATTTAGACATTATCTCATATAATGCATAGAAGAATGCAATGCTTTTGTAGGAATTATTATTTGTTTATGTTTATTATCTGTATGTAACAAAACAAAATTAATAAAATATAAGTTTAAAAAAGATTTTTTTTTTTAAATATAGTATATTATTTTATGAGAATAAACTCTGGTAAAAATATTCTGCGTCCAACCAATCAGGACGAATACAGAGGTATTAAGTGATATTCGGAACATAATGTCGGAGATGCGCTTTCATAAACAGATTATCAGCAGAGAGGTGTCTACTCAAACACTGCGAAGATGTGCTTGTGATGCAGGTAAAATAGACACTGCAATTCAAGAAAAACGGCTCATGTTTGTGAAGTTTATAACTAATTCGCAACAATAGTTGTGTAAGCTTTGGACATAAAAATATTTTTTTGAAAAAATGAGAACTTTTGAACTTTGTTTATGAATACAGGAGTCTATATTGTCTTTGTTGTCTTATTTCATAAGAGCTGGATTATGAAGGGTGTGTTTTATATCTATCAGTGGAGTAAGAGATGGGGAAGGAGGGAAGACAGAGAGGTCAGAATGATTGGATAGATAATTGGATCTGATTAAAATGGACACCATACTTTTCCCCTCACAGGCACAGAAGAAGACAGCTTGCAGTAATAAATAAAATACAAAAATAGAGGTGCTCAATCAGAGAACAAACTAACCTTAATAGGTTAGTTCTATGGACATGATAACCCACTCTGAGAGCAGCCTCTTTTAGCTCACTTGGAGAAATATCCTGTAGTATATCTGTCTGGTCCCATTCACTAGAGCAATCCAGCCCCGAAATACCAGGCAATAAATACAAGCTCTGCTCTCCAGAAATCTAAACCCCTCTCATATACAACTTACACCCGAGTACCATGGATGCTTCTATGGTCCAGCAGAGGCCTCAATTATTTTTCTAATTAAATTCAAGCTTTATGACTTTATCCCTGCCTAAATATGCTCTTAGTCAGACTCAAAGTTTTCCAACAATATATATTTTTTCATTGCACAGTGGCCCTTTAACGTTTAAGGTTACCAGACTTCACATATCTGTTTTTAATAGTATTATCTTGTTTTTTCTTATTTAACATCAATTAGATTATTTGCATTGAGCATATAATTCACTTATTTTTTGTGCAATAAATGTTTAACACGTAATATCTTAAAGTAAGGACACACATTTGATAATCCAATACCCATTTAAAAAAACAATGTAAGCACAAGATAAATGTCTGTGAGTATCTAGTCTATCACTTGTTAGTTCAAGAAATGTTAATAAAATGGATTTAAAATGAATGTTACATACCTGCAGCCTTATTAAATTCTGGGACTGTAAGTCCACCGTGAAGCACGTAATGGCTGCAGGCTTGAAACTTATCCGAGTCATGTTGCTATTAAATTAGAAGGGGCTGTGAGTTACGGGCTGGAGATGCAAATCGTAACGTTGGATTTTCGACCGTGCGGACGATCAATTAGTGTAAAGCGTAGTTACGGGTTTAGACGTGGCCAATGGAAGAAGAGATCGTTAGCGTTATGTCACTGAAAAAGTCTTACGGGCTATAATTACAGTTTGCACTCGGACCCACATTCAAGATGTAATGCAATATTGATAAAGCCGTAAATATGATATTCTATTACATGCGAGTTACAGTATATGTATTAACACATTGATTGTCGGGATCAATATAACACAAAATATAAACAGGAAATAAAGTATTTTTTGGGTCCGATTTTCAGGCTTGAGCATGTTGTGCTATTAATTCTGAGACCTAACATCACTTTCCCTTTTAATAAATGTACAGTAGTGTGTTTTTATTTGCATTACAAGTGCTACGTATTGGACTATACCCCTTGGGGTCATCTCAAGCTCACTTTGGGCTTTGGGCTCCATTTGTGTGTTACGGGCTTGCTCGCGTGTGCAATTTAATAGCTAAATTGAAAATGTAGCAGTTACGGGCTTGAGGGATCAAAGGATTTACATCTGCACAGTTAAACGCTACGCAACCCGTAGCCTATTCTCTGCCCTTCTTCATCTTAACCCACAAGTCCGGTGCATGCGTAAATTTGGAGTTCCAGGCTCTGTTTTAAAACGTAGCCCGAATTTGATAGGGCTGCTGGTGTGCTGTGCCTCTACCTATCTCCAATCATAAGACTCATATTATTTGTCTGGAAGATATTAAAGTCACCTTTGAAGATGTTTAATGATTCAGGGCATTGCGACATATCTTTATTATCACTATACTGCCCATCTTTGATTGTGAGCCCACCTGATTAGTAACTGGTGGCATTTTTTTTGTTGCCTGGTTTCATGAAAAAATGGTTAATTAACCAAGAGGAAAGGCATGCCTAAGTCATAACGTGAATCATTAAACAGCTGTCAGAAAGGCTTCCAAATAAACAACGAGAGTCATGTTAACGGATGGAGGTGGAGACCTACCCATGCCCCAGGCAGGTTAACATGAACTGTTTAATTTACAAATGGCTTTTTTGTTGGCATTATAAACAAATGTGTCCTGAACTAACAAGTGATGAATTAGATACTGACAGCCCTTACACCAGTCCTTTAACCCATTTTTCACTACCATGTTTTTTTTTTTACTTTGTAATAACAGATGATTTTTTTAAAACTTTTACAGTACTTGCTTTTCATGCAAAACATTAACAGTAATATTAAAAAACAATAACTGATTAAAAACTTAGGAGTTCTATATTCATGTAAATAGTTAATGTCACATAAATAAATAAATGTATGGTATGCTAGTATGCTCTCAGAAAAATAATGATATTTTTTGTATATTATTGGATACAATAAACTTTAATGACATTGATGAAGAATATTGAGTGGGTTCTTGGATTGTGCATACCATGTCAAATTGTGTATTAAGGTAAACATATGGGATGACTTTAAATAGATTACAGAACTGAATTAGCATAATATGAAATTAAAGATAATTACGACAGATGGCATTTCAGGTAGAAAAGATCTGAAGATTACACTTGGCTGGGAGGCACACTGTGAGGTAAAATATAACTTACACAAGTATGTCACCAAAATGTAAGATGTAGAGCTTTGTTGCATGAGTAAAATTAAAATACTCATTAGGTTGAAATATCTGCCAGGTAGATTTATGGATATATTTACTGAAGCTTCACATTAAAACTTCACTGATAAAAATAGATTATTTAGTGGGGGCTTTGTGCCTTCAGAGTTTACAATTAACAGCTATCATTAAGAGTAATAAATATAAGTGAGCAATCAATAAAATAGGCAGGCAGCTTTTGTATCTGTATTGCAACATGAAGCAGGTCAAGGAAGTTCTCTGCTGATCGACAATGTATCCAGTAATGAATGTTCAGATATGTTAATGGCTCAAGAGTGCTGTGAGCTCAGGTTAATTAATTATGAGTATGAGATGGGAAATAACACTGGTTAGAGGCTATTGGTAGTAATACAAGGCCAGTATCTGACCCTCGGTAACAATGTGGATGCATCACACTAGGCACATCTGTCTGAGTTTCCTATAACAAAACTATTAAGGGGAAAGGAGGGTCTAAGTTATGAAGAAAGACTAACCGACTTAAACTTATTTTCTCTAACAAAATGCATCTAAGAGGGGATATGATTACCTTATATAAATGTATGCAGGGTCAATATAAGGCTTTGACAAGTGAACATTTTGTGCCAAGAGGTTTTCAACTGACACAAGGACATCATTTGAGGTTAGAAGTAAAAATATTCCACCTTAAAGAAAGAAAAGGGTTCTTCACAGTAAGGGTGGTTAAACTGGGGAATTCTCCGCCAAAGGAGGTGGTGACAGCGTATTTGATAGATAGCTTTAAAAAGGGGATTGGATATATTTTTAAAAAATAAGGGCAATAACTATAACTAGAGAGGGAGTATTGATCCAGGGAACAATCTGATTACCAATATCTGGGGTCAGAAATATTTTTTTTTTTCTTTTGAGACAACTAGCAAAGTTTCACTTGTTTTTTTTTCTGTTTGCTTCCTCTGGAGCAATTAATCTGCATATCACAGATCAGAGGAGATCTAAAAAGATTGAACTTGATGGACTAAAAGTCTTTTTTCAACCTCAATTACTATGTAACTATGTAACTATATGTTTTCTTGGCAATGATACTAAAGTGGGTTGCCAGTTCCTTCCACGGTGGACCATGATTTGTCTGACCTCCTGGTTATGACCTGGGTGACCCTGCATGGTTTGGATCACAGTTTCATTGAGGTACCCAAGCCCCTTCACCATCACAAGGTAGCGATCCAGAAAGGGTTGTTGATATTACTCACTGAAAAATATAGTCTATGGTCCTCATTCAATTGCAATTTTGCCAATTGAAGAGGGCTCTATATAAGCACATAACATATTTTTTGACCGAAGTTTTTACTTAGTGAAGACCTTGATTTTGGATAGAAGTTCAGTAACTAAAAAGTTCTGTATAAAAAATATGTTATGTGCTTATATAGAGCCCTATTCAATTGGCCAACTCGCAATTGAATGAGGCTCCATGTGTGAGCCAAAAGTGTCTTCCTATTACATAACTAACACATTCATTTATCACAGGTAAATATACAAAAAAAATATTAAGTAAACATTTCCCTTAATAAGTGAAAATAGCTTTTCTTTACTGGCCCTATTTACACACTGTATTCCTATAGAATTAGAGGTTTTGTGGGATGTGCAGCGCTACAGAATATGCCGGAGCGTTAAAAATAAACGGAAATAATAATAATAGAGGAAATCCTTTCATCACATTTTTTCTCTCCCCACTAAAGGTAATTTAATGCTTCATTCTCTAGATTCTAAATGCTTTGATACAAAGCCATTTTTTTTTAAATTAAGTACTCTCAGGGATCAATGGAAATGTAGCAAATGATAGAGTATCATGCAGTAAATGGTGCTTCTACATGAGGTTTTAAATCAAATACATAGTCACTTGAACATAATACACAGACATGATTTGTTTTTTTTCTCAAATATAATAGGAACATTTTCACGACAATTTCGGAATGGCACTATGATTAACTTAAAGAGACCATTCAATACAAATACTAATGAAGGTGTTTGTTGAGCCCAAAACCTGACGTCATGTTTAATACTAAATTATGTTAACACACAATGTGCACATAAGCAGTAATGGTCTTCATAAATACCAGAAGACAGACCTGAAAAGTATTAATACTCATGTTCTCTGCTTACTGAACTGCTCCAACTTGTTGCCATCATTCATGGTGTGTAACTTGTATGGGGGTACTGGCAGTGCCCATATTCATTTGAGATTATTTATTTTAGCCCATAACAACAAGTTTTTTTTTTTTTGGGGGGGGGGGGCAAGAATGACATGAAGGCCACCCTAATCTCACTATAAAAGTGACTGACCTTAGCTTTCCCATTGTGGTACTGTGTTTGTCAACTTGGTGATAGACAAGATAGACATAAAATAATATTAATTACATTAATATGTAAAAGTTACAATATAGCATCTAACCCCGTAAACAGAGATTCATTTATTTTATTAATGAGAGATCATTGGCATTAATTACAGATATGCCCCTGAGGCTTTGGATCCATTGCCTTGACAGCAGCCATCTGCACATTAAGCATGCCTAGCCTCTATTTGTTTAGGAGATTGCAATTAAGACAATTAACCTAATGCCTCAGGTGCTTGTCGGTAATAAGTGCCAATGATGTCTTCTTAACAAAGGAATGCAAAGTTACTGGGGTTGCTATATGCTATGCGATATGGGTGGAGGTACTGGAGGGTTCTCTTTCAGTTGAAATATTATAAAGTGCGAGCAATGAGTCTTAAATCAACCAGTAGTTTGATGGGATTCTTTCACGGGATCACATATATAGTTGTCGTAATTGCGAGTTTGTTGGTAACCCTATGTTAAAAGTTACGGGCTTTTGCATGCGCAATGAGCGCCAAAGGCCCATAAAGTAGAGAAAGGGGAAGAGGCTTGCAATCATGAGGCACGTAACTTAGATGAGGGGGGAAAGGCCGTAGGCATTTGGCGCTCATCGACAGGCTCGCATTGAGCGCAGAAGGCACTTATTGCGAGGCTCGCAAAAGAGGCTCCCACCGGATTCCGAGTTACGGGCTTGGGGAAAAAAACACAGGGAGAGGGGGCAAAGAGACACAGGGGAGGGAGAGGGGGGAAAGAGACACAGGGGAGGAATTGGGGGAAAGAGACACAGGGGTGGGGAGAGGTGTGCAATGAGAGCCGAAGGTGCTCATCGCGAGGCCGCCAGGAGTGACAAACTTATGGGTTTGCGCATGCGCATAGTGCATGCCGCACCCTGCAACTTACAGGGGGGGAGAGCCTTGCAATGTGTGGCAAACAGCATTGCCACGCTCCAAATGTTATTGTCGTCATTTTTGACGGGCAAGTCGCTAGTTGTGGATATAGTTCCCCTAATCGGGTAGGCCATGAAGGGTAAAATCTCTTGTTCATTTATGTAGATAGGCCTCTCACTGCTGGAGGGTGTGATTTGGTGTGTAGGTGCTGGAGTGGTGTACTTCTTCCATGGACGCTGTCCACAAGCATGTCCTATAAGTGAAATACAAACAAGAAAGGGAAGGGGAAGCGGCACAGGCTCTCCTAGTGTAGATCGCTAAAAGTATATACTAGGAGAGCCTGCACCTCTTCCCCCTCCCCATCTTCGTAACAAAGGAATTTTGGTTGGATCAGAAAAAACTGAACGACCGCCCAAAATTACAAAATGCAATATTAGTTTACTGTAAGAAAATGTATTTTTAATAACATGAATTTGATATTGTACTTGTTATTACTTAATTTTAAATTATACCATAAGCAGAAAGTTCTCTGTATCACTTTAAGACTGTTTTTATTTGATTCATAACAAATCTTGCACATTGAAAAGCATAACGAGGAGAAAGGAACAGGAAATGGATATCAGGATATATTTCTATACAATGGGAGACATTAAGGCATGCTTGGACCTATTCAAATCACTTATATACCCATGAACATGAGAAAGTCTCTGCTACTTGGATTGGTCATCCTTTATATATTATTTCAGAGGATTATATTATAACATTTAACACAAACCTCTTGGACTACAAGATTATAACTCCTATATACTAGGCAGTTATATTTACATTTGATAATATAATTTTTTTTAATGACCCACAAACCACAATTGTGATATATGTAATTGCTTAATCATCTCTCTTACATAATTAAAGGTTTGAAAGAATAATTCTCTATCTACTTATCCAGTACAGTATCAAGACAAAAAATACAGAACAAAATACATAGTAAGTTTAGACTTAATTGTTGGAAATCAATATACTATAATTATATTCCAAAGGGAAAAAAGCTGCAGACTAACCAGTGCAATGCTGTAAATAACAGATCAAATGGCTACGCTGGATAAAGTGTTGAATAACTAAAAGATGACTGATGCATAAATCTATCTATCTATCTATCTATCTATCTATCTATCTATCTATCTATCTATATATATATATATATATATATATATATATATATATATTTTATATATATATATATATATTTTATATATATATATATATATATATATATATATATATACATACATATATATATATAAAATAAAATAAATGCACTTAGGCACTCTTTTATTCATTTATATATATAAATAAATATATATATATATATATATATATATATATATATATATATATATATATATATATATATATACATATACAGTATATTTATATATATATATAAATATATATATATATATATATATATATATATATTTATATAAAATAAATAAATGCACCTAGGCGCTCTTAAAAAAATAGCAGTGATATCTAAAACTTAGCATCCCAATACTGCACATTACCAACAGTTGAAAACAATTTCAATCTACATTTATTTATATTTTGAGGTAGTGATCCTACAATGAATTTGGTTCCAACAACTGCACCATCTTCAATGGCAGAAGCATAAAAATAATGTTTGGGCCCGGCCTGTTTTAGTATTCACATTTACATACCTGAAACTGGACTAGCCCCAACCACCTTTTCTGCATATATATATATATATATATATATATATATATATATATATATATATATATATATATATATATATATATAATCTACCTTTGTATAGTTGTAGCAAACATAAGTCACAACCTTTATAGCAAATATAGTCATGGAACAAGAAATGTGTGCAAAGTCAGCTCTCTTATACTGTTCTTCCTTAAGTTTTGCTTGAAGGCAAAACACAGGAAGAAATTACACACTAATTAGATCTTTTTTCTCTCTCTGTGGTTTCCAAGAAAGACTAATTTATCCTTGTACATAATATATGGACCCCACATAAATAAAATATTCCTATTTTTATTTGTTTTTGCTCTAATCAGTGAAGGGTTATGCAAACCAACGGTTAACAGTAGAGTGAAATGGACCTAAAAATGTTTAATAAATGCAGAAATATATACATATATTACTCATTCTCACTAAGCTTCTGTTCTCATGGATAAACACGTACCTGACTAATCAGTGCAAGCTTTCAAATTGAAGGAAACAGTTAAGCAAGAATATTTTTTTTCTCCAGGCAAAACTTACTGTTATTTCCCCCAATGGATATAATTATGCCTTGAATTTAAAATGCAAGGAACAAACAGATACAATATAAACCTCACACAGAACCTGTTCTTCTGTTCAAATAGACAGCAGGTGCATAAAGTACATGTTTTTAGAAACATATTGACAATTATCGCTTTATGATAATGAAATTGAATTTGAAGAGTAAAGAAGAAGTAAATTCTATTTTTTTATGAACCTTAGGTAATTTCAGGTAATTTATCAAATTAAATGCATCGAAACTGAATAGGAAAAACTAGGGATTAAAAATTGTGTATGTTTGTAACCATTTTATATCATTTTTTATTGTATATCATCAGTTGATATTTTTCACAATTTATTTAAGATGATTTAAAGGAAAACATGCATTTAAGAAAGCATATTTTAAATATTAGAAAATGAACAACAATTATTTGAGGAAGATTTGTTTATTTTATTCTTTAGCAAGTACGGTCCTTAATTCTACCCTCCTTCAACATTGTTTATATTTATTTCCATTTAATTATGACCTGTTTGATAGTATAGAGTGAATTGCTGACAATAGTGATTCAGAAGCCAGTCTCTCAGTTTGTGGAAATGGAGCAAGGAAGGGCTATGTATGCTCAAATGGAAATTTGAGGCTCAATTACAAGGCTCCAGTTAAAATATTTTGAGTGAACTTACCATATAGGGAGCTACGTAGCAATTACTTTTCTCCCAAAGAAGATCCGTAGGTGTATATCCTTACAAGTGCTACCTGCTGCCATGGATATTTTACCCAAACTGCTATTACATTGAATTTCTGAACATCGTACGAATTCTAGTAAGGCTAGACAAATCATTACATGTAAACCCATACCTCCCAGACAATTAAGGCGATACAAGTGTCCCATTTGGCGAAAAAATAGCCTGAAGAAGCATTTTTCCGGATAGCAACATAAAATTGAAGCCTACACATTTTAAAGTAGCTAACCCATCCCTATACAACATTACTAAATAAACAAACAATCAACTAAATAAATCACAATGCCAATTACAATTACCTGGATAAAATATGAAATACTGTTATCCAACTATGCTGTCACAACAAATTAGTACAGAACCCTTGAGGTTAAAACATATCTGCTCTCTGCCATTTAATACCAGGTAATACACAAAAAATAACATATGATATGATGTGTCTGAACTGCAATGATCATGTGCTAGAATAATAACCTACATCAATGTGTCATTGAGTGTGAAATACTCAGCTATAAAGGCACAATGTTACAATCTTTACTGATGTTCTTTAACTTTGCTATTGGAAATACTATGTTTCTGGGCTCTGACAATTTCACACGCGCATATGCTTAGATGTACTCGTAAGAAACCCTGTGAGTCTTGTGAGGTATTTTCTCTTATGTGACAACCCCCTGGTTAGGTCTCAGTAAGTTGTGAAATAGTCTGCATGTAATATCTACTTAAATTCTCTTTAAGAACTCCCATAGCTTCTAGTCAGCTGTGCAGGAGAACCTACGGGAGTCATGGAACTGAGCTCATCAATAGCATATTAAAATGCTGGTTTACTAGACTATACATTATATATATGCATGGGTGTAGGAGCCCAAAAATATCTGGGGGGCTAATTCAACTCTACTCCTCGGACAGAAAGCAGGGGCGAATCTCCCACGGTTGCACCCAGTGCAATGCACTGGGGCCCTGTTCTGGGTGGGCCATTGCTGCAGTGCCCCTCATATACTTTTATATATATATATATATATATATATATATATATATATATATATACCAACTTCCTAAGTAGAAATAAATATATACATATTTAAGATAAATTATGGGTCAAAGCTTTCATTGGAAATGCAATACAAATCTGGTATTTCATCATTAAGTTTAATTTTGCTATTATATGTGTCCCCCATTCATTTAATCTGGGGTAGGTGGATTTGCCCTCCCAGTTCCTATAAGTAAACAACTTATCCCATAGTTAAATATTGCTTTCTCTTTTGAAGAACTCAAACTCAAACTTAAAATAAGGAAAATGTTTTAGAAGATAAACTAAACTAAATAAAGCCTTTAATTTATTTACTACTAGAAGCAGTAATGTAACCAGTTTGTTAAATTGTTTGTTTTAATGCATTGGCAGTGGAGAGTGGACTTTGGATACTGATGAGAAATTAATTATTTATTATTATGTTTGCTCTCCAGTGAGGAAGTCTTTTGACTACCAGCAACTGAAATCGTATGAATATCTAAGTCTCCCACTGTACTGCCAAAGCATAACAACAAACTCTACAATGGCAGCTCCATGAATAGTATACATTATTATAGTATTTAATGAATTAAAGGAAGTTCAATTCTTCATAAGGGAAACTATAAAGTTGTACTATATAGTGTATCACTGATGACATCAGTAGAAATGGACACTCAAGGCTCACCATGTAGAGGAACCTTGCCAAGGGCCTCATTCTATTATTGGCCGTAAATCGTCCGTAAGGCTGCGATTCCTTGCGGGGGTTCCGTTACCTCGCAATTCAATTAAACGGCCCCGCAAGGATCTCCTCTTACGGCCGGCCGTAAATCTTGCAACCGGCCGTAAGCTCTGAAATCTAAAAAGTCAAAACTAAATTCAAGACAGCTCTGTAAAGCTCTGTAAATGCTAGGGATCATATTGGGGGACATGAGGATTAATAGTAACCCCCTCTCAAGCTTGCACATCAGCCCAAACCTGAGTTTACATTAACTGTTTATTTTCCGGCTGCGGCGTGGGCGGGTCTGAGGTGCTCCAAGCCCTCTGGACTTTTTACATGTATATTTGACGTATATTAAAAAAAAAATATTTTACGGATTTGAGTATAGGGGAATTTTGTGCTATTTTTGCTAACACCGAAAATCACTTTATAGTCTTCTCAAAGTGCAGGATGGCTTTATTTGGGCTATATTTCCTGCTTAATTGGTGCTAGCGGGACCTCTTTCCTGCAAGTAAGCTGCGTCTCGGTTTTAGCCTTGCAGAGAGGGTTCCCGGAGCAATTGAATTGCAAATAGGATTTTCTTACGGCCGATTTCCTTGCGGCCGTTTTAGATCAAAGGATTTCCTCCGGCGCGAGCGGCCGCAAGAGATAGCAAGGCACCGGCCGCAAGCCCCGGCCGGAGGGGAATAGAATAGCCGAATAGCTTGCGGGCCGGTCCTTGCGGCCCCGCAACGGCTGCGGCCGATAATAGAATGAGGCCCCAAGCATTTTGCAAGGAAATACATTAAGAGTTAGGTAAAAGGAGTTGTATTTTTTTAAAGGATAAAATTAAGCCTTTTGAGCAATCAAACAGTTAGTTATTATTATTATGTCTCTATCTGTTAAGCCAGAAATGTATTAAGCTTATGGTAGACTAAAAAGTACACTTGTATGTACATTTGCATGCCTAAAATTGGTCAGAAAATCAGTTTCCAGTTCAAACCTCCAAGAAATACATTGCTCCCACTTCATTCTGGGAAATGTTTATCTTAGTAGCTTTTTAACAGAATTCATGGCATGAGTTAGAAACGCAGCCCTTACTAACGAGATTCAAGAGATTGAAACGATGGTGATATTTAAATTATGCATATCCAACCTATGCTACGCTTTGTTATAATGGCAGGCATATGCTATAAAGGGGCCATGTAATATTGTTATTTGGACTAAAGAGTGAAATTGCCTTGTTTCCCAGAATGCAATAAGAGCATTGTATTTCAAACAAGTCTGAGCTGGAAACAGGCTTTCAGATGTTTACAAAAGCATAGTATTTGAATTTCTGTCCACGTGCACATAATAAAAAAAGTAATAAACAAGTTTAAAGCTACATACAGTATATGGAAGTCAAAAATACACAAACAAGTGTCTTGTTCTGTTGGCGTATAAACCACTCAAAGAGTCATTCACTCATGCCATACACAAAGGAAAACATTGTGTAGTATATCAGTCAAAAAGGACGCTCCTTCCCCTGAAATACCATGTGTATTATCAATTTATATTTTTCTTTATATATAGATCCAGTCTGTTTCAACATATTTTAAATTAAAGGGATATCTAAGTTGCTGGATTAATACATTTCTGCACTCTATAGGCAAAAAGCAGCCTATATGTATACAGCACATCTCATAAAACATTGTATTTTTATTACTATCTAAAAATCCCTTTAATGATTGTGTTGACACCCCCAGGGGGTGTCTACACAACCTCCTGATCCCCACCCAGTCGGGATGCAGCATCTAGGGAGCAATATTAACCCACTATTTACCTGCTCTTGCTTGCTCAGCCAATAGCAGAGCAGTGTTGTCAGCCTTCTAGTCACTGCTAGGATATGGCTCATCCCTGCTTCCTGTATATGCTGTGTGGTGTTGCCATAGCAACTAACATAGTGCTATGTCTCAAATCTTTCATCTAAATGGATTGGCCAAAACAAATTATGGAGGGGGTGTTAACGTTAATTTTAAACTGTCAGAAATTACAGTAGATTTTGCTAACTTCACGGTAAGTATTTTAATGTTTATTTTGGTATTTTTTCATGCAAACGTTTTTTTTCATATACTATTACTTCTCCTCTATCAGATGCATTCATAATCCAGGAAACTTACATATCCCTTTAATGATATGATGCAAACATCAGAATGATGTAAATAATAAATGTAACCATGATAATACCAAGAGACACCAAAAACAAACATAAATATACAAAGATAAAAAAGTGAACATTGTTTATTGAGACTGAAGACACTGACCTAGTTCAGTAATTCACTTCCACTGATGAGTTCCTTAATCACATCAAGGAACAAACTGGCAATTTGTAATCCTACAAGGTTGTGATTCGTTTTTATTAGAAATATGATTATGCTAAACATTTCGGTGTACAGTGGCTAAAACTTATTTGAAATGTTTCTACATTTATTTTTCATTCATCAGATCAAGAAAATATAGATTAACAAAATCAATAACCGCCTAATTTTCTTTCTAAATCAGATTTAAAATATTTACTTTACAGTATGTATATTGGAAAATGTATGTGCTGTAATGCTTCTTTTGGCCTATGTGATGAATAACATTAGCTTTGTAAAACACACAAAGTACAAATGCATTAGCAAACTAAGTGATTTATCTTAGATTCCTCTATTTTATATTAAACCATAATGCACTGATGCAATTCTGATAACAACTGAATACTTCTTAGACCTTAGTGTACTTACATGAAATACAAGTACATTTATGCTCAATGCAGTGAAGGTTTTGAACAGAGAAAGTAAAATGGTTTGCCTTTTACTCCATTAGTTTGGGGCATATTAACCACTTCACAGTCAGACAAATATGTATTTGTACCTTGACCAACAAAAGACCAGGCTTCCCTTTCAAGGGCATCAGCCTGATCCAGTCTTCCAATACAGTGGCCATATATTAAGATGATATATGAAGGGAAATGAGCACATATATTACTATTTTTCATAATTATTATTAGTATCTTTTATTTGTATCGCTCCAACATATTCCGTAGCGCTGTACAGGGGATAAGAACAGGGGAAATACACGTTTAACAAAATTCAAACGTTGAAGGGCCCTGTGTTGAGCTTAGAATCTTAGCAAAAAGTGCTTTATCCCAAAGCACCCTACAAGACTGGAAACTCGGTACTTACAATTTAAAGGTGTGTGATTTAGTTGTGTATTGACCACACACAAAGTTGTTTGAAAAACCCTTTATTATATATAAACTTACTTGTCTCAAATAGGAAAGGAACCTATTTTTCCCACAAACGTTCTCAGTGAGCATTCAATAAGAATTCTGGGCAGTGACATGCAAATGAGGTTCAAAATGTTCCAGTTCTCTCTCTAGTCCTCTCTCCATGGGATGCATTCAGGACTATGTGTGCTGCTCTCAGACCTCATGTGCATGTCACTACCCAGAATCCTTAGTAGCTGTTCGGACACTGTTCATTATGGGAAAAACAGTTCTTCTAGTCTGCTTGAGACATGTTTTTTCTGTCCTTGGTTCTATTTAAAGTTCATGTTTTTGGTTGTCTCCTAAGAATCAGCTTCATTTTATGGACAAGTAGAAGTTACCAAGGTTATACATCCCCTATTTTACTGGGCAAAAGAAACAAACACGCAGCTTAGTACTTTCTGAATCAGTGATTATCTTGCGTAATATCTACTGGGGTGGAAGAGATTACAGCACTCTGATGCGCATTGTGATCTCTCTTCTTCCACCATACATCAGGGATAAGGTAAGTGCCATCTTTTCCTGTGACAACACTGAAGAAATTACACACTGCTACAATGTGAAGTAGTAAGTGTACAGCCTGTATAACAGTGTAAATTTGCTGTCCCCTCAAAATAACTCAACACACAGCCATTAATGTCTAAACCGTTAGCAACAAAAGTGAGTACACCCCTAAGTGGAAATGTCCAAAGTGGGCCCAAAGTGTCAATATTTTGTGTGGCCACTATAATTTCCAAGCAATGCTGTAACCCTCATGGGCATGGAGTTCACCAGAGCTTCACAGGTTGCCACTGGAGATCTCTTCCACTCCTCCATGACGACATCACGGAGCTGGTGGATGCTAGAGACCTTGCACTCCCCCTCCTTCCTTTAAAACTGTTTTTTTAGTGATACCCTCAGCTTTTATTTTTAATTGTTAAAACATATTTTTATTGGAAGAACATAAAAGTATACAAATAACTTGTAAAAAACTAAAAACATACATTATACAAACATATTATTCAAGAATTATGCTATATAATCTTAACTTATATATCCTTCACTTGCTCTTTTATTTTTATTTATTAAGAATAATAACTGAACATAAAATAAAACTTTATTTGCCACTTATATACTAATATAATTTTTTTTATTATGTGACTTTATTGATCCAAGAGGTTATTTTCTTGTCATAATAAAATAGCTTGTTCTCTGATGAGTATGACTGTCTTTCCATATAGGCTGCTTCTTCTAATTTTCTCCATGATAATGCGTCAGGAGAGTTCTAATTTTTCCATCTACCGTATTTGCCGGCGTATAAGGCGACTGGGCGTATAAGACGACCCCCCCAACATTGCCACTCAAAATCCCTCCTCAACCTCAACCCCCTCCTCATCCTCAACCTCCCCCCCATCCTTATCCTCCCTCCTCAACCCCCTCCTCAACCCCCCTCCTCATCCTCAACCTCCCTCCTCAACCTCAACCCCCCTCCTCATCCTCATCCTCCCTCCTCATCCACCCGGTATATGCTAATGACGTGGCGGGCATGTGACGTCACATGTGCGCCGGGTCAAGAAGGAGCGGAGGCTGGAGCAGAAGCAGGTAAGTGAGGGGAAAGGGAGAGGGGGGGGGGTATTTAGAGGGGTAAAGTGAGGAGGGGGATTTAGGATGAGGAGGGGGGATTAGAATGAGGAGGGGGGGTTGAGGATGAGGAGGGGGGAGGCACGAGCTCTGCACCCGGCGTATAAGACGACCCCCCCACCTGGAGGCCTGTTTTTCAGGACCAAAAAGTCGTCTTATACGCTGGCAAATACGGTAGTTGCAATATGTGATTTTCCAAAACTAAATATTGTTGCTAATAGTTTTTTACTTGCAAAATCTCCAGGGAACATTCTTATTAAAAAAATGTGTGGTGTTAGTATTATTTGCCTGCAATACATATAAATTACTTCTAATATTTTCTGTTAAATTTTCCTAACAATTGGACAATTCCACAAAATATGTAATTATGACCATTCTTGTCCAAATCCTCTCAAGCAACAATCTAACTGATTTTTCTATTTTTTTTTAAATGTATTGAAAAACTAGGCTTTTATCCCATTCTCTATTACCTATATTAATGTTCATATAATTTTGCCATCTACTTTTTAATTTATAGAAAGAGTTTTCATCTAGTTTATTTTCTAATATATAAATCATACTTATTTCTCCCCTAACATGTTATGGATGTTAGAAATGTGTATTATGTATGATTGCTGTACAATTTTATATTTATGTGCGTTTTTTTTTTGTATGTTTGTACAATAAAAAAAATATATATACTTATTTCTCCCCTTATATTGGGATTTTCGAAGCATCAATATCAGTGATCTCATTATCTCCTGTTTTGGCATTGAGTTAAAGAAGTGCCTAATTTGTAGATATGAATAGAAAACATCTTTATTAATTATTAAGTATTTTTTTTAAATTTTCAATAACTTTTCTATTTCTAATAAAATACATTACTCTTGTTAAGCCACGTTTAGTCTATTGTGATCTAGCAGAAAATTGGGCTTATATACGATAGGAGACATTGATGATTTTGGGGTTGTTATTTGGTATTTATATTTCAATCTATTCTATAGTCTGAGTGAGTGAATTGTGAATAGGCTAATACTACCCCACTCCTGATTCCTTTCTTGGGGCCTCATTCTATTATCGGCCGTAAATCGGCCGCAAAGCTGCAATTCCTTGCGGGGCTTCCGTTACCTTGCAATCCAAATAGTCGGCGCCGCAAGGATATCCCCTTACGGCCGGCCGTATATCTTGCAACCAGCCGTAAGCTCAGAAATCTTTAAAAGCAAATATAAATTCAAGACGGCAATGTAAAGCTCTATAAATGCTAGGGATCATAATGGGGGACATGAGGATTAATAGCAACCCCCTCTCAAGCTTGCACATCAGCCCAAATCCGAGATTTCATTAACTGTTTATTTTCTGGGCTCAGCGTGGGCGGGTCTGAGGTGCTCCAAGCCCTCTGGACTTTTTACATGGATATTTCACATAAATTAAAATAAAAATTATTTACGGATTTGAGTGTAGGGGAATGCTGTGCTATGAATGCTAACACCTACAATCACTTTATAGTCTCCTCAGAGTGCAGGATGGCTTTATTATGGCTTTAAAATGTGCTTAATAGTGTGCCTGCGGGACCTTTTTGCTGCAAGTAAGCTGCGGCTCGGTTTTAGCCTTGCAGAGAGGGTTCCCGGAGCAATTGAATAGCAACCGGGATATTCTTGCGGCAAGGGATTACAAGGCGCCGGCCGCAAGCCTGCCGGAGTCCCCGGCCGGAAGGGAATAGAATAGGCAAATAGCTTGCGGCCGGTCCTTGCGGCCCCGCATCTCCTGCGGCCGATAATAGAATGAGGGCCCTTATGTTTACCTGCCATGACTACTGTAACTCTCACCTTTTAAACCTCATAGCCTATGCATTCATTGCACCCCAATAAATTTCAAATTCCTCAGTCCACATCCTGTTTTACTTACACCTGTCCACCCACACCGTACCTCCACCTCCACACTCTTCACTCAACTACAACAGCTTTAAATTTATTCTTGTTACTTCCTTTTTAACCCTTCTCTATAAATTCCTACATGACCTTCCTGCAATATACTTTACCACACCTATCTCGTCCATTTTCAACACTGTTCCCTATCAACCATCACAGTCTATTCCCTCTCTGTGCCTAATGAGGCCTTTTCTTCTTCTCATTCTTTTTCCCCTACTTCATGTGAACAAACTTCATGGCTGTTCCTAAATCTGTGCAACCTCCCCAAAAACTCATTATTATCTAACTATCTCAATACCACCATGACCAACCACTAACCCTCTAGCAAGAGCCAATGGACTGATAATACTAATTCAGCCTCTAGACCAGGGGTTGTCATCCTTTTAATACCTACCGCCCACTTTTTATGGTAAAATGTCCTTACCACCCACAGGTGTCACAAAAATTCAATTTACCCCATCTCCTTTCTGGTTACATAAATCATATGACCCTAGCTATGTATCGACCTGTACTTACTAGATAGTGATCCGGTAGTGTCCCTAAGCTCTCTTCCTATCTCTCCAACCAGCAAAGCATAGTGCTTAAGGTCTCTTGTGTGTGACGTCACCCATCAGCAACACAACCCAGGTTGTCGTTAAAGGACATTGTCACCTCAAATCAAGTGATTTTAGGTTATTATTTAATGAAAAGCTGGATTTAAGCCATTTTTTTTCTAGGTGGACCGTTCTAGGTGGATTATTCCTGAAAAATACAGTAGTATCTGTGTTGCATTTTAATGCGGATGAGTAACACCTGAATACTAAATAATTGCTTTGATGTGCAAATAAGACTCACAATCTGCTTGTCTGTATCAGTGGTTGCCAAATCAATAAACTCCCAATGGGATGTAGGCTAATGCAAGTAGAGGTGCTTGTGTGTTATAATGTAGGTTGCATGTGTGAGCAATGTGGTAAAGTATTTCATTTGTGAATGTAAAGGCTAAAGTTGATAAGTTTATTTAAACAGATGTGTTTTAGTGAGTTTTTGAAAGAAAATAGTTTGACAGAGCGAGGCAAGGAGTTTCCAGAGTAGGTGCAGCTAAATAAGATGTAAATCATGAGAAAGCTGTTTGACAGATGCCAAGGGAATAAATAATTTAGATAAATAGATACTGGTCAGCTGTATTAAAGGCAGTGGAAAAACCCAGGAGAATTAGTACAAAGAAGTAACCTTTGATTTGACAGTGAGTATGTCATTAGTGACTTCTGTGAGCTCTGTCTCTGCAGAGTTTTGTGGCCAGAAGCCAGACTAGAGGGGGTCAAGAAATGAGTTGGAGGAAAGGAATTGAGTTAGGCTCTTGCAGACAAGTTGATTAAGTGGTTTTGAAGCTAAGGGAAGTAGAGAAATAGGGGATAGTTGGACGAAGATGATGTTTGGATGAAGAAGTTGGGTCAGATGATGTTTATTTAAGTATTGGTGTAATTAAGGCATGTTTTAAAGATGATATGAACTTGTAAGTGTTCAGGTAGAGGTTGAAAAGACAAGTGAGAATTGGGATAAATGTGGTAGAGAGAATAGAGATTAGCTGTGATGGAATATAATCAATGGGCAAGTTGTAAGGTGGGAGGTTAATGGAAGACTAGAGACTTCATACTCAGTTACAGGGTTGAAGGAGCCCATTGTATTTGTGGCATTGGGGAAGACACATCCTGCTTATTATATTTTTTTTCTGATTTAAGTGTGGAAAACCAAGTATTAGTTATGCTGATTTCTGTCTATCAAACCAATCATATGTGTAAAGTGTATTGCTAACCTATCACCTATCATACTACTGTGACATTTTGATTTAGTAAAGTGGGTTGCTACTGGAACTTTCACATTGCTATCTGCAGAGTCTCTCAGGAATGGATGTTTTAGCTACGTAATCCAGTACTTCCATGATCACTATGAAAATCTCTACATATATAAAATTTGACAACTAGAATTTATTATTCTCGATGAGCACCTCAACATCTCATTGATTGGTTGACCGTCTCTGTTAGTCCTCCATTGGAGCTCTTTCCCTGGGGGAGTTCTCCGTAGAAGAGCTGTTTGGGATTCACTCATCTAACAACATGCCCAGCCTCTCTGGTCTGGAATTTCATCAGCAGTGTATAAACTGATGGCAGACTGGCTCTAGAAAGGATTTCAGTATCCGACACTTTCTCCTACCATCTGATTCTCAGAAAATTGCACAGCCAGGACATGTGGAAGTGATTGAGCTGTCATTCAATACTGCAGTAGACAGTCCGCATCTCGCAGGCATGCAGCAGAGTTGGAGGCACCACTGTTTGGTATACCTTTTAGCGTTGTGGGTAGTCTGGTCCCTCAACGTTCCCAAATGTTGCAGTGTAATTTACAGTTCTGCAATTTACTTCAGCATCAATTCACACAGCTGGAGAAAGGGTACAAGACGTTGTCAACTGCTGCAGTCTCTGTCCATTTCACAATGATGGACAGTTCTGGGGAGCTGGCTGATGCATGGCCTCAGTCTTCTCGATGTTGATGGTGAGACCAAAGTTGCAGCTGCAGATGAAAATTTGTCCATACAGGCTTGTATTTCTAGATCTGTACAGACATTCAAAGCACAGTCGGTGCCAAATTGAAAATCAACACCACTATATTCCTTCTGCACCTTGGTGTTGTAACTTCATCACATCCCTTGGCCTGAAGTCTTCAAAGTAACTCTTTCACCCACACATTTGTACTGAGCTCCATGATTTCTGATTGTGGAAGATGGAGGCCACACAATCCAAACTGACTTGGACATCAAAAACCTAACGTTAACACTATTGTGTGCCAAGATGGGGCACATACTGAACTACTTGGGCTTGTTTATGGCCTGTGTCCTCAATTTGTTTTAGTCTTATTGAACTGACCCCGACTATTCCAAACAGTGGGAGTCAAAATAATTAAAAATATATGATTAATCATAGACAGCCACTGAGCACATGCAGGTGCAAATATCCAAATATGTTTTAATTGGGTGCTTTATATACCTGACGGTTCTTATGTTCTGTTTCCAGCAGTATCTCATTGCTTATAACAATGTGCTCATATTTCTGGGACAATTCCAAGCACTAATTTCAAAAAGAACTGAATTTATCTTCTTCCAGCTGGGTTGCAATAATTAACATGCAAGCACCTTTAGTTTCTTATATTAACTATACTATATTCTATGTTTGCAAAGCTAATTATATTTCCTCCTGTGTTGCTGAAGGCCTCCCTGCCATTACATGTGGATGTGGGTCAACTGCCCACTGGTGATTCAGTCTACTACTCTTTATTAAAGTTACAAAGTAGAGGTTCTAAATATGGTATGATTTAAACCTATAAATAATGAGTACTTTGTCAATAATGTTATTGCAAAATTGTATTTTCCTACAAAAGCTAACAACAAGCTTACTCATATCAGCAGCTCCTGAGACAATAGGTCCATTTTCTTGAGTGCAGTCACATGCACAAAAAAACGAGGCATGCTCAGACCCAAGAGACTGCACTCAAGACAATAATCAGTAATTAAGGCCATGTTCTCTTATTAAAACATTAGAAATCTGGTTTATGAGTGAGTAACTGTAAATATGGCAATCAATGTTAGTTTTCTCAGTTTTGAATTACACCAGTTTGGAAACTCTGCTGTTTCACTTTAATGGGCAACAAGTGTCTTACAACCCTATTAAATTTGAGGCTCCTAACTCACAACAGCTGCAGGCTTGAAATTTAGCAGAGTTACGGTGCTATTAAATTAAATGGGGCTGCGAGCTACGGGCTTGAGACGCAAATTGTAGCCCGATTTGCGGGCTTGAGAATGTTGTGCTATTAATTCTAAGACCTAACATAACTTTCCCTTTTATATAAACTACAGTAGTGTGTTTTTATTGCTCTTTACCCCCCTTGCGAGTCCTATCCAACACACGTTGGACTTTTGGCTCCATTTGCGTTTTACGGGCTAGCTCACGGGTGACTTTGTTGTAATTTAATAGCATGATTGGATTTGTAGTGGTTATGGGCTTGACAGATCAAAGGGTTTGCGTGCTGCGAAGTTCCACAATCACGTCTTGTTGGCATTTTTCAGCCGTCCTGCATCTTAACTCGCAAGTAGTTAAGAGGCCTGCTTTACGGGGCTAATTTAATAGCCGTAAGTCCTAATACCAATGCTACAGGCTACATTTTAACACGTAGCTCAAATTTAATGAGGCTGTTGGAGACCACACAGGTCTACCAAACTAGCAATTCAGTCTTATGTAATTAGCTGTTTAATTATTTATTTGTATTCAGGAGAAACAAGTGTATGTTTAGTCTCATCAGTATATTGACTACTAAAATTCCTTGCAGCAGGCTATCCACTGACAATCATATAGTTACTTTCAGGGGGTAGGAGATAAGGTGTGAAAGTCCAGAAAAGCGTCCAGAGTAATCTCTGTGGAGACCAAGTGTCTATTAATACATGAAGAGATTAAGAACATGCTTTAGCTGGGTAGTTAAGGGGTTAGACATTCCAATCAGCTGACTGCACTTTGTGAATAAGTAATGTTAGGTGGTGTCTGTGGGCAATTGGTACTTGCTTGTATGATTTATGGATATACAACAGCTCCAGTGATATCAAAAAATGGAAAGTGTAAGACTACATCACAAAACTTTTTTTTTTAAATCTTACACAAAGGCACAGTTCTTTGTCTTGCTTGGGGAATCAGCAAAGGATAAAAGGATGTTAACTGTGTGCCAAAAACGTCCCCCAATCCTATACACGAATCAGGAATGTCTGATAATTATGACTGAAGTATAGAATTGTTTTTGTGGTTATTCCTGCTTTATTTTAATAATAATCGGTTGTACTAAATGTCATTGTGCCTCATTATTATATTGTTCATATAAATGTATACTTCTAAACGTAATAAGAGCATTGGGACAGAACTTAATACATGAATATATTTAAGTATTACTATGGAGATGTTTTATAGTGTGTAAAGGGTAACTTTTCTCTTGTGAATACATTTTCTATCACTTTTATAGTTCTGGGTAACAAAAGGCAACTATAGATTGATGCATCTTAAATTATCTTGATCGTGGTTGGACTATATTATTGTTATTATTGTTTTATTATTATTTTGGGGTGTAGGGGATATTTTTTTCAGTCACTGAACGTGACTGATAGCTTGGATACAATGTTTTGTGGTTAACCCTTTCATCCACACACCCATGTTTGATGGACACCTGTAGAGTGTCTGTCATACACACAATATGATACACACAATCTCACAATAAAATCTACTCAATAAATGTCCTACAGTAGTTTATTTATTCAAGTACTCTTAGGGGAACACATCACTACAAGGAACGTGCTCCAGAATATAGACCAACATCCATTCCAAACAGATCTCAGTTTCCACTGTTGGATGGGTTTGTACAATGACTGGCACTCTAGTTACAAAAAATATATATCTACTATCACCTCAGGTTAAACCTCTCCACCATCAGTCATCTGTCAAAAAATATCAAACTAACACTAAATAGTTAAATTGGGAAATTATTTGCAAAATAAGTCCATGTTTTGTTACTGTAGATACTAGAGTATACTGCTAGTTTTTTTTTGTTCCCATTTTAACCAATAATCGGAGGATTTCAATATATTCGAGATACAGCTGTTCTTAATTCTGGTAAACTGGTTCCCTGAAGTTCTTATTTTGAAAGAAGTTTATAGTCTTCCCACCGATGCAGGAACAAACGGCTCCTCGCTGTCATGTCTTTGAGTGCATCCTGCTGCGGCGGCCAGTGTACTGAGTGCTGCATTTACCACAGGCTGCAGCCATTGTTTTGTGAGTCCTGCAGGGGCGAGAGCGGGGGGGGGGGGGGAATAGGAGTGGAGTTCTCAATGTATATGAATGTGACATTAACCATAATATTCTGTTTGTATTTACGTGTTATATTGAATATTTAAGCATTTGTGCACAATTTGGGGTGCTTTTGAAACAGGATTCAGCACATATTTTTTATACAATTTCTTAACCTTAACCATTACATTATATCCGCGTCTTGCACTTTTTACCCATTCGGCTACCAAATTCGTAACCCTCGCGGTATATTCGGTTGACGCTATAGTCAAGTACGGTAATTTCATAATTTAATTTTTTTGCTGGTAATTATTATCTGATTAATGTCATAATGCAATATAGTAAAATAGCACCACATGTGTTGTGTATTTACTTTTACACTTATGAGTCACATTTATTTAAGATATGCATCAAGAAAAAATTGTTCTAAAAAAGGTCAAACCATCACTGAATTGTATTCACTCTCGAAAAGAAAATCCATTTTACAAAAAGGATGACGATGAATTCCCATGTGTTCAAAAATCATTCTCAATATGTTTAGAGCAAATATTTCACTATATTAGAAAATGTTATGCCTATTAACAAATTATATGCTAAAGAGTTTTAATAGCCTCTGTACAATTGAATGTTCAGTTTTCACAGCATGAGCCGACCGTTATAGTAAAATAAACACTCTTCTCAATGGCGTAGAAGGGAATTACATGATTGGCTGAATTGAGTGTGATCAGGACTCTGCTGGCAGTAATCCAAATACTGGTTGATGATGATGAGGCTTAAAGTGATGTAATCACTCTGAAATCCTATATTTACACTCGGCAATATTCCCCTTGTACAGCTAATGTGATCTTTCAATGAGATGTTTTTGCTTTGAAATAGAACATTTAAATATGGAGGATGCTTGACTGAAGAAAAACAAACCGTGGAATGTATAATTGTAAGCACTCAGAAAATCATTTAAATACATTCCTCTCTCTGACAGTGCCGCTGCGCTGGCGTGCACTGATTGCCTTGCAGTTCATTAGTTTAAAGTCTGCACCACCATTGTCAAGGCCTTGAGACGCGGAAGATGGCCTTACCTCTGGGTCACAAAGGCCGCTGTAACACAAAGGCAATTATACTGCAAGAAAAATGTTGTCCACTAATCAGCTAGCAATCAATTACTCAGAAGAGAAGATAACCCCATCCCGCTCCAGCTCTTCAGTATTAATAGTGTCATCATGTAATTACTTTGGCTGAGGCAGGTGCATGAAAAGACAGACTCCATAGTACACTACATCTAAGATTAATGAGTTCTGTCAATTTGCCCAGCGGACATCTGATTCTACTGCCTTATGTAGCTACTAGTTTTACATGTGCCTCAGGGTTTTTTTTTTTCTTTAAAAAAAAAGGAATTAGCCAGTAATTTAAATACATTCGCTGAAACGACATCAAAAGGCTTTTATTTGTTGCAGACATCTTAGAAGGATGTTAACATTGCAAGTGAATCATAATAGCAAGATGAATACTTGTGGCTAATGATTTAACTTTTCCAACCAGCAGTAGACCGTTAATATAAGAATTGGCAGCAAGCCTTAAATTAAAATCTCGCCGAATAAATATGTGGTGTCGGCATAACACAATATTTCAAATGTTTTAGCAACCGTAATATAAAGGACCCCAGTCGTTAAGTAAATGGAACATCATGTGGATCTTTCAAATGAGATTAAACCATGGAGATTGAATTCACATATCTTTGTTATGAAAATATTAAGCAGAATATGGCAATTCATTGCAAAAAAATAAATATTTAATACATGCTAACTCCAATTAAGTTCATGCAAATGGATGCCATCATTAGTAAGAATGGTAATTACATCAATAGTCGAACAAACATATGTTGTTAAAGGTAAAACATATTTAATAAACGGGAGTTTCCTCAATGTAATTTTCACATAAGTTTACCCTCAGTTACGCGTAAGTAATATTTTTGCAGCTTCTAGAACCTCAGTCTTTCCTTTTGTATAGACTCCTGCAAGATGCCATCTTCCACACCTGTGACCTGCAGCAGAGTATTTTGTGCACTAGGGAAATTCACACAGGTTAGAGGATTGATAATAAATCTGTCATGCTTTTTTTGCAAGCAGATAGTGACATGCTGTATGTTAGAAGCTGTGCATTATCTAAAACAGGTTAAAAACCGTGTTTCCTGCTCAGAATTCCAAGAAATACAGTTATTACACTGCATTCTGGGCTGGGACATGCAAATGTGGCCACAAAGGCTTGACTCTTGCAATCCATAACCATTTTAAACATGGCTTCCTTTAAGCATACACCCACGGTATTACACAGCTTTTTTTTGCAAAGCTCAGGATGGATTATACAGAAGCTAAAGAAACATTAAACTGACAGTTTTTAAAATCACGATCATGTAACCTTTTATAATGACATGCTGCTGATCTAGAAAAAAATGCAAATAAAGATCAAAAATGAGGATCAGAACAAAGTTTTTTTTTGTCTTTAGCTCTCTTAACATGACGTGCCCTACCCTCAGGCAGGCTTCAGAACATAAGTAGTGCCAGAGACCCACTCACAGACTCCAGTTCTGCCCTTACAAAGGGCTTATCAGCGTGAAATGAGGCTGGAGAAAGACTCTCACCAGACCGTAAATATGTTATAGTGGGTAGTAAGGTAGTACATTTAGAGCCTAATTTGTGTGTCAGTTCCCAGAATCCTTAGTGGCAGCAGAAACACTGTTCAATAATATGTTTTGTCTCTGGTCTCTTATAAACAAGTGAGCATAGATTTTATATGAAAAATACATTTAGGAGGACATAATTAAAACAAAAATAACTGAATGTATCTAACCAACTTTTTTCTCATCATTATGACACATTTATGTATTTACCATTAATGTAAGGGGAATTAGGTATCAGTATAGTTTTCAGAGTATATTAGTATTCTTAGATAGTCAGAACATCTTCTCTCCTTGGTCTGGGTAAAAGCAACTGTAAGACGACTGATATATCTCTTTTGATCAGGCGAGGGTGCTTCACAGTTGACACTGTCCAAAAATGTGTCCGCTTGCTGGTCATAGATGTTTTGTGGGTACGGGGTTGATTAGGTTCATGACTGTGAAAGCCTCCCATGATAAAAATGAGCCCTTATAAGTTTTGCAGCTCCTCAGACCACAGTCTGTTACCAGTGATGGGTGGGGAGGTGAATTGTCCAATTAAGGAGGGTGGTGGGAGTACAGATAGCTCTGGGAAACTAGATGTTAGCTTTAGGTTGCAAAGTGAGATGATCAGCGAGACATCCCTGCAGGATCCATGGGGCTGGCTCTGTAAATTTTACTTGGAGCCTCCCAGATGGCTCATTGCTTTCTCGGATTGACATTCTCTTCACTTCAATGGCAGTGAAGCATAGACAGTTTATTATGATTGCCTTATTTTTCCTCAGACTTCAGAGCCATTTGGTTCCTGGGAGATTTGGGCAAGTGGTTCATACCTGCTCCGGGCTCTTGTAAACTGAATTGTAACCTACTGAAAAGGGATGAGATAGTGGAAGAGGTGAAGTGTTTGTATGTTGAAGGGCAGAATGATAAGTGTTTGTTCCCCATGGTGGCACACTGGTGGGAGTTTGTTAAGGTGAAATTGTGCACTTTCTTCCAAGGCTAAGATGCCTGATTAAAGACAGGAGGAGAAGCTTCAAAGGGCTGCAAAACAGGACTGCAGCCCCCACAAGATCTTGAAATGCATAGCTGAGATGTGAGAGAGGAGATAGAGGAGGCCACATGGTCTCTGAAAAAGCACTTTGAGTAGGACTTCAGAAGTCTTATATTTCATTCCAACGTGTAACAAATAAAGGAGAGGTATAACTGTTCCTTTTTCAGGAAGACTCCCCCCTGTCTGAGCTGCGTGATAACAATGGAGTGATAAATGATGAGAAAAAGTGGAACGAAATTGTTCACAGACTTCTAAGGTGAGCTCTATTCTGAAAAGAAGATGGACAGATATTAGTATCTCTGTTGATTCGGCAGGTGTTGCAGTCATGGATGCCCCTTTCAAGCTGGAGGAGCTGCACTCTGTCGCTAGATCCTTTAAGGCCATTTAGATTTCTGGGAATGACAGCCTCCCGGCTGTATTTTATGTATCACTGTGGGACCTCATTGGTCAGGACTGGCTTAAGCTTTACAAGGAGATGGTGGTAGGTATGATGCCTCCTTCACTAAGAGAGGGGATGTTGATACTATTGTATAAGCAGTAATTGGAGGGGACTGACCTCAAGAACTGTAGTCCAATCTCTCTCCTGAATGTGGACTACAGTTCAAAACAACAAAGTCAGAGGTGCTCATCAGAGAACGAACCATTCTTAATAGGTTAGTTCTATAGCCATGATAACCCACTCTGAGAGAAATCTCTTTTAGCTCACTTGTGCCCTTCACAGGGAGAAATATCCTGTGGTATATCAGTCTGGTCCCACTCAAAGGGTGAACCAGCCCCGAAATACCAGGCAATTCTACCCTGAACAGGAGAAACAGCAAACCCTGACGCGTTTCGGCCTTTATGGGCCTCATCAGTGAGGTGCAGCTGAACTCCCTAAGGCACAGTGAGCAAGGGGTCCAGGTCTGGAGTCCCCTATTACCATTAGGGAGACTAAACCCTAAAGGTAATTTGCATATACAAAACAACAAAGTCAGAGGTGCTCATCAGAGAACGAACCAACCTTAATAGGTTAGTTCTATAGCCATGATAAGCCACTCTGAGAGCAACCTCTTTTAGCTCACTTGTGCCCTTCACAGGGAGAAATATCCTGTAGTATATCAGTCTGATCTCACTCAAAAGAGTGAGCCAGCCCCGAAATACCAGGCAATTCTACCCTGAACAGGAGAAACAGCAAACCCAAGACGCGTTTCGGCCTTTATGGGCCTCATCAGTGAGGTGCAGCTGAACTCCCTAAGGCACAGTGAGCAAGGGGTCCAGGTCTGGAGTCCCCTATTACCATTAGGGAGACTAAACCCTAAAGGTAATTTGCATATACAAAACAACAAAGTCAGAGGTGCTCATCAGAGAACGAACCAACCTTAATAGGTTAGTTCTATGGCCATGATAAGCCACTCTGAGAGCAACCTCTTTTAGCTCACTTGAGCCCTTCACAGGGAGAAATATCATGTAGTATATCAGTCTGGTGCCACTCAAAAGAGTGAACCAGCCCCGAAATACCAGGCAATTCTACCCTGAACAGGAGAAACAGCAAACCCCAGACAGTTCATCCACCTGGACCAGGCCTCGGAGATACCAGGGCAGAAAACTGCAGATAACCTTGCCCTCATCAGAAAAAAACCTCTGTAGCATCCAAGGTTGTCTAGATCAGGAGAAGGCTTTTGATAGTGTGTCTCACCTCTTTATGTGCATAGGATCTGTCTGGGCGACATATTATGTTCTTATTTCAGCTTCATGCGCTGGGATATTGTCAGCATGATGCCGATAAACAACTAGAAGAGTGACCCTTTCCTAGTTCTCTCTGTGGTTAGAGAGGGCTGAACTCTTTCACCTCTTCTCTTTGTTGTACAGAGATCTTCTTGAATACATCAGGAAGAATCCAGAGATCAGAGGAATGACAGCACCAGGTACAGGCCGACAAGATACCAGGGATCTACAGGAGTGGGAATCTCCCTTTTCCTCTTGCTACTCCTGTGAGGAGGGTCATGGCTGAGATAAATGGGACAACACTTTCCCTAACAGCTGGACCAGCTCATGGATATGTGACACTTGTGAGGGAACACCATCTTCAGAGCATTAACCTAGACCTGTGGACCCTATGTAAATGATGGTGGATTATGCATGGCTGAGCACAGAGCTAATTCTGGGCTCTTTCACCAATCTTGAAGGAGCAATGCACTCCCCCATAATTTACATAGAAAATAAGTAAGTTTATGATGTATTTTTTTTATAACATCCTCGGTTCTCATTCTGCTTACACAGGTAGTATGTGGTCCTTTAAAAGGGAAAGAGACTTATACTGCACATTAGAAAGTTGTGCAGTGATTTTTTTTCTTTAAATATCGGCTAATACTAATAATGGAAAAAGGGAATACTGATAATATTTATGAAGGAACTTTGTAGAACAGATAAAATATAATAAAATAATGTACTGCATTGTATGATGCCACGGTGTGCATTACATGAGAAGGTCTACACAAGCTTCATGGACCTCTGTACTTTGGCTAAAGCTTTATGTGTTTATGAAATATGTAACAAATGAACATTAGCATCTATTCAAACCATACGCATACATGCATATTTAGAGAAAATCATAGTTTTAATAGACTCTGTTTGTGTATGGAGGCTTCTATACTGGACATTTAGAGGGTACTTTTTGGTCTAAGGTAGAGGGCTAGTCTATTGCAAGTTGCTATTCTACTGTATGTAATCATAGTTTTAAGTGTCTTATCCCTTTCATAGTTTTTCAATAGAAATTAGCAGAAATTGTATCTACATCCAAGGTGCTGCCACAGTCGCTAATTATGTAAGAACAAAAAAAACATATGGTTCCCTATATATTTATATATATATATATATATATATATATATATATATATATATATATATATATATATATCATCTAAACAGAAATGTGTTTTATTTTGAAAAATTAAACATTATTGAAGATCGTGATGTAGTTAAAATGGTATAAATATGGTTGAACATTTTAGAACTGGAAAAAGTACAGAGAAGGACAACAAAACTAATGAGGGGAATGGAGGGGCTAAGTTATGAAGAAAGACTAACCAAATGAAACTTATTTTTTTCTAGAAAAAGGTGTCTAAGAGGAGATATGATTACTCTATATAAATACATCCAGGGTCAGTATAAAGATTTGTCAAGTGAGCTTTTTGTGCCAAGATTTTTTCAAGAGGACATCCTTTGAGGTTAGAAGTAAAAAGATTCCACCTTAAAGAAAGAAAAGGGTTCTTCACAGTAAGGGTAGTTAATCTGTGGAATTATCTACCAAATGAGGTGTTGAATGCGGATTCAATAGATAACTTTAAAAAGGAACTGGATATATTTTTAAATAAAAAGGGCATTCAGGGTTATCCTGGTTAATTAGAGAGGGAGTATTGATCCAGGCAGGAATCCAATCGCGAGTATCTGGGGTCAGGAAATATTTTTTTTTTTCCTTTTGAGACAATTAGCAAAGTTTTACTGTTTTTTTTTCTGTTTGCCTTCCTCTGGATCAATTAACAATTAATCCGCATATTGCAGATCAGAGGAGAGCTTAAAAGGTTGAACTTGATGGGCTAAAAGTATTTTTTCAGCCTTAATTACTATGTAACAATTACTATGTAATATGTGCATCTACAAAATATGAATCCATTAATGAGACATCGGTACAAAAATGGGTTAATGGATACAAATACCAACAAGAACCACAGATCACATAAGATAGCTCATCTAACATTCGATGTCTTGTAGTAATAAATAGCAAGTTCTATAATATTCACACACATATTTAACCTTATCTAAATGTACTTTTTCAGGGGAATGCTTAGATTTCATGCTGCCCCAAACCCATTTGATTTTCTGCCCCCTCAATACTCAATACTCCTTTACTTTGCTATGTCACAATCACAATATTGCTACACATTTATATATAAAATTATTAGTGTATATGTTTCTACGTGGGTGGGATTCCTGGCTTTTGTATAATCTAACCATAGCTTTGCTCAAAGCTGTTTGATACAGCAGGCATATGCTTAAGGGAAGCCATGTTTCATATTGTTATGGATTGCAAGAGAGTGGCCTTTGTGGGCACATTTGCATGTCCCTGCCAAGGTTCCCAGAATGCAGTGTAATAACTGTATTTTTAACTTGTTTTAGACATTCAAATGTGAACACAAATGTACTATTTATTTACTATATATAAATATATAAACAGCATGTCATATAAACAGCATGTCAGAAAGTGTCAGATATAATTGCAGACAGGAACATCTCTGCAAAAATATATATTTGTGCATATATACACTATTCCATAACACTGCACTTGTAACTTCAGAATGCCTGCTGCCCTCTGAAAAGGTGCTGCCCTAGGCCTTGGCATCATGGGTCTATACAGAAACATACCACAGAGCAATTTATTATCAAATTTGAAATTATAAATATTTATTGCTTTTAGAAAACATATAACATACAGAACATAAATACAAAGAAAACCTAGCTTCTCTTTGAAGCCCTGAATAACTAAACTACAGGTCCCTCACTGTCTTAGTTATAAAATTCACAGTCCTTCAGGCAGCAGAGGTGTGTCTCTCTCACCTCCTAGTTGAGACTTTCTCTCAGGCTTAGTGTCCCAGGCCTCTCTGAAAAGCAGATCCCCTTTTTCGGTAGTAACCTTCTGTTTCTTTCAGTTCCTCTTATCAACTGACATCTGCAGACTCTCTGCTCAAAGCTTCTTGTTTTGTTCCACCATCTCTTAGTGCACCTACTGGCAGCGGCCCTGCACAACTTGCAAACACTCCAGCTCTCTCCAGCAAGTCTCTCTCCTCAAGCAGTATCTAAACCGACACTGTTGAGAAAACATTTAGGATGACCATCTTGGCAGTTTCTGTTTAACCTCTTTGATACCTAAGATGCAGATATGCTGGAAGTTACAATGCTAATTCCAAATGTCAGTTTTTAAATGCTATGGCCCCTATTCAAATTTGCAACAGTTATAGATAAATTCAAGTGATCAAGCCCGCAGCTACCTGGCTGAAAGCCTAAACGGTAAACCATGTACCCGTAAGTAGCATTTCAGAGCATGATCATGATCAATTAAGCAAGGCTGTAACTACCGATTTAGAAACAGCCAATAGTAGATGAGACATCAGTCATCATTACGCCAGAAAAACATGGAGGTTAAACCACAATCAATTAGTATTTAGATGTCCGATATGCGATCAGACTTGCAATCAATAATAAAAATGAAGGAAGGAAATGTTATAGCCCATGTGGGTGGCCTGACATGTTTTAACTCCTTGATTACCGAGATTGATATATCACAGAAATTAAAAGTAAAAAAAAAATTTGATTGCAGATTTGCGAGCTTGACACTTTTGTGCAATTAATTCTGTCTTTCATTGCTTTCCCTGTCTTTTAAAGTGCAGTATTGATTTTTTTTATTTGCATTTACAGTGCTACGATCAGGTGTTTAACCCCCTTGCGAGTCCTATCTGGTACCTGTAGGATTTTCTTCTACATTTGCCATTTATGGGTGTGGAATTGTAGCAATAGAATAGCAATTTGCGATTGTAACATTTACGGGCTTGAAAGATGAAAGGCTTAGCTGGGTCGGAGTTACGATTTTGACAACCGCAGGGATTTTCGGCCTATAACGCGCAAATCGTTTGCGGGTAGCTAAAAGACGCCAATTAAATAGCAAGTTAGTTTACAGGCTACATTATGGGCTCCAGTAACTAACAATTGCTCAATTGAATAAGGGTCTATGTTTAGGTTTTGTTTCTTCAAAAATTGCTAATCAATAGCAAAATAAACCCACAAAAGCCTATTTTATGACCACTTCAGTGGCCCTTTAGTGAAATTCTCCCAACAATGTAACAGTGAAGACACAAACAAAATTTAAAATGAAGCTGAAAACTCTGCAAATCCCAGCAAAATTAAAAAAAAAATGTATAATCACAATGCATGAAGGATGTTTTCAAATGAAACTTATTTTTTTCTAGAAAAAGGTGTCTAAGAGGAGATATGATTACTCTATATAAATACATCCAGGGTCAGTATAAAGATTTGTCAAGTGAGCTTTTTGTGCCAAGATTTTTTCAAGAGGACATCCTTTGAGGTTAGAAGTAAAAAGATTCCACCTTAAAGAAAGAAAAGGGTTCTTCACAGTAAGGGTAGTTAATCTGTGGAATTATCTACCAAATGAGGTGTTGAATGCGGATTCAATAGATAACTTTAAAAAGGAACTGGATATATTTTTAAATAAAAAGGGCATTCAGGGTTATCCTGGTTAATTAGAGAGGGAGTATTGATCCAGGCAGGAATCCAATCGCGAGTATCTGGGGTCAGGAAATATTTTTTTTTTTCCTTTTGAGACAATTAGCAAAGTTTTACTGTTTTTTTTTCTGTTTGCCTTCCTCTGGATCAATTAACAATTAATCCGCATATTGCAGATCAGAGGAGAGCTTAAAAGGTTGAACTTGATGGGCTAAAAGTATTTTTTCAGCCTTAATTACTATGTAACAATTACTATGTAATATGTGCATCTACAAAATATGAATCCATTAATGAGACATCGGTACAAAAATGGGTTAATGGATACAAATACCAACAAGAACCACAGATCACATAAGATAGCTCATCTAACATTCGATGTCTTGTAGTAATAAATAGCAAGTTCTATAATATTCACACACATATTTAACCTTATCTAAATGTACTTTTTCAGGGGAATGCTTAGATTTCATGCTGCCCCAAACCCATTTGATTTTCTGCCCCCTCAATACTCAATACTCCTTTACTTTGCTATGTCACAATCACAATATTGCTACACATTTATATATAAAATTATTAGTGTATATGTTTCTACGTGGGTGGGATTCCTGGCTTTTGTATAATCTAACCATAGCTTTGCTCAAAGCTGTTTGATACAGCAGGCATATGCTTAAGGGAAGCCATGTTTCATATTGTTATGGATTGCAAGAGAGTGGCCTTTGTGGGCACATTTGCATGTCCCTGCCAAGGTTCCCAGAATGCAGTGTAATAACTGTATTTTTAACTTGTTTTAGACATTCAAATGTGAACACAAATGTACTATTTATTTACTATATATAAATATATAAACAGCATGTCATATAAACAGCATGTCAGAAAGTGTCAGATATAATTGCAGACAGGAACATCTCTGCAAAAATATATATTTGTGCATATATACACTATTCCATAACACTGCACTTGTAACTTCAGAATGCCTGCTGCCCTCTGAAAAGGTGCTGCCCTAGGCCTTGGCATCATGGGTCTATACAGAAACATACCACAGAGCAATTTATTATCAAATTTGAAATTATAAATATTTATTGCTTTTAGAAAACATATAACATACAGAACATAAATACAAAGAAAACCTAGCTTCTCTTTGAAGCCCTGAATAACTAAACTACAGGTCCCTCACTGTCTTAGTTATAAAATTCACAGTCCTTCAGGCAGCAGAGGTGTGTCTCTCTCACCTCCTAGTTGAGACTTTCTCTCAGGCTTAGTGTCCCAGGCCTCTCTGAAAAGCAGATCCCCTTTTTCGGTAGTAACCTTCTGTTTCTTTCAGTTCCTCTTATCAACTGACATCTGCAGACTCTCTGCTCAAAGCTTCTTGTTTTGTTCCACCATCTCTTAGTGCACCTACTGGCAGCGGCCCTGCACAACTTGCAAACACTCCAGCTCTCTCCAGCAAGTCTCTCTCCTCAAGCAGTATCTAAACCGACACTGTTGAGAAAACATTTAGGATGACCATCTTGGCAGTTTCTGTTTAACCTCTTTGATACCTAAGATGCAGATATGCTGGAAGTTACAATGCTAATTCCAAATGTCAGTTTTTAAATGCTATGGCCCCTATTCAAATTTGCAACAGTTATAGATAAATTCAAGTGATCAAGCCCGCAGCTACCTGGCTGAAAGCCTAAACGGTAAACCATGTACCCGTAAGTAGCATTTCAGAGCATGATCATGATCAATTAAGCAAGGCTGTAACTACCGATTTAGAAACAGCCAATAGTAGATGAGACATCAGTCATCATTACGCCAGAAAAACATGGAGGTTAAACCACAATCAATTAGTATTTAGATGTCCGATATGCGATCAGACTTGCAATCAATAATAAAAATGAAGGAAGGAAATGTTATAGCCCATGTGGGTGGCCTGACATGTTTTAACTCCTTGATTACCGAGGTTGATATATCACAGAAATTAAACGTAAAAAAAAAATTTGATTGCAGATTTGCGAGCTTGACACTTTTGTGCAATTAATTCTGTCTTTCATTGCTTTCCCTGTCTTTTAAAGTGCAGTATTGATTTTTTTTATTTGCATTTACAGTGCTACGATCAGGTGTTTAACCGCCTTGCGAGTCCTATCTGGTACCTGTAGGATTTTCTTCTACATTTGCCATTTATGGGTGTGGAATTGTAGCAATAGAATAGCAATTTGCGATTGTAACATTTACGGACTTGAAAGATGAAAGGCTTAGCTGGGTCGGAGTTACGATTTTGACAACCGCAGGGATTTTCGGCCTATAACGCGCAAATCGTTTGCGGGTAGCTAAAAGACGCCAATTAAATAGCAAGTTAGTTTACAGGCTACATTATGGGCTCCAGTAACTAACAATTGCTCAATTGAATAAGGGTCTATGTTTAGGTTTTGTTTCTTCAAATATTGCTATTCAATAGCAAAATAAACCCACAAACCCCTATTTTATGACCACTTCAGTGGTCCTTTAGTGAAATACTCCCAACAATGTAACAGTGAAGACACAAACAAAATTCAAAATGAAGCTGAAAACTCTGCAAATCCCAGCAACATTTTTAAAAAAAAATGTATAATCACAATGCATGAAGGATGTTTTCACACTATCATCTGCTTAAACAGATAATGATTAATCCTGTTGATGCACATTTAAGAGCTGCTCATGTAATCGGTCCCCACACAGCATCCCAGATATTTGACAGCTGTATTTAGAAGTTGCTGTGTGGCTATTTGTGACTTTGCTCTGGACAGCAGGATGTCAAATACTGATCTCCAATGTCCTGTGTCCTGATCGCCTGTTTGCTCATTAATAGCTGCTTACTTTAACAACCATTAAGGCTCAACAGTGATTGTCACATTGAGCTAGTACCCACAGGAGCCTACACACTGTGCTGCTATACAGCTATGATACAAATACAGATAAGCTGGCTGTGTTATTGTAGCAGTGACCAAATAGCTAGCTTGTCTCTCATATCTGGCTAGCTTCTGTTCAAAATGCCATTAGGTTATGTATTTATAATGTGGAAAATATAAACTTTATTTTAGTGCTATTAAATTATCATTAGAATGTTTCAGTGTGCTGAATGATGTAAAATCTGTTTAAAGCGACACTTTACTTCACTAGAAATATAATATGCCTATGTATCTCCTTATTTGTTTGTACTTTATTTTATTAGGAAGTGGTAAAAAACATCTGGCGCCTATTAAAAAAAAGAAAAAATTGCTACAGTTACAGAGCGATTACATTGATCAAGCCCACAGCTACCTGGCCGAAAGCCCAAACCGTAAGCCATGCACCCGTAAGTAGCATTTTAGGGCTGTAGGAACTGTGGGGGAAACAGCTGATAGTAATTGAGACTGTGATAATGATGTCAGTAAAACCACAATCAAGAAGTCCGATTTGCGATCAGACTCGCAATCCTGAAATGTTGCACTCTAAAAAAATTAATAAATCTACTATTCTAGTCCATGCGAGTTCAATGATATGTATTAACCCATTTATTGCTGGGATCGATATAACACAGAAATTTAAAAAAAAAAATATTCCAGATTTGCGGGCTTCAGGCTGTTGTGCAATTAATTCTAATGTCTATCATCGCTTTCTCCGTATTTTAAAGTGCAGTATTGATTTTGTATTTGCTTTTGTAGTGTCACTATCAGGTGTTTAACCCCTTGCGAGTCCTCTCTAGTACTGGTAGTCTCCTTCACCAAAAAGTCGTGCTACTGCTGGCCCATACCACTCACCAAGCAGGCGAGATCACAGGCATGTCAGCTTCTAGATACTAGCAGAGCCTACAAAACATAAGATTAAACAGCTGCTAATGTTGTTAGTTTGTTACATATGATGTGTTTGCCTAATCTAAACTAGTCTTTTAACTTCAAATAATGCCAACGCAGTCATTACTTCATACAGACATTTATTGAATGTACTTCACTTATCTCCCATCTGACTCACGATGATTACCCAACTCGGCTCATCTTTCCTATTTATTCAAGGCCAGATCATTTCTAAAGAAACTAGATAAAAGCAGCCAACCTTTCTTTATCCATGAAATACACTCGTATAAGGAATTATCTAAGGGTTGGACCCAGCATTCACTTCTATTTTAATGGTAAGAAGTTAATTTTAAAGACACTACTAAGACTGGGCATTAAACTGCAAACAAGAAGCCAAAAACATAAATGATTATTTTAATTACCTATTGTTTGTTTGAGAAAGCATCAATTAAAATATTATGCATTTTACATTACTTCTTTTGCCTGGAAGCTTTTCAGAATAGCTCTGTACTAAAATGCATTGTATTATTGTTTTAGGGAGAAAAGGTACCAGCTGTACTTGTTTTAATAAAAGAAGATGAGAAAATGTGTTAATCAAAATTCCTTAGTTTTATTGCTATATACAGAGATATACTACATAAATTAAAGGGGGGGAAAAACAGTCGTACCAGCACAATCAGCATTGGAAAATGGTATGATATGAATGCACAAACACAAGGCTCTTTAAGGCATACAGCTTGCACAGTAGAACAAATACAATTCTATGATTCAAGGTTATTTTTCCTCTATTTTAAATTCAATTGAATAAATTCATTTTTGCCAGATGTCTTGGAGACCAATTTGAGTTTTGCTAATTGATGCTATTTGTTTACAAATACACAAGAAAACAATAAATATCAAAAGCAACATCTGCCCGTAGACTGCGATTTCTGCATATATTCTCAGGATATAGATTAAATCTTGCAATACTCCCTCAAATTTACACATTTGCTTAATGGCTCTGCTCATCATTTTCAAATACACAGGACCTCCTCTGTGAGAATGGTTTTTATAGCAATTTTCTTCTTTCGTTCCCCTCAGTTACTGTTCATATATCTCTACAGAGTGTAAATTATCAGTTTTTTTTACTTGCCTCTTAAAAGAGACATGGATTTGTAATTTATTCATATGAAATTATAGCAATTACAGATCAGTTGTAGTTTGGGAATAACATCACATCTTTGTGAAGTATGTAACAAACTAATAACTCTATGTAAGCCATGAGCATAAATTGATTTTTAGAGGACATCATAAATTTAGGAGACTCTGTTGTGTCATGGACACTTCCATCTTGGACAGTGAATCCACCTGTAGTCTGAGAGACATGGTTATCCTCATTGGAATTCCTATTACTATTGTATTGCAATTCACATTGGCAGTCTTTCAACAGAATTAAAATATAGATGTTATGTTTGCCAACGGTTACTCCCATTATTTCCAAGTATCTAATTCTGTTAGAAACAAGGGCAAAATGTCTGCTGCCGTTAAAGCAGGATTAAAGGTAATTGTTAAAAATGAAAGGCAGTATTCATTTAATTTCTAACTTGTAAAAACATTGCACAAGTACTTTTTACAAATTGTAAAATGTAACTATATGTATGTCAAATCCTTTACATTTGTTAAAAAATGAAACTGAAAAACAAAAGTAGAAATTACTCAAGATTCGCGAATAAGTGTCTCAACATGTCTCAGGGGCTTGACCACTGTATTAGTTTACACTGGCTGAACAGAACAGCTCTTAATTTATTGGCTAAGAGGGATAGGTCCTCATGGTAAGTTTATAAATATATATATTGTACATATATATATTGTGACAAAGTGCCCCTCCAGACACTGGTGGAAACTACAGGTTATTCAATGATTTTTCCCCAGGAGGTGAAAGAGTTAACTCCTAGAGGAATTTTACATGATGCACATTCTGAAATGCCTCAAAATTAGAGATGTGGCCCTGAATTAGGCATTGCTGGCCTAGCAGTTTGTGCAGTGTAAGGCTGCCATGTTTTGACTGCAGTCTGAGTGGCTGAATGGAATACAGTATGAGAAGCTGTTGAGTTACACATTCGGAAGAAACAAAGTGTTTAAAGCTGTTGGACGGAGGGACTTGGGAGAAAGCATTTTGCTACAGGAATTGGTGCACCCACATTTAGAAGTCTGGAGTTAAAGGTGATAAAGCCAGTGAATTTATAGCCAGTAAGCTTGAAACAGCTGTACGTGGATATGATTCTCAGCTTGTGTATAATCCAACCTTGGCTTTGCATAAAAACTGTGTAATGCAGCGGGCATAAGCTTAAAGGAAGGCATGTTTAAAATGGCTTATGGATTGAAGAGCGAGGCATTTGAGGGCACATTTGCATGTCCCTGCTCAGCTTCCCAGAATACAGTGGAATAACTGTTTTTTTTCAGAATTCTGAGCTGGAAGCAAGTTTTTTAACTTGTTTTAGACATTCAAATGTGAACACAGATTCATTATTTATTTACTATATATATATATATATATATATATATATATATATATATATATATATATATATATATATATATATATATATATATATATATGTACACACAGGTGTAGGACAAGTGTGTTTATGTGTAGAGAACTAGTTTTATGGTATATTATATATATATATTTATTTAGTTATACTATGTGCGTTATCTGTCCCCGTCCCGTCACAACACCCCCCCCCCCCCCCGGATTTTCATATATATATATAAATAGAGATGTGCCTTCCATCATCCTTAAAGGACCTCTGCACAAAAAAAAATATGTTAGCCAACTCTAATTCTAAGATCGTAATGGAGTAGGAATAAAAGTCATAAACTCATACAGGTCGTTTTTATTTAGAAAAAAACAAGTAATTTTGAATCTTCTGCTGGTTCCCTATAGCAAAACAACAAGACTACTGACATTGCAGCCCTTTGTTAAATAACCACTACTGTCTAATTTTTTCTATAAGGTCCTTTAAATAACTAACTAAACTTTATAATGGGCAAAATGTTTTTATAAAGCAAATACATAAATAAATAAGCATAATATTTATAATTCTGTAAATTATGCTAATATAGTTAATTCAGTATATACTTGGCAAGCAAGTCTCATTTTTCTTGAACCGCAGTTGTCCTTAAAATAATCAAAAGTCATTTGCACACCATTAATGCGTTCTAAGAAACAACAATACACAGTAACTTAATTATAGTTTTAAAAAAATCTATCCATTAATAACAATAGCCGTACGAAATAGATGTCAAAATGTTTTTTTTGTATTCTTCTTAATATCTCAAGTGCACATCGGTGAAATCTTGCTCTTAAAGGACATTGAATTATACTCATTAATTCTCAGGAATAATTTCTTTAATAAACCTTGTTCTAAATACGAAACACAGCATCTTGATGGTAACTGGATTTGCACATGAATTGATTTGCCCTACACAAATGTAGTGGTTGTAGATATCATTGATCCATGTATATTGGCTTCTTTTGTTTCAATTGTTGCTTTATATTCTAAGCAACAATAGTAAGGCAAATAAAAAGAGATATTGGTGACTCCATTTCAATATTCTGCTTTTAGGCAGATTACATTGTGTGCCTCCAACAAAAGAACTTTACATAATGCAATCTTTTTTTTTTTCAAAGCACGTTAGAAAAATACTGTTAATCAACAGAAAGAATGGAAACGTATTATAAAATCAGAAAAGGATAAAAAAAAAAAAAAGTAATGTGCTCTATTAAGTAGGAAAATTATGTGGAAAATGAAAAAAAAAAGAAAAGGTAAAATTCAATTAACTGATCATAAATAAAGATACAGATGTACAGTAACGTGAATTAGTTTTTATATCTCAGGAGAAAGTATCCAAATATCTTATCACTGATGGGTCTATGTACATAAATGTCAGACCAGCAGCTGCTTCAGGTTCTTGAAGAAAGAAGAGATCGCCAGTGAGTTCAAGGAACACTGTAGTTTAGTAAAAACATCACACATTTGTGAATTATATATAAAAATTAATAGATTAGCAGTTATGCAACTAAGAGACATAAAAGCATTTTTAGAGAAATTTTAGATGACTCTGATTGTCTCATGTGACATTCCATTTGGACTGATGTTCTGTCTGTACTTTGAGAGGAGGGTTATCCCAAGGGTGGTTACTCTTCTACAACTACTCTGCTTACTATTTCAACAGAGATGAATAGAGATCATGTCATAATCATCTGTTTGTCACACTGTTCTCAGGTTTCTAACCTCATAAGAACAAAGAGATAATGTCTCTCATTAGTAAAGCAACATTGATTACAATAGTTATAAATCAAATACTGTATTTATGTTAAAAGACCACTGCAGCTCACGAAAAAAGACACTTGTTTGTCAAGTATGCACCAAACTAACAATGTTAGCGGCTAGGTAAGTCAGGAAAAAAAAAAAAAAAATGGGGGACAGGAATCCATTTGATGTTTGTTACATAATATCCTGGATGATGGGGGGTATGTTTGTAGTTTTGAGTGGAGGGGAGTATGGGAAGAGGGAACAGGCAGAAGTCCAGAGCCTTTGTTTGATGATAAGAAAATATTGAAATTTACACTATGACCTTTCTTCTTCACTGGCCCAGAAACAGACACCTTGCATCATTGAATGCAGCCACAGCTCTCCAGAGATGTAAACGCCACTCTCATAGACACAATTTCAACAAATGTATCATGAATCCCACCTGGTCCTGCAGAGTCATCAACATTTATTTCAAATTAAAACTGCTGTATTACATTTTTTCTGATTAATTTTGTTCGTAGTTAGACTTAAAACACACACACACATTATATATATATATATATATACTAGCGACTTGCCCATCAAAAATGACGTATTTTTTGCTTTGCGCATTCGGCGCTCATCGCCTAAGTTGTACGCACCACGCAAAGCGTGACAACGTCTCAAAGTTCGACAATTATAATATGTGATATAATAATATGTGCCCAAGCTAAATTGGCACTTTAGTTTTCATTTCAGTTGAGAGGCCACTGGAGTGACATTTTTATTTTATGAAGAATTTGACTTTTTAATGAATAAAATGTTTTAAATAGTTTTAAATAAATACATATAGCCCTTCATTTTTATCTATTATATTAAGTTTTGCTTTAACGAACACATACATTTGCTTGTCCTATCAGGATTAGACATCTGGACAGAACCTTGCATTCTCATGTGTATTCAGTTTCCTTGAAAGACTGCCGCTAACAAAAGCCACTGGACAATAGGACTAAATAGAGAATTATTTTCTCAACATTAATATATTTGCTAATGTCATTAGCTCGTGACAAGAGACACCATCATGTTATCTGTTAGAAAATAGAGGTGTTGGTATCACAGGATGGTTCATAGATAAGTTTGTTACATATACCGGAAGGCCTATGAAATGTTAGTGTCCTTTTAGAATAAAGGTACTAACTAATTGTGTGGAGCAGTAGTAATGATTTGAGTTTATTATCAAGAGAATGTCATGGTTCTTTCATCTACTTTTAGTCCACCTGGCTCTAGAGTTTCCTATACAAGTCATCCTGTCAGCATTAGAAATAAAATTATTCTCCGCTACACTCATCCAACAACATACTGTGGAAACTGATGCTTTTATTTAAAGGACATTGTAGTTCAAGAAAAAAATCCACTTGTTTGTTAAGTATGTGACAAATTATTAAGATTAGCATGAATGAAACAGAATGAAAGTCATGAGACGAGAGAAAGGTGGCCTATAGGAATGGTATAAAGTGAATGGATTGGGAATGGAATAAAGTGGCAGAGAAGGGTGGAGATAGATGCCCCATGGGAATGGAACAAAGTGACAATCATGAGGAGAAAGGAGAGAAATGTAATTGACAATTGTGAGAAGGGAGGAGAAAGATGGCCAATAGTAAAGGGATAGAGTGAGAGTCATGAGATGGAAGTAGAGAGATAGCTCATGGGAAGGGAACAGAGTCACAGTCATGAGCAGAAAGATGAGAAATAGCCCATGGGAATGGATTAGAGTGACAATCATGAGGAGAAAGGAGATAAATGGCCCATGGGAATGTATTAGAGTAACAATCGTGAGAAGGGAGGAGAAAGATGGCCAATAGTAATGGGATAGAGTGAGAGTCATGAGATGGAAGTAGAGAGATAGCCCATGGGAGGGGAACAGAGTCACAGTCATGAGCAGAAAGGAGAGAAATGGCCCATGGGAATGTATTAGAGTGACAATCATGAGAAGGGAGGAGAAAGATGGCCAATGGGAATGGGATAGAGTGAGAATCATGAGATGGAAGAAAAGAGATGGCCCATGGGAGGGGTGCAGAGTGACAGTCATGAGAAAAAAATAGATAAATGGCCCATGGGAATGGATTAGAGTGACATTTATGAGAAGGGATGACAGAGATAGCCTATTTGAATAGAATAGAGGGGCAATCAAGAGAAAGGAGGACAGAGATGGCTATGGGAATGGGATAGAGCGACAATTATGAGAAGAGAGGAGATAGTTGGTCCATGGTAATGGAATGGAATAGAGTGACAGTAATGAGAAGGGCGGAGAGATATAGCCGATGGGAATGAAACACAGTGACAGTCATGAGAAGAGAAGGGAGAGATGGCCCATGTGAATGGAGGAGAAAGATAGGCAATAGGAATGGAATATTATGACAGTCATGAGAAGGGACAACAGAGATGGCCTATTTGAATGGGATAGAGTGACAGTCAAGAGAAAGGAGGACAGAGATGGCCTACGTGAATGGGACAGACTGACAGTCATGGGAAGAGAGGAGAGATTTGGTCCATGAGAATGGAATAGATTGACAGTAATGAGAGGGGTGGAGAGAGGTGGCCCATGGAAATGAAACAGAGTGACAGTCATGAGAAGAGATGGGAGGAGATAGATAGTATTGAAAAGGAAGGAGAGATAGTCGTGGAAACTAACATGTAAATTGAGGGAAGTAACAGTCATAGGAAGGGAGAAGCGTGACAGTCATAGGAAGGGAGGTGTTAATCATGAAAAGAATACAGAACACAGTCATGTGAAGGAAGGAGAGTAACCATTATGGGAAGAAGGTGAATGACATGGAAAGAGAAAAGAAAGACAGTAATTTGAAGGGATGAAAGAGATAGCTGTGGTGAGTGATATGATAAAGGAGCAGAAACCCATGCAAAGGAAAGAGAGTGGCAGTCATGAAAAGGAAAGAGAGAGGCAGCAATGGGAAACGAGGAAAGAGATAGTCAGAGTAAGGTGAGGGAAAGGCAGCAATTCATGGGAAGATGAGATACCCATTGAAAGTAAGGAAAAAGCAATTAAATGGTAGGAAAGAATGAGACAGCCATGTGAACTGAGAAAAGAGACAGCATAGAGCATTTCGTATTCAAGCCATTCTATTGTAGTGAATAGAGTCCTCTATTTTTTCAGAACAACTTCTAAATGACATCTTCATGAATGGTTAATTTGTTCTTTGTTGTTTTAGATTTATTGATCTGAACTAAAACTCACTAGTGCCGCTGCTCTGGATGGAATTCATTAACGATTCCAGCTCGTTCCTACCATTACTAATTACTTCCATGTCAGGATGTTGCCTACTAATTAATTACAGAACTGCATAATATGTGAGAAAATGCTTCAGTGGTGAACTTCCTAGAAAGGCTGTCTAAAAACGGTGCCGTTAAAATCTATGTTAGTTGTTCAATATTCAGTGTTTTAAAGATCCACCTGACTTATTTTATTTCATATGAAAGAGCATTATTATAAAAAAAGCGTAAAAATGTACATTATGTAAAAGTTATGGAACTTGTTTATTTTGCCCATTGTTTGCAGAAACATTGAGGCTGCCGTTAAAAAAATATGTTCCATTCCTGTCACTGACCCTTAGAATTCTGGGCTGTATGGTCAAGATCTAATAAAACTATAGCTGCATTGTAAACTGTGGCAATTATATACATATCTTCTTTTTTGTTGTGCAGCTCAGATTACCTGCTCTGATAGTCCAGCTGCTTGTGGCACGTTCAATAACTATTACACTAACTAGCGACTTGCCCGTCAAAAATAACTGAGCAATAAAATTTGAAGCCATGGCAATGCTGTCTGCCACACAATGTAAAGCTTTTGCTCCTCTGAGGACCTTCGGCACTCATTGCGAGCCTCTCCTCTCGTGTACTTTTGCTCCTCTGAGCACCTTCGCCGCTCATTGCGAGCCTCTCCCTTCATATCCATCAAGTTTTGTGGTTTGCAATGATCATCTTTGCCGTTCATCGCAAAGACAGATATATAACTACATTATTAAATATACCATTTTTTGAGTGCAGTGTAAATTAGAAAATGTTTTCAGGTCTCAGAGCATAATAAAGTGATTTAAATATGTAAATGCTTTGAGAGTGCTATCGCTGACAGCCAATGAGCAGTAATCCAGATATATTAGTGTAGTAAAAAGTATTTTTTTTTTACTGCAGTGGAAAGTATAATTTTTTTATTTTCCATTACTAATTAATACCTATTAAATTAATGTACGTTAATAATGAATTAAGAATGAATAAATGTATTAGGAAGTGCGAAGCATTAATGTATTCATAAAGTAACGGCAGTGTAAAATATGCTATTTAGAGTTTTTTTTTTTATATACCGTATATACTCGAGTATAAGCCAAGTTTTTCAGCCCTTTTAAAGGCTGAAAAAGGCCCCCTCGGCTTATACTCAAGTCACCATCCCTGTGTCTCTCTTTCCCCCCGTGTCTCTCTTTTCCCCCGTATCTCTCTTTCCCCCCCTTGGCTCTTTCCCTCCCCCTCCCTTATCATCCTCATCCCAATGCTAATGACGTGACGAGCATGTGACGTCACGTCATTAGCCTATGCCGGGTCCCGACGCAGATGGAAGGAGCGCGGAGGAGTGGAGGAGCAGCTGCAGATGGAAGGTAAGTGAGGGGAAAGGGAGAGAGGAGGTAATTAGAGGGGTAAAGTGAGTAGGGGGGTTTAGGATGAGGTGGGGGGTTTAGGGTGAGGAGGGGGGTTTAGGATGAGGATGGGAGTTTAGGATGAGGATGGGGGTTGAGGGTGGGGGTTCAGGATGGGAGGGTTGAGGATGGGGGTTGAGGATGGGGAGGTTGAGGTTGAGGAGGGGGTTGAGGAGAGAGGTTGAGCAGGGGGGTTGAGGAGGGGGGTTGAGGAGAGAGGTTAAGGAGGGAGGTTGAGGATGAGGAGGGGGATTTAGGATGAGGAGGGGGGTTTAGGTTGAGGATGGGGGTTGAGGATGGGGGGTTGAGGATGAGGAGGGGGGTTGCGGATGAGGATGGGGGTTGAGGTTGAGGATTGGGGTTGAGGAGGGAGGTTGAGGAGGGGGGTTGAGGGGGGAGGTTGAAGAGGGGAGTTGACGAGGGAGGGTGAGGTGGATGAGGAGGGGGGTTTAGGATGAGGAGGAGGGTTAGGGGGTTGTGGATGGGGGGTTGAGGATGGGGGGCTGAGGATGGGTGGGCGAGGATGGGGGTTAAGGATGAGGGGGCGGGTTGAGGATGAGGGGGTTGAGGATGAGGATGGGGGTGAGGATGAGGATAGGGGTTGAGGTTGAGGAGGGTGGTTGAGGAGGGAGGTTGAGAAGGGGGGTTAAGGAGGGGGGTTGAGGAGGGAGGTTGAGGATGAGGAGGGGGGTTGAGGAGGGGGGTTGAGGAGGGAGGTTGAGGAGGGAGGTTGAGTAGGGGGTTGAGGAGGGTGATAAGGTAGGGGGAGGGAAAGAGACACAGGGAAGGGAGGGGGAGGGAAAGAGACACAGGGAAGGGAGGGGAGGGAAAGAGACACAGGGAAGGGAGAGGAGGGAAGAGACACAGGGAAGGGAGAGGGGGAAGAGACACAGGGGAGGGAGAGGAGGGAGAGACACAGGGAAGGGAGAGGAGGGAAGAGACACAGAGGAGGGAGAGGACGGGAAGAGACACAGGGGAGGGAGAGGGGGTGAGACACAGGGGTGGGAGACGGGGGAAGAGACACAGGGGAGAGAGAGGGGGGACACAAGAAAGGGGCACAGAGGGCACACAAGAGTCACTCGAGTCACTAAGTTTTCTCAGTATTTTGTGGTAAAAAACGTGACTCGGCTTATACTCGAGTATATACAGTATATTTTTTAAAATAATAATTAATTAATTAATTAATTACTTAATACATTAATATACTTTACCTATTTCTAGTTAATATATCTAGCAATCAATATCCTGAAGAGCTAACAATCTCTTTTTATTTTCCTGCAGCATACAATGTACAGTTGGACTGTTTCTTTGCCAATGTGGCAAATGTGCAGTATGTGCAGTACCGTTGGTTTAGTCGAGTAAAGCCCCATTTTAGAATCGTAATGTTATTAGTTGTAAGATAGTGTTGTAAATTATCGGCGATTGTCTATGTGTTACGTGGCTCGCGAGCATTTTCCGTCCTTTGTAATAGTGTATTTTGTACCTCGTATGTTCGTGGGTAAAAGTGGTGCGCAGATTTTTTCTTTTTTGTGTTTTTTCTTTTTTGCACGGTTCGGTCGTTAACTTCGTATTTTACCGACCTCATAATTTTTGTTTCTAAGTTCCGCGCCTCGCAAAAAATGTTTTCTAAGTCCTGCGTTCCTCAACTGCTTGCAGCCTAAGGCAATCCTGCGTTTCCTAACTGCTTGGAGGCTAAGTCCCTCGTTTATCAATGCCTCAACGGCTCGCCTCGCTTCACGAGGCTCGCAGGCGATGAGCACATCTCCTAAGTGCTCCAAGTTTCAATGCCTCAACTGCTCGCCTCGCAGCCGATGAGCGCCTTTGCCGGTCATCGGCTAAGTGCTCCGAGCTCGGAAGACTTCTGTGCTTCAATGGCTCGCCTCGCATAGTGAGGCTCGCAAAAGTGACGACAAATCGCAGTTTGACAATTATAATATGTGATATCTGAATGTCTCTAAATGTACTTTTTCAACATAAAATCAGCCTAATGTCTAGGAGAAACATCCTAATTATGAAATGATGAATGAAAGAAAATATATTTGGATACATTATATACAGTGCCTTGCAAAAGTATTCACCCCCCTTGGCATTTTTTCCTGTTTTGTTGCCTCACAACCTGGAATTAATATGGATTGTTTGAGGATTTGCATCATTTAATTTACAGAACATGCCCACAACTTTGAAGACGTTTTTTTTTTATTGTGAAGCAAACAACAAATAGTAAAAAATAACAGATAAAGTAAATGTGCATAACTATTCACCCCCCTAAAGTCAATACTTTGCAGAGTCACCTTTTGCGGCAATCACAGCTCCAAGTCACTTTGGATAAGGCTCTATGAGCTTGCCACATCTTACCACTGGGATTTTTGCCGAAAAATGGTTTTATGCTCTTGGCTTAGATATCTGCTAATGTTATTAGCTGAACTTAGCATGGTCTGTGTATAGCATGTTCCCCTCAGTATCTAATAAAGCATCAATTTATTCTATACAAAATATGGAATTTACTTTTTTCTGTACTAATAGGGGCTTTAGTTCAGTATTTTTGAGTCATGGTTAATTGCAATACTTGCCTTCTACTCTTGTCCACTGTGTCCACGTTCTGCATAAATGCTTAGCTAATGACTGAAACACAGATTTGTTGTCAGAGAAGAACCAAAAGTTTGACATTTAGCCTCATGACAGCCGTCTACATACCCTAGACATGCTTAAATTCCTTTTATTCCTTTTATTCTACTACTTCAACTGGAAGGATATTCCACTTATCTTCTACTCTTTCTGTAAAGTAGTACTTTCTTATATTACCCATAAATCTTCCACCTTTCATATTCAAGTCATGACCTCTTGTTCTTGCACACCTATTTTTTCTTTGAACTTTAATAAATCTTTTGACACCTTTGAATGTTTTGTCACCCCTCTCCTTTTTGTCTTCTAAACTAAACATACCCGGGGTCATGAAGTGATTGCTTATAGGTTTTGTCTTTAAGATCTTGCACCATTTTAGTTTCCCTTCTTTGAATTGTTTATAATTGATTAATATCTTTGTTAAGATATGGTCTCCAGAATTGGACAAAGTGTATTACAGCTGTTGACAGGGATTGTCCTTTTAAAGTGCCAGTTTATAGCCCAGTTACATTCCCACCTGATGGAGGGGAGCAATATGTCAAACCATAATAAGAGAAAGAACTGTATAATAAACCCAAATTAAATTAGGAGAATGAGAGAAAAAGAATCCAGATGGGGGATAGTGAGCAGAGTACACCATCTATAGCTCACTAGGAGGTCAATCCTAACAGTGGACAAAGACAGGTGGTACCGTGCCTGGATACGGGAGCGCACCAGTAAATGGAAAAAGGCCTTGCATGACAATGGAACCTCCTTAGCCAGACACTGCTTCCTGGACTTATAAATAGCCAGCTTGGTTAATTCCAGGAGCAGGTTGATAAGGAGGTACCTGTTGCCCCAAGACACTGGGTGTCCAAAAACAAAAAGATGTGGGGAGATATGCATCCAGAACTGCAGGAGGATGCTCCTCAACAGTGACAAGAGAGGCTGTAGTCTGGCACAACTAAAATAAATGTGAAACACTGACTCTCTCTTACCACAGAATGGGCAAGTGGCTGGAGAGTCCATGAAATTAGCTAGCTACTCTCTCATGCTCAGTGCACCATGGAGCACTCTCCAACTCAAGTCCCCTGTGATCGTGGAACCAAAGAGGAATAGAGTTCCCTCCAATATGGCTTCTTGCCCTCCACCGCTGGTAGGACAAGTCACAAGGTCAAGGAAGTGCACTGTATGGAGGAAGCTGTTCCTTGGGATGATGCAAAAGCATGCAGAGTGTATGTCCCTCAATCTGGAGAGGTTGGAGACAGGAGGAGCCTGAGGAGAAGCACAGGGCTTGTGAGAATTGAACACACTATATTGGGTTTGGTTCCATCATGACTGTTTTTTTAATGGGATACTGAGCAGAGTACTCCATTTACAGTCTGCTGGGAGGTAAAGTCATTCATCCTCCCAGTGGACAAAGCCAGGAAGTACTCTGCCCAGATACAGGAGCCTTGATTCACTGGGTGTCCAAAAAAAAACAAGGTGAGGGTAGAAATGTAGCCAGAACTGATACTCTCTCTTGCTCATTGCACCATTGATCACTCTCTAACTCAAGTACCAGATGGGCAGTGGAATCAAAGTAGAATATAGTTCCTTTCACCAAGGCATCTTGCCCTTGTCAGCTTCCTTCAAATAGTATTGGCACAGGTCATAAAAGTATGGAAGTGCTCTATATGAAGCACAAGTGAATACACAAACTTCCTTTTCATGCCACAAAAACATGTCAAAGTATGTCCATCAACCTTGGAGGCAGGGGACAGGAGGAACCTGAGGAGAATCACTTTTGTCCAATGCAAACAGCTGGAGCATCGGTTTTGGAAGGTACATGTGATACTCCATGTTGAATTTTAGACCCCTCATACTTGACCATTGTCCTAGTTTTATTAAATCATTAATCATTTCACTTACTCTTTCTAGTTAGCATGGATTAATGTGAAGGTGATTTATTTTGTTGTAATATTGTATTTTCCCCTCATCTCTTACCCTATACAGCACTACAAAATATGATGGCGCTTTACAAATAAAAGTTAATAATTAATAATAATAATAATTTACCCAGTTTTAGAGATAAAAACTGAAAATACCTAAGACATGAGGAGCCCTAAACAAGAAAGAAGAGGGAAAGGAGTGGTTTGTAAGTTATAAGAGGGGCAATGAGAATAATGTATGACAGGTGTCTAATAGAAAGTGCACAAGAGAGAGTTACCATTGATTAGAAGTCAACGGAGAGATAAGGGGGGGGGGATGAGTTGAATACTATATTACGAGGCATTTTTGCGTGTAGTTGCATACAATCCAATATGAAGAGTTTAAAGAGAGAAATCAGTTTTCCTAAATATAAACACAAATGGCCAAATAATTTAAAAGGCAAAGGAACACATGGTTTTGGGCAAAATTAGATCTTGGGAATAAATTAGATAACATGTTAAAATCTTAAATAAAATAAGTGCATTATTTCTGTATTCCATCTCTTAATTTGTGGACTATATTATTTAAATATATGACTGGTTTTAACTGGCTTGTCATACAAGCATTAAATATGTATACTGAGTGCATTATGTTTGCAAACTAGTAAATGGAAAGATGCAAAAAAAAAGCTTTTTAAAAATGTCTTTTAATGAAAGTTTCAAGTCTTCAAAATATATTTGCCCCTGGAGCCAACTTTTTTCATTTAATATTGTGTCTGTTAATTAGTGCTTCAAATTTGCAAATTCTTTATTGGTTTATATCAATGTAATACCCACAGCTCATCTCATTGCCAGAGTTGAATGAAATATGATCCTGTTTATTCTATTAAAACGAAGATTTGAAATTGTTACCCAAGCGCCACAGGAATTCTTGCCATTTTCTCATCAAATTCCTCATCAGATTTTTTTTTGTTAAAGTCACATTGTTTTGGATTTTGTGCCTTGGCATTTAAATGAAATTCAATGTGCCCCATAGGAGCAAACATCTGCAGGGATATTTTATGTACAATATTCATTCCAATGAAGAGAGAATCCACAGAATAACTAAGCTCACTCTTTCTCTATTTAAATTTCTTTAATGTAGACAGAGTCAATTTGTGTAGGCAATGTTAAGAAAATTAAACTTGTGTACAGCAAATAAACATTTCTTAGCAGAAGTTGTTATTCTGAGCGATTGTTATCATATTGTCTTTAATAATCAACCTTGTCTGGAAACTCTTACTAAATTGGTTTTAAGTACAATAGCTTTAGGGATTTCAGTCCACATTTGTATGCTAAGCGCAGGATCCCTGTTTTGGAATCTATAAGTAGAAGCTCTGCCAGGTGCATACCCTTTGACAATCCCATTTTATTGTCTTACCGTAGGTCTGTGGAATGAATAACAAGCGAAGTAAGGAAGCTTTTTATATGCTCATTTAAAACTCTACCCATCTGAAACATCTTTACTTTTTGTACATTTGTAATTTCCCCAAAAATGGTCTTTTTTCTTAATGTAAAAAAAGGAAAAGTTTACAACATAGACAAGTAGGAAATATGTAAGAAATGTAAAAGGGGAGAGACAAAAAATGATCATTGTCATGGGTGTAGGAACTGGAGGGGCGAGGGGGACATATCCCCCCGCACCCAGGTTTTTTTATGTGTGTATTTATGTGTAGAGATCCAGTTATTGTGGTACTTTTATACTATATGCGGTATCCCCCACATATTTTCTTTGGCTCCTACACCCACTGTAATGCTCTAACAACATGAGCTAGATGCTTCAATTAGGCACTGATCATTAATAAAATCTTCCTTAAGGATCTTAAAAAAGCAACAATAAACACAAAACTTGCTTTCAAAGTTCAAGTTCAGCTGCTCATGGTTTTACCCAGTAGAAGGTCAACGGGGGGAGGTGGGTTGGTCTCACAGGGAGCTTCTAAGTTTTGTGACACAAAGTGATCCAGCGCAATCATCTCCATTGGCTGGAGACTTGTTATATTAAATAACTTTTGATGTTGGGACAGTCCATAAATAATTGTTTATTCTATTGTTGTTTTTAAACCCCTTTAGACGTACCTCTCAGTCAAGACATTCATCTTCTGCATAATGACCTTATCAGAGGGTTGGCACAAACAGTCAATTGGAGTCTTTGAAAATGAAATAAATATTTAATATTTCTATTAAACTGTTATTGTATTAATGATCAATGCATAATTAAAATAACTAGCTTGTCCAACGTTTATTTAATGAGATAAATAGATTATACGTAAGGTCACGGGGTGAAAGCAATAGACTAAAATTAGGGAATTATATGGTATGGGAATTATTAAACAAATGGGCAAATAAGGTGAATAAAGTAAAGCAATGCAGATAAAAGGGAATATTTGGTAGAAGATTGGCCACGAGGGTTGTTTTTTGGTATATAAAGAGAGAATGAGGGAGAGTAAATAATGAAAGAGAGAAAGATTTAACACCATTTTTCTACTGTTCATTTAATTCAGTATGTATTAAGCACCAGTGGTATTAACTTGAAGAAGTTGCCGCGGAATCGTGTACAGGCCCAAACACCAATATAAAACTTTTTGTTTGAGATAATGACTTCCACTTGCAAAACGAAATATCCCCAAGAGATCCCAAGTAAATTACAATATTCCGTTGGACTAATCTAAATTTAGGAAGGTACATATCTAGCTTATTTTGTTCTGTGTGTTGGAATGGTAATAAACAAGGGTTTAACTTCAAAATCCAATTTAAAGTAATAGTAAAATGAGAAAAGATAAGCAATTAATTGACAAAAGAATGTAGAAGCAAGCCAATTCATAATCTACTTTCTCTTCGTTGGTCGACTAGTAGTTGGTAGGGTTTATTAACTAATTGGGCTCATCCCTAAGAGGCTTTTCTGAAATTTGGAATGGTGGCATTTTGTGGGAAGTTAGGGCCCTATTCAATTCCCTATTTTGTAAAGTTACACCACTGAAAAGCCATAAGCAACTTTACTTAGCAACTCATATTGCATGAGAACAAGCCAGACTCGCAGATTATGGCATGCTTTACCATTGAAATTCTCACATACAATATAGTATGAGTTACTTTTTGAAAAATGTACACAAATTCACTATTCAATTCCAACTTTACTGAGCTCTCGCAAAATAACTATATCAGCCCTATTAAATTCAAAGCCAGTAACTCCAACGTGAAGCTCGCAATGGCTGCAGGCTTGAAATTTCGGCTGAGTTACTGTGCTATTAAATTAGAACGGGCTGCGAGCTACCAGCTGGAGATGCAAACCAGTGAAGCATTTATCGGCCGTAGGATTTGTGGGCTTGAACGTAATCAATTGGAGGTTGGATTTTAAAGTCTTACGGGGTTCAATTACGAGTTATGATCGGACCCACATTCCAGTTATAATTCAATATTAATAAAGCCATAAATATGATATTCTATCACATGTGAGTTACAGTATAAGTATTAACACATTGATTGCCGGGATCAATATAACACAAAAATTATACATGAAATAAATATTTTTTCTGGTCCTTTTTACGGGCTTGAGAATGTTGTGCTATTAATTCTAGGACCTAACTTTACTTTCCCTTTTAATATTAGTACAGTAGTGTGTTTTTATTTGCATTTCAAGTGCTACGTATTGGACTTTACCCCCCTTGCGAGTCCTCTCCAGCACTTATTGGCCTTTGGGCGACATTTGCATTTTACAGGCTTGCTCGCAAGTGACTTTGTTGCAATTTAATAGCTAAATTGGAAACGTAGAGTTTACAGGCTTGACAGATCAAATGATTTGCAGCCGCAATGTTTAACGTTGCTCATCCCGCAGCCTTTTTTCGCAGCAAACCCGCAGATCGTCAGTGGCCTGTTTTACGGGGCTAATTTATTAGCAGTAAGTCCTAAGAGCTACTTTACGAGCTACGGCGTAACACGTAGCCTGAATTTAATAGGGCTGTATGATTCGTAACTCGTAATATAAGGGAAATATTAATATTAAAGTCAACAATCCCCGCTCACACCCAATCTCCCCCTTCCCTGTTCACACCAGATCCCTCCGTTCCCCACTCATACCCAATTGCCTATATACATAACCATGGGAGTCTATTGAGAGCCCCATGGCACCTAAAATATGCACAATATGTGTCATGGGGGTCCTTAAAGGCATATCAATGTTAACTCCCATCATGAGAGTCCCTAACAGATTCCTGTGGCATACATGTTAACCCCTGATGTCTTGGTGATCCTAGAAGGACCTCTGTGGCATGAGACATTAACCCCCTACTCATGGAGGTTCTGTGATAGTACACGGTGGTCAATTTGGATACCATGGGGGTTATTTTGGATACCATGGGGGTCTATATTTACTTGTTCACTAGACACTGGTCACATGCACAATGAAACATAAAAATAATCTGTTCCATGTCCAGTGAGGAGTCTACAAGAGTATTTTTCGAGCATAACTAAGTACGGTGCCTTTCAGAGCACACCATCATGGGCGGAGGCACAATTTGCTTTTGTATAGAAAGTGACTTCATTTATATTTTTACAAAACATCAAATACAGTCAGAGATTATGACAGAGCAGACACCAGAATGCAGAAGCACATAAACAATTAAAGAATGCAGCTTAAAATGTACATTAGGGAAAAGTAATTACACCCTATGGGGCATATTTATTGAACAATTATATATTTAATGCAAAGTCAAGTGGAAAATAAAATGTAGTTTGATGCATTACAAAATGACATAATCATTGTGAATATAAATTGTTTGACAACATTGCATGAATTAATTAAACATCTTTATGTAATGTTATGGAAGAAGTTGCTTTCTTGCAATTTGGGTATTTGCAAGAAAGAGTAGGGGAGCACAGGGGAAGGACAGAGAGGTCATGCTTAATCTATAATTGCATCTTTTATATTAAATAGCAAGCCATTAGAAGATTAACTAATCTATGTAAACGTTATGAATGGTTCTTAGTTTACCAGTTACCCCTCCATTTGTGGTAGTGGAAGCTGCCATTCATTGTAAGATCAGTTTTGTCACAGACACTGAGCTCTGCAAGCTGATTGGGTTAAAAGTTTAGGAGATAGTTTAAGAGCCAATCACATTGTAGCTGAGCTCTATGACAGCTGCACTCATGATCTGAGCTCTTCAGAACTTCACATCACCCAACTTGCACAATAGTAAGAAGGGAAGCTCTAAAAAAAAAATGTACACATATATTTGAACTTCTTTAAGTGACCTATTTCATATAACAGCAACTTGTGTTTAGGCAAAAGTTCCTCTTTAACAAGTAATGATTACAGATATGAATATGGGGGCAAAAATATGTTATCTTTAGTAACTGGTGTAGTAACATGTGTTTTAGAGGGCCATTATAGATCAGTTATAGAGCTTTCAAAACCAGAAAAGTTTCTTTATTAAAAAAACACTGCAGCTAAAAAAATAATTTTGTACCAAGTTAACAATATTAGCAACAGTTTAAGCCATGGACAGAGTTTTTGAAGACTCTGTTTATGACTACAGGAATCCATTTTGTGTTTGTTACATCACATCCTGAGAGCTGTTGGGGGTGTGTGTACTGGCGATCAGAGGAGGTTGGGGAACGGTAGATGGAATAATCAAAGCCTTTGTTTTGATAACTGGATAACATTTAACCTGATATCACACCCCTTCTTCCTCACTTGCCCAGAAGTAGGGTGTTGGATCACAGAATGCAATTATAGCTGTCCAGAAATGTAAATGTCCATCTCACACACCAATGTATCATGGATCGCTCAAAATTATTATTTTTTCTAATTAAATCAGTTTTCATTTTTTTTTTTATGGAGTGGTCCTTTAATGCTGATGTTTGGCTATACAATTAATAGCCTTGTTGTTATTACTGGACTAGTCGTTTGCCCTTCATAAATGACAGTATAATATTGTCTTCTGTCTGTTTGTGCGTCCCCTCAGTGTGTACCCTGTCTATCTCTTTGCACCCGCTCTCTGTTCTCACTCTCTCTCTGTGCACGGTCTCTCTCTCCTCTCTTTCTTTCTCTCTCTCTCTCCCTCCTTTCTCTCTCTTCCTCTCTTTCTCGCCCTCTTTGTTCTCTCTTTCTTTCACTCTCTCCCTTCCTCTCTCTCCCCCTCCTTCTCTCCCTCCCTCCTTCTATATCTCTCTCTCCCTCTTTCCCTTCTTCTCTCTCCCTCTCCTTCTCTCTCTCTCTTACTCGCTCCCTCTCCTTCTCACTCTCTCTCCCCCTCCTTCCTTCTCTCTCCTTCTCTCTCCCTCCCTCTCCTTCTCTCTCCCTCTCCCCCCACTCCCCCTTCTCTCTCTCTTCCTCTCTCTCCATTTGTCGCGCAATACGAGGCTCACAATGCGCGGCTTTGCTGCACAATGAGAGCCTTGTGATGCGCAGTGCGCATTCGCAACTCGCAATTTTGTTAGCATTACACAAAACAACTATATTAGTGATCCTCAAACATTAAACATCACTGATCAAAAACATTACTTTATCCATAGTGCCGAATTAAACTTACATTCTGCATTGAAAAAAATCAGTTATGTGCTCTTGAAAAAGTAAAATGTAATTGTATATATGCCAAATATTCATCTTTCTTTAAAAATAGTATCACAAAAGGCCAAATACTTATCTGTAGAGAACTGATGTTTCGAGAACTTGAATATACTAAATCAAAAACAAGTCACATCAAAATAGTTAGAGCTAATAATGTCTGTTTTCAGATACTTTCTGAATACATCTGAGCTGGTTCTGAAACAGATGGTTACCGAAGGAAGTGCAATTTATGAATACCAAACAAAATGTAAAATAAAAAGATATCTCTTACACAACATGAAGGGACGTTGCCTCAAAACTTTACAAAAATATTTTACTTATCATGATGATATTATGATAGATAATAATTAGAGAATAACTGGAAATTATAACATACTAAATGCTTGTTTGTTGCCATCTGCTACTATAGATATAGATATGTGATATAGTGTAAATCCTGTTTGTCCATAAGCCATATTTAAGTGCATATTTTTTACGAGCTACGTAAATCATTTGACTCTATTAAGAGTAGATTACACTATTTAGGGATATAATCATTGGTCTTCTCTATCATAAATTGAGATTATTGGGAATTTCATTTAGAGAGGCAGTGAGTATAGATTTTTTTCAATTGATAATTAAGAAGAGGGGGGAAAGTAACAATTCCCCCCCAAAACAAAGAATGTATATTAAAATATTCAGACTGTAATCTAGAGACTTCAATGCAGTTAATTAATTTTTATTTGGCATTGAGTATTAAGTAATACTCTTTCTGGATCACTACCTGTCGTGGTGAATGGCCTTTTGTACTTCAATCAAGCTGTGAGATATTCCATATAGGTCCAGTATATTTACCAATAAGATCTTATGTATAAGCACCACCAGAAACACAGACAGATGTGCTTGGGTGCTGCAGTCCATAAAGTCACCAAGAGTCAGACACGACTGAAGTACTGGACAACAACAATTATTGAATAACGCCTCCTACTGTGGGATGAATGAGAAATGCCTTCAGTCTGTTTAGATTCTGTAGATTTCTAACACATTTTCAATTTAAGTGCTCCGTTTTATAGCAATTAAATACTTTTAGTGGCACTGTAGGCAGCTGTTGGATTGATGTTGATGTGGGACCCCAACCTGACTTCCAGTTACTATGAATGTTCCAGTCTTGATGATAGAGTGTGACACCAGACTTTTAGTTTGGTATCTGGATAGATGATGTCCTCTATGATCTAGATATACCCCTTTCCCCATATACACCTTTCCCATTCTTGCTTCCTACCCTGCACTTCTTGTGACCAGTTGTTCACATGCACCTTCTTTTCTTTATGTATTTATAAAACTTTTGAAAATTGTATATAAATATAGTTTTCTTTTTTTTAAAAAGATCAATACACACATGTAATTTATAATGACAGTGCAGGCCAGTTTCAGATGATGACAGATTTTAAATCTGGTGGTGGTAGACAGGTTCTATGTTTGGCTGATTCAGTTGCCCTTAAGGACTCTCTTTTGTTGGTAAGGCCTATATGACCGTCTTGGCTGCCTGGTTATACTAATGGACTGAAGATGTAATGGTTGATAGTCTGTGATTATTTAAAGGCATGCATTCTTGTCACTCATCTCCTAAATCCTATTAATACTAATAAAACCAGTGGCCACTTCTCTGTCCACTGGAGGTATGTGGCGTAGGGATAGGGCTATTCATGATTTGTAGTTTAATTATGTGTTATTGACACATGAATTAATTATCTGATTTTAGTCCAAAGTCAGCAGGTCAGGGCAGATTTGACCTTTCCTATTCATGTGACACTAACAATGAAGCCCAGTATCTTTGGCAACTCTTCTGCCCCCATCTGGACAATTGAATGGTAATCCTTGCATTCCTTCCCAACCTGCACTGTTACCATCTGCCATTAATTCCGATAAAATTAACTCCACACTAGTCAAACACAGAGGATAATTTGTATAAACAAATATTAGATGAGATTAATAAGATCATTAATTATAATTGATTTCCGAAAGTCTGTCTGTGTAATAGAAGGATCTTGACATATTCCACCTTTCTGTGCACTTTCTTTCTCATGTTTCCTTTTGAAGTTTCATTTGTCAGAAAACTTTGAAGCTTAAGAATTACTTTAAAGTTTCCGAAGTAAATGGACTCAATAATGAAATCATACTTTCCCCATACAATGTTCAATCACAGACCTTACTAAAAATGTATCTTATTCCATTTTGGAACGACAGCTACAATTGTCACCCTGAGCTTTAAACCATTAAAAGTGTTTTTTAAAAGTATCATCTCTTTGATTTCCACCAAGTACCGCTGTAGATAATTCCTCATTGCATTTTCAATAAAGGAAATCTGGCTAAAATTGTACTATCTGACCTTTCGATTAATAGCCCTGCCATTTGTCTGTCAAACTAATAGAGAGTTTGGGGAATTGTACAGACTCATCTGGTAGCGATAGAATTTCTGCCTTTGTCTTTCTTCTCTGGACACTAATGGCTTTTTGTCAGCCTCTTCACTCAGTGTATGAAATGTAGCCATTTCATTTTAGTCGTCCATTAACTTTTCGCATTATGACAAGAACAATGCAGCCCCTGAAGAAGGCTAGCTCAACGAGACAGATTAAATTTCCGCAACTGCTTGACTAAGAAAGTGCTGTTTTTAATTGTCAGCAATGTTTCTCAGAGTGAAAAGTATCAATTACTAATTAAAACCGGCTACCTTGGCAATTGTAGAGTTCACAGTGCATGTAGATCAACATATTAATGATTGCTCTCATTGTATTCACTTTCTTTGCTTATTCATGTCTTATGATTTATCATTACCGGAGGCTCATTTATATTTATGTGATTCACACGCGTATATTAAAATCCTTGTGGGCCCAGTGAATGAGATATACGGGGACAATCTATTAAGCTCCAAAAAAACTCTTATCTTGATATTAAACTGGCTGGTATTTGGAATTCAACCAACTAGTACTACAAATCATATCTCTCTTCGCCAAGGCAGCCCTGCACAATTATAGAGATGGTACTAAAATATATTATTTAATTAATGTGTAATTAATATTGCATTTTTATTTGGCTGTGATGGGGTTAAAATTATTAAGTCAGCTTGAATTTTTTATTGTTTCTTATTCTTTTTGAATAAATTAGTTGGAAATTTAGAGACCATATGTTTCTTACTTGTGAACGGCAACCATGGTTGTATTTATTTTTTTAATCAAATATATTTTAGTTTCATTGTTATAAGTTTTTTAATTGAATAGGATTCAGTCATTAGAGGGAGTAACCGATTTTTCCATAGACCTCCATAACTCCACTGGTGCAATGCCCTGACTCGCCATAATTGGAGATGGTCCAAAGAATATCCTGACCCTGTTCCTAAAGATAATTGTAAAGGGATTAAAAGAACATTTGATCCTTTGCCACACTCACTTTTTTTAATTCGTTTTTTAAAAGGACAATGTCAAACAAGGCATAATCAGCCTTATTAAATTGCGATTCAGCAAATTGAAAAGGGCTCTATTTAAGCACATAGCATATTTTTTTGCAGAAGTTTTCAGTTAGTGAAGACCTTTCTTTTGGATAGAAGTTCACTTACTAAAAACTTCTGTAAAAAAATATGCTATGTGCTTATATAGAGCCCTTTAGAATTTGCCGAATAGCAATTTAATAAGGCTGAATATGTCAATGTTCTTTACAAAAGGTTAATAACTTACAGTACATTACTCTAATATAAATAACATAGGCCCATACTTAATTGTCCAAATTGCAATAACTTGAGCCCATAATGGAGCCTGTAAATAGTACTGATATTTAATTTGTTACTTTTAGCTTTCCGCAATGCATTTGCGAGTTACAGGATCAAAATAACGGCGGATGCCAAAATCGCAAAAATCGCAACTCCATCCTATCTCCTCCTTTGATGTTTCAAGCCTGGAAATGTTACTAGTGATAAAGAAGCAAAACCCATATTTAATTGCAACAATTCAGCAAGTACCCAATTGCCTTCAAACTTGTAAATTGCAAATGTATCAAACAGTTATATAAATACTAGATAGGACCCGCAAATGGGTTAAACACCTGTTTGTAACACTGCAAAAGCAAATATAAACACACTACTGTACTTAAAAATACTGGGAAAGCAATGAAATACATTAGAATTGCACAACAGTCTCAAGCTCGCAAATCTGCAATAAAAAATAGTTTTGTTAGGTTTTATTTTCGCATTATATCAATCTTGGGAATCAATGAGTTAATACATATCATGGAACCCGCATGGATTAGAACAGTTAATTTATTGATTTTTATTGATTTCTATAATTCTGGATTGTGAGTCCGATTGCAAATTGGACTTCTAAACACTAATTGTAGTTTAAACTCCATGTTTTATTGACATAATGATGACGGTCTCATTTACTAGTGGCTCTGTCTAAATTGTAACTTACGGGCTTGCTTAATTGATCATGATCATGCCCTGAAATGCTACATACGGGTTCATGGTTTGCGTGTTGGGGCTGGGAGCATGTACTTGCAGGCTTGAGTCAATTAAATACATCTATATATGTAACAAATTTGGAACCCGAGACAAACTTGGAGTTAAATGGGAGTTAAACATATATAACACAACAAATATTTTCCCATGGCGCTGGAACCGAGCTAAGTAAAAGCCTTAATTCTTAGTGAAAATGTTTTAAACTCTTAACTATTTTCTGTAAATTTGTTGGAAATATTCCATTTAGTTTTCAACATTTTAATAGACCTTAATTCTTGGAAATCTTTTTCCAAGTAACGTTTACCACTTAACAACATTCATGAGTTCATTCTGAGATGGTAAAACAATTTGTTTCCATTTGGAGACAATTAACCATTAAGCAACCATCATAATAACAAACATATTTAATAAAGCTAATACTGCTTGTTCCTGTTCGGTTCTTCTTCCACATCTCTTTCTTTTCCCTTCCTTATCTAAACTAATTATTCTTAATTTTGCTTGAGGTACAATGACTGTTTTGCCATGCACCAGAGTAATACGCAACAAGATATAGGATAAAGAAAGCGATGTGGGCAATTAACTGACTGCTGCAAGCTGCCAGAAACAAAGAACATTTTTTTTATCAACTCATTCCTTTTTAATATATTTTTTTATTACAAAAGTTATATCAAATACAATATCAGTAGGCATCATTTCCTTTTACAAAAGTATCACATATATAGTTTAGTTGTGGTAATTGCGAGTTTGTGTATAACGCTCGCAAATTTCGGGTTTGCGCATGTGCAAACTTGCAATTACGGCAACTATATACCATTGTGCATATGCAATATGCTGCTGGGGAAATGAGACACAGGAGAGCGAGATGGTGAAATGAGACACAGGGGAGGGAAAGGGGGAAGGAGACACAGTGGAGGGAGAGGGGGGAAGAGTGACAGGAGAAGGAGAGGGGGAAAGAGACACAGGGGAGGGAGAAGGGGAAACAGAGGAAATAGACACAGGGGAGGGAGAGAGGGGGAAGATACACAGGGGAGGGAGGAAGAGAGACACAGGAGAGGGAGAGGTGTGAGAGACAGAGGGGGTGGAGACGTGGGGGGAAGAGATACAGGGGAGGGAGAGGGGGGAATAGACACAGGGGAGGGAGAATAGACACAGGGGAGGGAGAGGAGGCAAGACACACAGGGGAGGAAGGGAGCTTGGGAGGAGACACAGGGGAGGGAGAGGGGGAACAGATATGCGGAGGGAGAGTGGGGGAAAGAGGCACAGGGGAGGGAGAGGGGGAAAGAGACACAGAAAAGGGAGACAGGGAAAAGGAGAGGGAGAGGGGGAAAGGAGGCACAGGAGAGGGAGAGGGGGAAAGGAGGCACAGGAGTGGGAGAGGGGGTTGAAGACACACGGCAGGGGGGAAGGAGACACAGGGGAAAGGGAGAGGGGAGAAAAGACACAGGGGAGGAAGAGAGGGGGAAAGAGACGGGGGAAGAGACGCAGGGGAGGGAGAGGGGGGGAGAGACACAATGTATAAAACTATATAATGCTGTCATTTTTAAAGGGCAAGTCACTAGTTATATATACATAAAGATTTTTCAAGGGACCTTTTTGTGCCAAGATGTTTTCAACTGACAAGAGGACATCCCTTGAGGTTAGAAATAAAAAGATTCCACCTTAAAGAAAGAAAAGTGTTCTTCACAGTAAGGGTGGTTAATCATTGGAATTCTCTACCAGAGGAGGTGGTGACAGCTGTTTTGATAGATAACTTTGAAAGGAGACTTGATTTATTTCTAATTAAAAAGGGAATTCAGGGTTATCCTGGATAATTAGAGAGAGAGTATTGATTCAGGGAGAAATCCGATCGCCAGTATCTGGGGTCAGGAAGAAATTAATTATTTTTTTCCCTTTGAGACGATTGGCTAAGTCTCACTTGTTTTTTTGTGTTTTTTTCTGTTTGCCTTCCTCTGGATTAATTAGTAATTAAAATAATAATAATTATAATAATAATAATAAAAAAAAGATTAATAATTAATTAACAGCTAATTAATTAATATTTAATCTGCATATTGCAGATCAGAAGAGAGTATAAAAGGTTGAACTTGATGGACTGAAATTCTTTTTTCAACCTTAATTACTATGGGCCTCATTCTATTAGCGGCCGTAAATCGGCCGTAAGGCTGCGATTCCTTGCGGGGGTTCAGTTAACTCGCGATTCTATTATACGGCCCCGCAAGGATCTCCTTTTACGGCCGGCCGCATATCTTGGAACCGGCCGTAATCTCAGAAATATAAAAACTCAAAAATAAATTCAAGCCTGCACTGTACAGCTCTGTAAATGCTAGGGATCATATTGGGGGACATGAGGATTAAAAGGAACCCACTCTCAAGCTTGCACATCAGCCCAAACCCAAGTTCAAATTAACTGTTTATTTTCCGGTTGCGGCGTGGGCGGGTCTGAGGTGCTCCAAGCACTCTGGACTTTTTACATGGATATTTTACGGATATTAAAAATCAAATATTTTACGGATTTGAGTATCGGATAATTATGTGCTATTTTTTCTAACACCTAAAATCCCTTTATAGTCTTTTCAAAGTGCAGGATGGCTTTATTTGAGCTATTTTATGTGCTTAATTGGTGCTAGCGGGACCTCTTTCCTGAAAGTAAGCAGCGGCTCGTTTTTAGCCTTGCAGAGAGGTTTCCCGGAGCAATTGAATTGCAAAACTCTTGCGGCCGTTTTAGATCAAAGGCTTTCCTCTGGCGCGAGCGGCCGCAAGAGATAGCATGGCACCGGCCGCAAGCCTGCCGGAGCCTCCGGCCGTAAGGGAATAGAATAGCAGAATAGCTTGCGGCCGGTCCTTGCGGCCCCGCAACGGCTGCGGCCGCTAATAGAATGAGGCCCTATGTAACTATCACATATATAGTTGTCAACAGTGCGGGTTGACAAAAGTTGTTGCTAAAAACACACATTGTATCCTGCAGCAACATGAAAACAGATTGCCAGCTCTTCAACACAATGCTTCCTGCATATATTACTTAAAAATAGGTAAAGTATATTAATTTATTAATGTATTATTTATTTGATTACCATACACCAAACAGCATTAGCTCACTTACAATTTCATTGCCATCATTTTGTTGACGGGCAATATTTTAGTGTAATATAACAACCAATATTTTTGTATAATATTTTAAATAAATTGCTTACACAAAACAAAACAATCAATTAAAGTGGAGTAAGCAATCCATTCTGCAATTACTCATATATTTATCCCATATATTCCATCTACCTGAATTTCTTTTGCTTGTATTGTTCTTAAATGCTTGAAAGTCTTTTTCCAATTGTCTAATTCTATCCACTACAGTTACAATTTCATTCCAAGTAGGGATTTTATCTGTTTTCCAATTTCTTGAAATCAACCATTTAATTGATAATAAAATGTGGATTATTAACCATTTTACCGAGCATCTAATTTCTTCTGGGAATATATGGAACAGTATTAATTGAGGAGAGATATCGATTTGTAAACTAACCATACTTGAAATTTGTCCTTTACATCGGGACCATACATTTTGTAATTTTGGACATTTCCACCATATATGAGTGTGAGTCCCTTCCCCTCCGCAATCTCTCCAACATCTATCAGATTGGTTACCAGGCAATATTTTAGCTAATACAGTTGGAACCCTATACCACCTTTGGGACAATTTAAATTGTATCGCTGCATATGTAGAACATTTTATAGATTTCTGAGTGAACTCACATGCTTGGAACCACTCAGATCTCTCCCATATCTATTCTAGCTCCTCTTCCCAGTCTTTCATTCTAAAGGTTTTCTCCATTTGAAATTATCTCTTATTAGTTTATAGCATTGAGATATAGACATTTTTTTGTCCTCTTGAATGCACAGTAATTCAAATTTAGTCAGTTCTCTTTCTTCTTTTATTTTATATTCAGATTTATTTATTTTATTTATTATAGTTTTATAAGAGATCTATATCTCTATTGAGTGGAGATAGGGATAAGATTGGGTTAGTTACAGTAATCAATACGTCATCAGTGAATAGCATTATTTTGTTCATATGTTCTTCAATATGTATTCCCTCTAAATACAGTGTCTTCCTAATTCTTTCTGCAAAGGGTTCCATAACTAGAGCAAAAATCACGGGGGAGAGAGGGCATCCTTGTCTTGTCCTATTATTAGTTTTAAACTTTTCTGTTTTGAAACTCAGACCTGTTACATACGCAGAGAGTTCACTGTATAGTGTGCCCATTGTGTGTGATCCAAATCTACCTAGGCCAAATTTCTGGAATACTATCTCCATGAATTCCCAATTTACCCTGTCAAAGGCTTTTTCAGCATCCAATGACAGGGCCAATAGTGGGATCTTCATGGATTTAGCATACAATATTATATCTATACATTTTCTGGTGTGATCTATTGATTGTTTGTTTCTGACAAAGCCGGTTTGATCAAGATTAATCAAATCTGGAAGTAATTGATTCAATCTGGTGGCCAAGATTTTTTAATAAAGCTTAATGTCTGTGTTCATTAATGATATTGGTCTTTAACTCTTACATTTTGCCATATCTTTAGTTTCTTTAGGAACTGTAATAATTGCTGCCTCCAACATTTCTGAAGCCTTCAGATATTCTGTAAGAATAGGTGCAAACATTTTGTAATAGTGATTTGGAGACCCATCTGGGCTGGGAGATTTATTTATTTTAAGATTAGCTATATTTGTCTGTATCTCTTTGGATGTGATTTCTCTACCTATAATTATTAATTGTTCTTCAGTTACACTAGGTAATGCTATTTGTTTTAAGAAATCATATATTTCCTGTTTCAATGGTTTAGTAAAGTTTTCCTCTTTTTCCAAATTATAGAGAGCTTTATAGTAATCGAGAAAGATCTTAGCAATTTCATTGGTTTTACTACGGTACTTCCCATTTTAAGATTTTAATTTCTCAATTCTCTTCTGTAGCTCCTTCTTATTCAGTTTTTTTTGCCAAGACTTTACCTGGTTTATTCCCTAAGAAATAATGTTTTTGTTGAGCTAACATATTAATTTGTTGACCCTTGCTTGTTCTATTTTTCTCATTTGTAACTTATTTGCAGTTACTTGATTTATATTAATCTGATTAGGGAATAATTTATTATCTCTTTCAGATATAGTTAATTTTATATTTAACTCTCTAAGGGTAAAACTTCTTTGTTTTTTCCACTGTTTATTCCATTGTATCATTAATCATCTTACATATGCTTTATGGGCATAGTATGTTTTGCGTACTCCACTTCGTTTCATTACAAAATAAATGTAAACAAACATAATCAAGATAAAAGAAACTTTGACAAACAAGATTGAGATATTTAATCTCGAAAAAACCCTTGACAAGAAATAGATCTAAATATTTCTTTTTTTTAATTAATTGAGCAAGTTGAGAAATACCTGGTCAATATAAATCCTGGTTTAGTTGGAGAGCTTATTAATTATTCAGTAATAGTTTATTCCCTTAAATTCATTATTACTTATTCTTGATTATTTTATGGGCTTTAAATCCCTTGGATATATATACTTTGTCCTCTCCTTTTGATCTCCCATATTTCAATCATTCATACTGTTTAGTATTAGGATGTATTTACATATTCTTCATACAAAATATTTTAAAAAATAAATATAAAATTCTTAATCCAGATAGTAATAGTTAAACATACTTTTGTGAGCCAAATTACAATATTATATCTCTTAATTTCTCTCAACAGAGAATAGTTTAAAGTATCTGTCATTTCAGTATTGGATCAGATTAAGAGTACCTTGGTCCGTTTAAGTTCTAAAATGTTTGGGGGGTTTTACTAATTCTATCTTTAATGTTGTGTAAACCTTACTTTCTTTAACTTATGTACCTTCCCTCTTCTTTATTGCTTTATATATCAAAAGAGTTTTCCCATTTTCCTTCTCCTTATTTTACCCCTTTCTGTCCCCTTCCTTTCTTTTGTATTCGTGTGTGAATTCATAAACATCTTAAGAATATATGATAGAAATCTCATGCTATTAATAAAGTGTTTAATTCAGTATGTCTTAATTTTTTTCTTCATTAAATGTTCTAAGTTCTACTCCTTAAAAAAGTTATCTTCCCCATATAGTGTGGGGATTTTCAATTTACTCTCAAATCTAAATCAAGCAAATACACTTCTAAACACCACATACATATATTTATTTTCTGGCTGTGAAAAAGGTCTTTCCTATTATAGTGCAATTCTATTAATATTTTATCTTCCGTGAGTAGTAGTTAAGTAACTAAATACCTTAATATTGTACTTGATCCAGGAGATTTATTTCATACGTAAATATCTAAAAAAAAAAAAAAAAAACTTGTAAGTAATATTTTATTGTGCAGACTTCAGTTATTTTTAAATCTATAAAGAGGTTTTATACCACAGTATAATTTAATATTGAGAAAAAAGGAGAAGATGAGGGAGGGAATTATTCTATACTGTGTTTTTTAATGGAATTTACCATTCCTTCAGATAGTTTTCAGCTTTATTCGTGAAATTAAATGTAAACCTCTCATTATTCCTATTTTCCAACAATTTTGCAGGGAATCCCCATCTGTATGGTATCTTAATTTCTCTTAAAACTTTTGTTATTTTCTAGATCTCTCTCCTCTTATTCAGAGTAGTACTTGATAGGTCTGAAAAAATAATCAGTTTTTCATAAGGTGTCTGAAAGTGATCGATACTTATAGCTGCTCTTAAGATAGACTCTTTATAAGAATAGAAGTGTAGTTTAACTATTACGTCTCTAGGGGTATATTTTGGAAAGCTCCCTGGTATTGGAAGTCTATGTACTCTATCTATCCTATCATCTCCTAGGGTTTCTATTTTTACAAGTGATTAATACGTTCTGGGATACCTCTCACTCTTAAATGATTTTGCATAGAATGGTCAACATACAGTGTTTGTTTGATTTTAAGAGCTCTTATTTCCTACTCCTTCATTTTCATATGTGTTGTCGTAGATAGTTGTTCCTTAGTTAAGGACTCATATCTAACCTCCATTTCCTCTAGTCTAGTAGTGGGATTTTTCATAGCATTTGTATTATCTGTGATTTCTTGTGTTAATTCACTTTTCAGGGAAATTTGGAAGTCTCCTTCCTTTAAATTTAAATTTAAAGTATCTAATGAACTTCTATCTTTTAGATATAGATTTGTTAATGATGAATGTATTTGTAGGTGTACTAGGTTGAGAGAGAGTTATATTTTTCTTCTTTTTTTTCTTTAGGTGAAAAGAATTCAATCTGTGTTCTTGTATTTATCTTTTTTCCTTCCCCTTTTTTTTCACTGAATTCTGATCTTTCTTCATCTTTAAGTTTGTTTATAACGTTTCTAGTCAGTTCTCTTTATATTTTTTTAAGGAGAGAAGTTACAAATCGCATGTAATTAGTATGTGGGGTCAGGTTAATACTACCTCCTCAATTACTAACACATCTACTCTTGCGTTTTACTATCAGGAGGATTTACAAGTAGAAAAAAAAAGGGAGAGGAAGAAAATACAAACTAAATAAATAAATATTTGGAGAAAACCTTTTGGGATTTAAGGCTAATTCAATTTTTCAAAAACATAACTTCCCAATTACCAAATTGAATAATATTTATGTAACATTAAATTTAAGATATCGTCCTATTGGTAGTAAGTCACTTATGCATAATTAACTCTTATATAATAAGTCAAAAAGGTGTTCCATTTTCTTAGAGGAGAAGCCTTTGTTTATCTCAGGGTTTGGTCTAGTTCTTATCTTCGAATCAAAAATTGATTCAGGTATCACTCCTCTAAGTCCCAAAAGCTTATTTAAATATGTCAAATCTTTATAATTCCAGTTTTGTATCAATAAGTCTCTTATAGAATATTTAAGCAGGTTAAATCACCAAGTTTTCTTTCATTAATAAACAGTCCATTGTTCAAACATGAGTAAAGACCAGCAGTAGAGTTGATTTCCTATTGAACCAAGTTTTTAGTTATCCTTCAAAGATCCTTATCTTAAGTGTATAGACCAGTATAACAGTAGGAGAGCAAATTTATAATCTCTCTTGCTTTCTATTCTTAAAAGCAGATCATACCTTTGGGACTATGTAGTAGTTTTATTTAGTGCTCTCCTATAGTAAGGATTTTAATTTCTTCTTGTTTCCATATTCTCTGAATATAACCCCAAGAGGATAAAGCGTTCAAATAAACCCTTAAGCTTATTTTGTAATACATTAGGAGGTCAATCTACAGTGCCTTGCAAAGGTATTCATCCCCTTGACTTTTTGCCTATTTTGTTACATTACAGCGTTAAGTTCAATGTTTTGTTAATCTGAAATTTATGTGATGTATCAGAACACAATAGTCTAGTGAAGTGAAATGAGAAAAATATATACATACAACTATTTTTTAGAATTAGGAAACAGAAAATTGGCACGTGCCTATGTATTCACCCCCTTTGTTATGAAGCCCATAAAAAGCTCTGGTGCAACCAATTACCTTCAGAAGTCACATAATTAATGAAATGATGTCCACCTGTGTGCAATCTAAGTGTCACATGATCTGTCATGACGTATACACACCTTTTTTGAAAGGCCATAGAGGCTGCAACACATAAGCAAGAGGCAATACTAACCAAACACTGCCATGAAGACCAAGAAACTCTCCAAACAAGTAAGGGACAATGTTTTTGAGACGTACAATTCAGGGTTAGGTTACAATGTCCAAATCTTTGATGATCCCCAGGAGCACCATCAAATCTAACCTAACCAAATGGAAAGAACATGGCACAACAGCAAACCTTCCAGGGGACGGCCGCCCACCAAAACTCACGGACCGTGCAAGGAAGGCATTAATCAGAGAGGCAGCACAGACCTAAGGTAACCCTGGAGGAGCTGCAGAGTTCCACAGCAGAGATTGGAGAATCTGTACATAGGACGACAATAAGCCATACACTCCATAGAGTTGGGCTTTCTGGCAGAGTGGACAGAAGAAAGCTATTACTTTCAGCAAAAAACAAAATGGCACGTTTTGATTTTGCGAAAAGACATGGGTGAGACTCCCAAAATGTATGGAGGAAGGTGCTCTGGTCTAATGAGACTAAAATTTAACTTTTCGGCCATCAAAGAAAACGCTATATCTGGTGCAAACACAACACATCACATCACCCAAAGAACACCATCCCCACAGTGAAGATGGTGGTGGCAGCATCATGCTGTGGGGATGTTTTTCATCAGCCGGGACTGGGAAACTGGTCAGAGTTGAGGGAAAGATGGATGGTGCTAAATACAGGGATATTCTTGAGCAAATCCTGTACCACTCTGTGCGTGATTTAAGGCTAGGACGGAGGTTCACCTTCCAGCAGGACAATGACCCCAAACACACTGCTAAAGCAACACTTGAGTGGTTTAAGGGGAAACATGTAAATGTGTTGGAAAGGCCTAGTCAAAGCCCAGACCTCAATCCAATAGAAAATCTGTGGTCAGACTTAAAGATTGCTGTTCACAAGCACAAACCCTCCAACTTGAAGGAGCTGGAGCAGTTTTGCAAGGAGGAATGGGCAAAAATATCAGTGGTAAGATGTGGCAAGCTCATAGAGACTTATCCAAAGCGACTTGGAGCTGTGATTGCCGCAAAAGGTGGCTCTACAAAGTATTGACTTTAGGGGGGTGAATAGTTAGGCACATTTACTTTTTCTGTTATTTTGTCCTATTTGTTGTTTGCTTCACAATAAAAAAAAAAAAAACATCTTCAAAGTTCTGGGCATGTTCTGTAAATTAATGATGCAAATCCTTAAACAATCCATGTTAATTCCAGGTTGTGAGGCAACAAAACACAAAAAATGCCAAGGGGGGTGAATACTTTTGCAAGGCACTGTAGATGTTATTTTACTACTGGTGTAAATCAGGTTAGCCATTTAGTATCCAAGATAATTCCTAGGTACTATTTAGAGAACATAAGCATCCCATAGAGTAAGATAGACTTATCTTGGGGGGATTTCCACCACTCCCATGTCGAAGAGGTTGCAGCTGTTAAATGTCTCAATTTCTCCCTGATTAGGTCTCTCTCGTTTGAGCCTGTCTTTGCTTTGCTGTTCCACCGGGTTCTTATATTTGTTTAGCAGTTCTCAGGTCTGTTGTCAGAGGCGATATGTTCAGTCAATCCCCCCATTCAGTCTGCTAGAAACATTATGCTCACTTCCAAAAAAAAAAGCAACCCTCCAGCCAATGAGCCGCTCTGATACAGCCTCTGCTCCACAGGAAATCTCAATCCAATCTCCTCGAGCATCTCCAAACCTCACCCTTTGCGTACTAGCTGGGTAACCAGCGGGACATCGGGTTATTAGCAGGTACTGCTGGGAAGATCTTCCATAATACTCAAAAGCACGTTCACCTCTTCAGCAACTATAATGAGCTATGCTCCGGTGTCAAAGGGTCCCAGGGGCAGTGGTGTCAATCAATCCTCCAGTCAACCTGGCGTCAGCGATACACTCAACTCCACAAAGCCGTAATCCACCTCTTAGCCACTTTGATACAGCCTCTGTTCCACAGGAAATCTCAATCCGATCTCCTCGAGCATCTCCAAACCTCACCCTTTGCGCACTAGCTGGGTAACCAGCGGGACATCAGGTTATTGGCAGGTACTACTGGGAGGAGCTTCCATAATGCTCCAAAGCACCTTTCCCTCTTCAGCAACTATGAGGAGCTATGCTCCAGTGTCAAAGGGTCCCAGGGCCAGTGCTGTCAATCAATCCCCCAGTCAACCTGGTGACATCTCTACTCTCACCTACACAAAGCTGTAATCCAGCCAGAGAGCTGTTCAATCCATCCTCCTTGAACGTCTCTAGTTTTCACGCACTGCGTGCTGGCTGGTTATTGACAGGCACAGCTGGGGAGAGCGTCCATATGATCATAAATGCTTTCCCCTCTTCGGCATCTGAGAGGAGCTTTCTGTTTTACAGTGCTCTCCTTCCTCCAGGGTTCCCGCGCTAAACCTCCGCTCTAGCCACTTCCTGGGTGGGGCTCCATTTCCTCCCACCCTCCCCTTTTTAATTGATTTATTAAAATTATTTTTAATCCATGTTCACAAGTTCTTAACAAATCCTTTCAGTGTACATTATTATTACTATTAGTATTAACTCACTTTAAAAATGTTTTACCCAAAATACATTTATTTTAGACTACATTTGTAGCCATTGTTGATATTATTTTATATTCATTAAAAGTATTTTCAATCCATGTTTGAAAATTCTTAAAACACCCTTTCGGTGTCCTTTATTATTAGTATTAGTTCACTTAAAAAATGTTTTACCCATAATAAATTTATTTTAGACTACATTTGTAGCCATGGTTGATATTATTTTATAACTTTTTGCCAAGAAAAAACTGTGCAAACATATCTTATATTGAAATCTTTTCAACAATATTAATTTTGTTATTTATCACCTTTGCTTTATAATTAGAAAGTTAATTTAATTCATTATCGCTCAACCTGAAGAAGGAAAAGATTTAACTCTATTAAATCTTTTAACAGGTATCACAAACAACAGATGTATTGACATATTTCTTTGCAGCTTGAAACAATTTTCCTGTGTGTGACAGTCAATAATGGGCGAAAAAGTAAATCATTAAACGATTAATTAGATGCAAAGGTTTTTTCTTGGATTTGCAGCATAAGTGCTGGTGTATTAAGCACAGTGTGACATTTGAGGCAAAACAACTTATAGTGTATGTTTTTATTATATACCACATACTATTTAACATCTTCACTTAAAGGACCAGTTTAATCCAAGAAAAAAGATTTGTGAAGTATATGCTAAACTAACAATATTAGCAGCTGTGTAAGCCAGTGAAGGAGCTAGTGAATGGAGCCATGGTAGGGCCCTGGTGCAAAAAAATGCCCCCCCCCACCCCCCAGGAAGGGGGCAAAAACATTTTTTTTGACCCACACCGGGTCCCCCTCCAGTACCAGATATATGTAAACAAAGTTGTCTTGTAAAAAATATTTTATGTCAACATGTTCCTTTTCTGTAGTGCAGTGGACCTCTGCACCCCCCCCCCCTCGCAGCGCCATTTAGCCACACAACCCTCCAGCAGACCCAATTAAACCTTACAAACCCCCCAACATACTAATTCAGCCACCCAGCAGCCCCATAACCTTCCCAGCAGCCCCATTCAGCCCCCCAGTAGCCCAATACAGGCCCACAACAGCCCCATTCAGCCCCCTACCATCCTAGCAGACCCATTCAGCCCCCAGCAGCCCCATAACCCTCTATCAGCCCCCTTCACCCACCAACGGCTCTGACAACCCCCACTCCAGCAGTTACATTCAGCCCCCAACAGCCCCATAACCCCCAGCAGCCCCATTCAGCCAACAACCCCACAGCAGCCCCATTCAGCCCACAACCCCACAGCAGCCCCATTCAGGGTCCTTTCACTTTTCGGCTGCGCTGATCCTGTGCACCCCCGCCGCCCACGCAAGCTCGCAGCACCACCTACCGCTCACAATTCAGTACTACACTACAGTTTAAAATAGGTTGATGTAGGGTAGAGGTTCCCATTAGTCAGAGGCTGGATATCCTTCCCCTGCCGGTGCTTCATATTGCAAGGGAAGGGTGTCACGACCCACTCTCTGGCTGGGGTCTGTTGACCGGATTTGGGTGACTCTGGACCTTAAGCAGCTTTGAGTACAGGAACATCATGTCTCAGCCTTGGGTTAGACTGAGCAATATTGACAGTAAGTCTGACGAATCTTACTGCAAGCATATGTCCCCGGGTAAATAATACATCTACACGCCACGTCTTGATGAAAATTATGAACAACGTTTTATTTTGGAACAACATATTTTAAACATTTCACACACACACAGTGGAGGGAGTGGCTGCCGTGGATCAACCTTTCCCCTTTCTCTGGCCAATAGGGTAACCTCCAGAGTAACCTAATTACCTCTGTCCAATGTAACAGAGGTAGGCTATGGGAACCACCAGACCCCTTCCATGGGCCAACCCCAGGCGTGACCACCAAGCTCATTCTGACCCAGGCTCTCCCAGTGGAAACTTCCTGTTTGAGCTCCTAGGCCCCCATTGTTATCTAGGTGCCTGGCTGTCTGGCAAATCTCTTTGTTCTGCTATCTCCTTTGTTTACACTAAGGACCATATGGTCAACTCTTGACTGAGAGTTTATACAATGGGGGAGGGTTGACTAATTAAAACATAGCTATCACTCCATAATACAATATACAATATAATACTAACATATTATAACCCATAACTCAATATACAGTGGGTCTCCTAAACCCAGAACTCTTACTCTCCATATGGCACCAACTGTGGATGATATACCAGCCCCAAGATGGCGGCTATTGGTATATAACAGTCCCTCCTGGTAGGCACAACTAGTGGCCTACTTGAGTTATGACAAAGAGAATCCTACTTTTGACACCTGGTACCATCTCCATTAAACCATTTGATCATTTTATTTGAGCTTAACATAACCCATTCCATATTTACAGTGGTTCCTAACCGTTTTCTTGAATAACCACGTAACATCTGTTAAGGGTCTTGATGGACAACTTGAATATTGAAAGAGGTCTTTGAATGCCACCAAATAATTGGTGTTATATAACATGTACACCATACTGTTGAATATCCAAAGACTTCTAAGTTTTTTTCTGGATGCAGTTTTCATAATTTTATGAATTATGTTTCATAGTTTGTTTGTAATTCCAATTGTTCTGTGAAGCTCACAAACCACTGATGGCCAGTGGACTGTAGTTTGGAAACCTTAAGTCTACAACATCCTAATATCTTCTTAGTAAAAGACATACAACTCATGGCACCTGTGTTGGAGAAAAAATCATCAGCCTAAACAGGTTGTTTTTATATGAAATGGTACACTTAAACTTATATATAGTAAGGGTTACCTTAAATAACCACTGTATGGAAGGTTGATACTTTTTTTTTAGAGGCATACTGCCAAAGAATTTACGCAATGTATTGTATTTCCCGTTTCTATACCTCACCCATGCCCTTTGGACTGTACCTTTTAAGTCTTGTTGGGTGCTTTAGAGAAAGTATTTTGATTTTAAACTCAATAAAAAAGGACCCTCCATTCTTTCATACTTTGTTAAGTTTGTTTTTGACTTGAATCTACCCTGTTTAGCGCTACGGAATATGTTGGCGCATTACAGATAAAGATTAATAAATAAATAATAAATAAAGTATGAGGAAGTATGACAAAGAATGATAATTGAGCATATTATTTAAAATGTTTAATATATTTTAGCTTTATTCCCTATGATTCCATTTTCAGGTCATATCAAGCTCTACATTTCTCCTTTGTTATTGAGTTAC
>CM050170.1:147820568-148065568 GCA_027410445.1 Discoglossus pictus
TGTATTTTAGATAGTGTGGTATGTATGTATTTTAGATAGGATTTAATGTATTTTAGGTAGTGGGCTATGTATGTATGTTAGATAGGATTTAAAGTATTTTAGATAGTGGAGTATGTGTGTTTTTTAGGTAGTATTTAATATATTTTACATAGGGGGTATTGTATTTTATTTGTATTGTATTGTAATGTACTGTATGCATTCTGTATGTATTTCCTTTTCAGGTGTGTAATTTTTTTTTTTTTTTCTGTAGTGGGGTGGGGGGGGGGGGTTATGTAATGTTTTTTTTTTTTTTTTTCCTGTAATGTACCTTTTTTTATTTTTGTGACCTACGTTTTTTATTTTTTGTAATGTAGATTTCTTTATTTTCTGTAATGTAGTTTCTTTAAATTTGCGGTGAATTTAAATTTTTTATTTTATGTGGCTTAGCTTTTATTATTTTCTGTAAGTAAGGTTTTATTATTTTACTAGCGAATTGCCCGTCAAAAAATGACGGCAATGAAATTGTAAGGTAGCTAATGCTGTTTGGTGTGTAATAATGAAATATGTAAGACATTCAGAAATTAATATACTTTACCTATTTTGAAGCATTGTGTTGAAGAGCTGCAATCTTTTGTTTGATGTTGCTGCAGCATTAGTGGTGTGTAGCTGCTGTGTAAGCGTGCTGAATGTGTGCAGTGTAATACTGTGCGTGCGCGAGACCAAACCTTTAGCTTAGTCGTGTACTTCCGCATTGGCGTAAAATGGCGGGTAATGTGTGGTATGCGTCTTAGCGGAATATCCTTAGGTCTTTTGTGGTGTTTTGCAAGTGTCTTGTGGTGTTTTGCGAGTTTTTTGTGGTGTTTTGCGTGTTTAGAGTGCTGTAGCCTCGTTTTCATTTTGTTCAGCGGCCATTTTTTCTGTCGCTTAGAGAATTTTTGAGTGTCTAAACTGTTTTATTTTGATTTAAATGAAGGTGTAAGTTGTTTTTTTGAGGTCCTGGATGCTCCCTCTTGCTGTAGGTAAGCTTTTTATGTATGTGTTGTGTGTATTTATTGTGTTTAAAAAAAAATTATGTTCGCGGGTTGCGGACGATTTTTGCGAGGTCGTAATGTGTGCTAACGTGTCTCGTATGGTGTTTGCGTTTGTAGCCTCGTTTTCGTTTTGTTCGGCGGCCATTTTTTCTATCGCTTAGCGAATTTTTTAGTGTCTAAACTCTTTTATTTTTAGTGAAATGAAGCTGTGTCTTTTTTGAGGTCCTGGATGCTCCCTGTTGCTGTAGGTAAGCTTTTTATGTATGTGCTGTGTGTATTGATTGTGTTTTGAATTTTGTAATGTTCGCGAGTTGCGTCCGAGTGTTGCGAGGTCGTAATGTGTGTTAACGTGTCTCGTATGTTGTTTGCGTTGTGAGGTAAAGTTTGCGAGGGTCGTAGTTGGTGTGTCGTGTTGTTTGCGTTGCAAGGTAAAGTTTGCGAGTGTCGCAGTTGCTGGCAAGGAGCGCCTTTAGCGCTCCATGCCATCAACTTAGGCCCTCGCTTCGCAAAGGCCTCAGTTGCTGGCATGGAGGCCCTCGCCCGCCCGCAAGCCCTCGCTACGCAAGCCCGCAAGGGTGAGCAACGGCTTGCATGCTCACAACTATATATGTGATGTAATCAGTGGAGTGGAGGGCTTATTAGCGGGTAGGTAGGTAGTGTATCTAGGTAGTGTAGGTGTTAATAGGTTAGTGTAGAGGAGGGTTAGTTTAGCAATGTTTATGTTAGCAATGAGCGCCGAAGGTACTCAGAGGACTAAAAGCCTTACATTGTGTGCCAAACAGCATTCCCAGCCTTACAATTTTATTGACAGGCATTTTTTGATGGGCAAGTCGCTAGTACTACATAAAGCCGTGCATTTTTTTAATAACTAGAGAGAATCTGAAGGTATACGGGGACGTCTCTTTATCCTAGTTATTCTGACCTGTTATATTGTAAAAGCAGAGTACTAGATTTTCTTCCACAGTCCTTTTTTAGCAAGAAACGCTAAAAGTCAACTACTGCACAACATGATGGTTTAATATTTGTGAGAAATAACAGGCTGTTAATGTTTGAATGTATTTAATACACATAGTAGATGTTAATGATGAACAAATACTTTGTGAACTACATCCAGGTGCATAAGAACTGGGGGGGGGGGGGCAAATCGCTCCATATTAAATGAATAGGGGACACAAAAAATGTAACTTAATCATGCATTACCAGATTTTCCTACTAGAGGCCAGCGTTATGGAGCATTATGTCTTTCCCATGAAAACTTTGACTCACATTTTATATTATTTATATATATATATATATATATATATATATACACATACATAATAAGTTGTCATATAATCATACATTATAATGTTTTATTATATTGAGGGGGCAGGGGCATTGAGAATTTAAACAAAGAAATTAAAAAAAATGTTTTTGAGTGGCACTGCTGCAATGTCCCCCCCTCACAGCAGGGCACTGTGTGCACCGGTGCTAGATCCAACCATGCTTTCTGTCCTGGGGTAGAGTTTAATTATCACCCCAGATTGTTGGGGGCTCCTACACCCATGCCTACACCAGTGGCAGAGCTAATGAATGAAGGGACTTGATGCTCAGATTCTCTATACATAAAGAAATAATGTTTTGGCTCATTCCCTAATACATTAAAGGCATATCTAAGTTAGCTGAATTAATACATTTCTGCAGTCCTTAGGCAAAAAAGCATACTTGATTGATGCAGCAAATTTCCTAAAACATTTGATTTTTATTGATATCTAAAAATGCCTCTAATCATTATGTTGACATCCCAGGGGTCCCTTTACAGACACTTGATGCCCCCCAATCAGCATGGAACATTTGGGGACCAATTTTAATGCATTATTCCGCCAATAGGAGAGCACTGATGTCAGCCCCAAAGTGACTGCTGGGATGTGACCCGCCCGACTGCTTTCTGTGTGGTAATGACACAAGCAGGCTCAGCTGCTGCTTAGTTCTGCTAATCAGAGAGAGGACGGAAAAAACACTAGCAGCACTAGTTGATGCAGGGAATGGACAACTTGCAGGGGTGGTAATCAAGTGTGAATGTGCTGCACATAGAGACTCTTAAATGAAAATGGATAGCACCTTCTAACATGGTGTCACTCTACATAATCCCAGACCTTGATACAAATGTTTCAGCCTTTGATTCTTCCTGATTGGCCAAAATGAATTATGAATTGTATGCTAAATTAGCCTTGGGTTTGAAGGAGTTGTTTACTCTATTTTTCAACTGTCACAAATTACAAGAGATTTTGCTAACTTCAAGGTATGTTTTTAAATGTTTATTTTGTTATATTTTCATGCAACAAAATGTTTTTATACACCACTAATTCTCCTCTATTAAATGCATTCATTATCCAGGAAATTTAGATATTCCTTTAAAAGCCCCCCTTTAACAGTTTGCATCTGCTACAACAAAAAATATTATTTGTAAAATCATCCTTGTAAAATGACAATGTTCTACCACTGGTTGTTTTACTCCTCCCCATCTCACCGTCACATGAGCCTGTATTAGGGCCTCATTCTATTAGCGGCCGCAGCCGTTGCGGGGCCGCAAGGACCGGCCGCAAGCTATTCTGCTATTCTATTCCCTTACGGCCGGAGGCTCCGGCAGGCTTGCGGCCGGTGCCTTGCTATCTCTTGCGGCCGCTCGCGCCAGAGGAAAGCCTTTGATCTGAAACGGCCGCAAGAGTTTTGCAATTCAATTGCTCCGGGAAACCTCTCTGCAAGGCTAAAAACGAGCCGCAGCTTACTTGCAGGAAAGAGGTCTCGCTAGCACCAATTAAGCACATAAAATAGCTCAAATAAAGCCATCCTGCAATTTGAGAAGACTATAAAGGGATTTTAGGTGTTAGAAAAAATAGCACATAATTATCCTGTACTCAAATCCGTAAAATATTTAATTTTTAATATCCGTAAAATATCCATGTAAAAAGTCCAGAGTGCTTGGAGCACCTCAGACACACCCACGCCGCAGCCGGAAAATAAACAGTTAATGTAATCTCGGATTTGGGCTGATGTGCAAGCTTGAGAGGGGGTTCCTTTTAATCCTCATGTCCCCCAATATGATCCCTAGCATTTACAGAGCTGTACAGTGCAGGCTTGAATTTATTTTTGAGTTTTTATATTTCACAGATTACGGCCGGTTCCAAGATATGCGGCCGGCCGTAAAAGGAGATCCTTGCGGGGCCGTATAATAGAATCGCGAGTTAACTGAACCCCCGCAAGGAATCGCAGCCTTACGGCCGATTTACGGCCGCTAATAGAATGAGGCCCTTAGTGTTTACATTATAGGGCCCTCATTCAATTGCTATTTTGCCAATTGAATAAGGCTCAAAATATGCACATAACATATTTTTTTAAAGATGTTTTTAGTTAGTAATCATCTATACCAAAGCAAGGTCTTCACTAACTAAAAACTTCTTTAAAAAATATGCTATGTGCTTATTTAGAGAGCTATTCAATTGGCCAAATCACAATTGAATGAGGCCCCAGGTGTGTTAACATAACTCCAACTATTTTAAGTGGCCAAAAAGAGACACTTTTTTTTTAAAATGTGTGCTATTAGCTATAGAAAAGCACACTTGAAACCAGTATAACATACAAGTCACATAGGAGAAATAACCATAAATCCTAGGCTGAGGATTTCTAAATTAAAATATAACTTTTATTTACATAAAATAAAATAAAAATAAAAAAAGAATCTGACGATATAAATATATTACACTAGTCACATCCTGGTGTAATACATATGGGAGAATATATAGTACATAAGCATAAAGGTAGTATAATGTGGGTCCCTTACACTATACAAATAGTATAATATGGGTAGTGGAGTTTGGAATAGGACCCACTACTTGCCCTCTAACTAATATACAATCTGACAACACTATTCTAAAAGGGTACAGTCCCACACAACATTCCTAGTCCCATATAAAGCTATAATCATATACAGGCCGAATATGTCAGGACCATGATCCAAAATTGGATAAGATACCCAGATGGAAGGTTCTAATAAATTCCCTTATATACATGTAACAAGTTAACAACCACCATTGAAATGCAAGATTAACAATACAAATTTGTATATTCACAATAACAGTAACTCTATAGTACATAATATTAATCAAATATTGTATATATTTATCATAATGAAGTCAGTAAACAGGTCAGCTATCCCATCATATACAGTGGCTCATATCAGGACCATAATCCAGAATTGGATAATATACTTGTATAGAAGGCTCTAATAAATTCCCATATTTACATATAATAAATTAACAATCACAATGAGATGCACTATTAACAATACAAATTTGCATATCTACAATAACAATAGCTTCATAGTACATATTATCAAATATGTACTGCAGCCTCCGTAGAAGCTCCTCCGCGAAAAGTGCGCGTCAGGCTCTATCGGCGGTCCCCTCCTGATGACGTCACTCGGCGGGCTTACAGCAAGCCATCACAACTAGGAATACTGGTTCCTTGATCTCATTTTGATACATATATATAACATTTGATAATATGTACTATAGAGCTATTGTTATTGTAATCTTGCATTTCAATGGTGATTCTTAACTTATTACATGTATATAAGGGCATTTATTAGAGCCTTCCATCTGGGTATCTTATCCAATTTTGGATCATAGTCCTGACATATTAGGCCTATGAGTCATTGTATATGATTATGGCTTTATATGGGACTGGGAATGTTGTGTGGGACTGTACCCTTTTAGAATAGTGTAATCAGATTGTATATTAGTTAGAGAGCAAGTAGTGGATCCTAGTCCAAACTCCACTACCAATAGTGTAAGGGACATTTGGAATCTTTCCTGTTGGTTGGCCGTCAGCAGTGCAGGCGAGCTGCCACTAGGTGGCATGGCCAACATTTTAATGAATTTCAGCTGAGATGTTTCTCAATTTCCTAGCGTTCGCTCTTAGGGTTTAGCGTTAGGTGTTAGGGTTAGGTTTTAGGGCTAGGTATTAGCGGTTAGTGCCAGAAATTGACTCAACTGTAGGCCAACCAAGATCCCATATTTTTATTTATTTTCTTACTTTGGTTTCACGTTTCTTTTGTAATTCCAGTTGTATTATGGTCCACCTGAATGAAGCTCACGGATTACTGGTTATCTGTGGGCACAGTTTGGAGTATTACAATGGCCATTTTGAATTCTTAAATGGATATAGAAGATTTCTAGATTTCAGTAGGTATATTCTATGTATATATTCACTTGTATGTACTTTAGTATATTAAGTGGTGCTTAAAAGCTCAGTTATTACTGTCTAAAACTAAACAAATATCAACTGCTTGGGTTTGCCCATCTGCAGCTCACAAAGACGCAGACTCAGTAGCACTGGGTGTGCTGTGTCTCACATTAACCAATCAATGACCAACTCTGCGGAAAATTCTGCAACATGCTGCTGAGACCCGGTCCCTGATAGGCTAGGACACTATTCTGCACATCTAGCCCTACAGTGTCTGTTTGCCTACTTTGCAGTGGCAGACCCATACAGGGACTATTTGTTTGATTTTAAGTAATCAAAGAGCTTAATAGCACTTCTTAATCAAAATAAAGAACATAAAAGTAAATAGATACACAGGGATATTATATACCTAGTAACCTCCAGGAACCATGTCTCTTTAAATATAGACCATTAAACAAAGACAGTATACACTGGCACATGTAGATAGCCCACAGTACTTTTAAATAATAATTATAATAAGTACATGTAAAAAAATGTGCTGAGTAATTTTTTTACTGGCTTAGGTAAGGAATGATAATTACTTTTTCTTAGTTAAAATTCCCTTTAAAAAAGTGTGGCAGAATGACACATACAGTCAGAAGTTTAAGGAGTTTTAAAGGAAATGACATCATCCCCTTGAGTAATCTGGATTTCTTATTCATGTTTATTGTGCATAAATCAGGAATAAGAGGATAATAACATACAGCCACAGAATTGTGAATATAATGGGGGGCTTGGATGGTTATCAGGACTCATGATATCCTTTGAAACCCTTTTTTTCTGCGTGATTCTTATTTTTTCTAAAATAAACCAAAACTCGGGATGCTAAATATATGTATTTTTAGTGTCCAAGGTTACCATGTTTTTGTTATTGGCTGATTGCACATTTGTTAATATTAAACGTTTGGCTCTTAGCTTTGTTAAACTTTAAAGGATTCTTTAGCTATTTAAGACATGAACTTTAATGACTGGATGGTGAATTAGCGAGCTAATGAAGGGGCAGATCCACTAAGCTTTGCTGGATGTGTGAAGAGGCTGTGATGATTGTTTTTGCAACAGTGCAGCCCTCTCAGTATTCATTAAGCCAGTGATTACCAAGCTTTTTTTTTTTCTACCATTTTAGTTTTTGCTCATTAGCTGCCTGAGGTGGGAATTAACTTGAATGCAGAAGGAACTTCTGTCTGAACTATTTAAATGTAGCATCTAAAACTGCCAGTGCTTTCAATAGGACTAATGGAAAGCAAAATAGTTTATAAGGGCACACACCCCTGTGTAAACAACAGACAAGGACGACTCACAAAAGAAAACGGAACCCCACAGAAAAGAATAATACCATATAAAAGTCAAAAACATTCATAAATCTGATAACTTTATCAGGTTTCGTTATTTGAAAGACCAAATAGAAATATATGACCACAGCATGTTAATTATATAAAAATGGTTTTAAATCACACATTATTTCTTAGTCCGAATCAAGATTGTATATGGAACATATTATAGCGTACTTTTGTCATGCCGCTTCTCTGCACAGAACTTCAAGCCACAGACAAAACAGCAGAAACCTAGCATCATTCAGAACATATTTTGGATCTTTCCTGTTATGAGTACATCACTCTCAGGAGTACATCACTCTCCGGACTGTGAGTGCACCTGAAGGATGCCCCACAGCACCGCCTAGTGTTAGGAATGTGCTACAGTAGACACCATGCAATTTGCACAGTAAACATAAAGAAGTGATGGCTCAATCCTAACACTGAAGCCTTATCCTAACCCTAAGCCTAAACCCTAACCCTCTGCCTAACCCTAACTCCCAACAGTAACCCTAACCCTATGTCTAACATAACCCTAACCCTATGCCTAACCCTTCCCACTAACAGTAACCCTTTGCATAACCATAACTCTAACCCTATGCCTAACCCTTACCCCTAACAGTAACCCTAAACCTATGTCTAACCAAAACCCTATGCCTAACCCTAATCCTGACCCCTAAACCCTAACACCTGTCCCCTACATCAATCAATTTTCAAACTGCATAAGCACATAAGCGCCACATAGTACCGCATTGTGAACAGTAGCTAGGGCTGGCATTGTGCGCACTTGCGGCAGGCATGATGATGCACTCGCATTGGAGGCGCGCAGGCTCTGCGCCCTCTTAATAAGAAAGGACCCACATTTTAAGATACAGTGCCTTGCAATAGTATTCACCCCCTTGACTTTTTACCTATTTTGTTACATTACAGTTCAATATTCTATTAATCTGAATTTTATGTGATGGATCAGAATACAATAGTCTAAGTTGGTGAAGTGAAATGAGAAAAATATATAGATAAAACTATTTTTTAGAAAACAGAAAATTGGCATGTGTGTATGTATTCACCCCCTTTGTTATGAAGCCCATAAAAAGCTCTAGTGCAACCAATTACCTACAGAAGTCACATAATTAGTGAAATGATGTCCACCTGTGTGCAATCTAAGTGTCACATGATCTGTCATTACATATACACACCTTTTTTGAAAGGCCCCAGAGGCTGCAACACCTAAGCAAGAGGTACCACTAACCAAACACTGCCATGAAGACCACGGAACTCTCCAAGCAAGTAAGGGACAATATTGTTGAGAGGTACAAGTCCGGGTTAGGCTATAAAAAAATATCCAAATATTTTATGATCCCCAGGAGCACCATCAAATCTATCATAACCAAATGGAAAGAACATGGCACAACAGCAAACCTGCCAAGAGACGACCGCCGACCAAAACTCACAGACCAGGCAAGGAGGGAATTAATCAGAGAGGCAGCACAGAGACCTAAGGTAACCCTGGAGGAGCTGCAGAGTTCCACAGCAGAGACTGGAGTATCTGTACATAGGACAACAATAAGCTGTACGCTCCATGGAGTTGGGCTTTATGGCAGAGTGGCCAGAAGAAAGCCATTACTTTCAACAAAAAACAAAATGGCACGTTTTAAATTTACGAAAAGGCATGTGGGAGACTCCCAAAATGTATGGAGGAAGGTGCTCTGGTCTGATGAGACTAAAATTGAACTTTTCGGCCATCAAAGAAAACGCTATGTCTGGCGCAAACCCAACACATCACACCGTTTTTCAGCAGCCGGGACTGGGAAACTGGTCAGAGTTGAGGGAAAGATGGATGGTGCTAAATACAGGGATATTTTTTAGCAAAACCTGTAGCACTCTTTGCGTGATTTGAGGCTAGGACGGAGGTTCACCTTCCAGCAGGACAATGACCCCAAACACACTGCTAAAGCAACACTTGAGTGGTTTAAGGGGAAACATGTAAATGTGTTGGAATGGCCTAGTCAAAGCCCAGACCTCAATCCAATAGAAAATCTGTGGTTAGACTTAAAGATTGCTGTTCACAAGCGCAAACCATCCAACTTGAAGGAGATGGAGCAGTTTTGCAAGGAGGAATAGGCACAAATCCCAGTGGTAAGATGTGGCAAGCTCATAGAGACTTATCCAAAGCGACTTGGAGCTGTGATTGCTGCAAAAGGTGTCTCTACAAAGTATTGACTTTAGGGGGGTGAATAGTTATGCACATTGACTTTTTCTGTTATTTTGTCCTATTTGTTATTTACTTCACAATAAAAAAAAAAAAAAAAAACTTCTTCAAAGTTGTGGGCATGTTCTGTAAATTAAATGATGCAAATCCTCAAACAATCTGTGAGGCAACAAAACACGAAAAATTCAAAGGGGGGGGGGGTGAATACTTTTGCAAGGCACTGTATATGTTCTCCTTTTTTTTACAGCAAGGTTGTCTTGTTGATGACTTAAGTTACGTAAAATATTTTTAAATTTGGTTGTTTATAGCACAAACAACCTCTCCATTCTAGTCCTGGTATTTAAAGGGCTGATGAATCATTTTTATGTTGAATAACATTTAACATCTGAAAATAAGTTATCTCAAACTTTAAATAAATTAGAATTGACGTAGGGTTTCCTGGGCTAACAAAAATACACTATTAACCACTTCCTTTGAAGTCACCCCGCCCTCACCTCCCTGCTCACATCAACTGAGCTATTCACAGTTTCAATGGGCGCCGATGATTTCTCGGATTTTACGTAAGAGAAGTCTTGATGAAGGCCGAAAAAAACTGATAAGAAACATTTCTCAAGACACAAGGTGAGACGAGTATCCAGATTCACAAAACCACTGTATTAAACACAATTAAAGTGATCCTGCAACCCAAAAATCAAACTGTTGCTTTTTTTTTTTGGTTATTCTTAAAGAGAATGAAAAACTTGCTTATAAATTGTAGTAGCACTTTTTTTCTACAGTGATTTTTTTCTTAAGAATAATAATGTGCTGTATTGTTATCAAAATGAGCACATCTTGAATATTAATTAACTGCTTTGGTGTGCTAATTAGAGTCTGCTTGGCTGACTGAGGGGTGTCTGAAACAATGACCCCCAATGTTGTCATTCAGTTAAATTCTCTCCAAAACCCTTAGTACTCTTAGTCACAAATTACCAAATGGAGGCATGTTTTTTTGCGGCTTTCAGTTGTGTCCGACTGTGACATGGGCCGTAATACATCAGGCACATCTTTATGTTCATGGTCATGCTGATCCAATTGGTTTTCATGCAAGGAGTGGGTTGCCAATTCCTTCTCTACTGGGCCTCAGCATACAGCTCCTGGTATTCCTAGGTGGTCTCCCATCCAAGTACTGACCAGACACAACCCTGCATGGCTTCAGGGTGGTGTGTCCTCTTGGTTAGCTGACTGAAATCGAACCTAGGTCGCAGCAGTGAAAGCACCAAATCCTAACCACTGGACCACCAAGGAACTTGCACAGTTTTCTAAAGTTCTGATTATGATGTAGAGCAGTTTCCATCCGTTCACAGTCTCTGTAAACATGCTGTAAAAGATGATAGATACATTAATAAACAACCATAATAATCATGACTGGATTACCCATTAGGCCAACTAGGCAGCCGCCTAAGGGCGCTTACCATTGGGGGGTGCCACTTTAAAAAAAATGGTTCCTGGCTTAAAGTAAATGAAATGCTACAGGGTAACTACCTAGAACAAGACAGTTACAACAAGAAAAGGAACTTAGATGCACAGAAAAGGTAAAAATTGGTCTGTACATACCTTGAGTACTCACTGGGAGGGGCTCCTCCACTTCACTGCCCAGGGGCTCCAAAAAGGTAGATCCGGCCCTGATAATAATAAAAGATAATGAAAAACAAAGGAATTTATTAGCTAAATATACTAAATAGTGATCCGGTTCCTGACTGCTGTCCCTAGCTCTGTATCACCCTGTACTTACTAGATAGTGACCTGGTCCTGACTGCTGTCCCTAGCTATGTATCGCCCTGTACTTACTAGATAGTGATCCGGTCCTGACAGCTGTCCCTAACTATGTATCACCCTGTACTTACTAGATAGTGACCGGGTCCTGACTGCTGTGCCCAGCTATGTATCACCCTGTACTTAATAGATAGTGATCCAGTCCTGACTGCTGTCAGTAGCTATGTATCGCCCTGTACTTACTAGATGGTGATCCGGTCCTGACTGCTGTCCCTTGGCTCTCTCACCAGCTCTCCAACTATCCAAGCGTGGTGCTGAGGGTCTCCGGCTTCTGACGCCACTCGTCAGCGACGCCACCTAGCGATTACCCCGCCGCCCATCATGAAAGCTTGAATCGCCCACTAGTGGGCAGTAGGGACCAGGTTGACAACCACTGCTTTAGATTAACACTAATGCTTATATAAACTGAACCTCTAAAGGGATCCTGACATAAGGTTGTAAAACAAAATGTAGTTAATAAAACATAGACTAAATTTGCAATGTTGGCGCAATCTACTAGACGCTGATAACAGTCAATAGAAAGAGCTTACAGTACCCACTGTTCTGATATGTTATTTCTATGCCTGCAGAGCTAAGTATTGCTATGCTGTTATATTAAATGTTCTTTATGACTTATAGTTTAAGTGATGTCCGATACTTACAGTAAAGGAAATACATATGGAATTTAATATATTACTTTACTTCTATATGCAATTATTATTTACTTGAGTAACCATTATTTTGCTAGAGTTGTTTTGTTGTGCTGATTTTCCAACAGGGAGGAAACTTAATTTTCATTAGTCTTAATGAAAGCACAGGCACTCAGGAATGCCACATAGTAATAGCTGAATGCAATAAACAAAAATAAGAATGGAAGTTCCCACCTCATAGTAACAGCATATAATGGTTATGCATTAAATGTTCTCCCCTTCCGGACTGCTACCTTGTTGTGGTGAAGGGGCTTGTGTACCTCAATTAAGCTGTGAGCTATACAACGGGCAGGCCATATCAGAGAGGTCAGACAAATCACAGTCCACTGGAGAAGGAACTGGCAATTCACTCCAGTATCTTTGCTAAGAAAACCTTATGGATAAGCACAGTCAGAGACATAACAATAGATATGCCTATCGTGCTGCATCCATTTGGTCACCAAGAGTCAGACATGACTGAAGGACTGAACAACAACAGCAAATTAAACTCTTAAAAAACTTTGATTTTATTATCAAGTGTAGTTCTCCAAAAAAAAAAACTTTATAGATACAGGACTACCCTATTTTCTTAATGATATTTTATTAATTTTGTTACACAAACTCTGATTTTGATTTTAGAATCTGGAAGGGAGCCTGACAGTACAAATAAGCTGAAATTGAGTTAAAATGTTCCAATCTCTCTATTATTTTCAATTTATAGCTAAAATCTGAAGTTCACATCACATACAAATTAACATGCTGCAATGGACCCCTGTAGCCACCACACAGTAGGGTTTAATTTATTTGGTAACTAATTAGCAATAAAATTAGTATATGAAGAAAACAAATTAAATATAGTGGCATCCAATATTAAGTGTCCAAAGTGTTCTGTCCATTTGTTTTTTCAGGTAAAGTTTTCCTACAATGGCTAAAGTAGGTAGGGACAGATATAGACCCTCATTCAATTGCTCCAATTTTGAGATCTGGGCTCGCAAGTGGAGGTCACAAGGTCTTTTACTATTTAATTGCCTTCTGTTTGCGGGCTCCGATCGGGTTACGTGCTCCGAGCTGCGATCCATTGCGATTTGTAAAATCACAAGTTAACGCCCTCCAAGCCTTTAATCTTTCACTGCCGCAAGAGTCCTGAACGATAAAAATTACAAATCGCTATTCAATTGCTCCGGTTCTCCCTCGCTTACCAATCCGTCAAGCCGGCAAATTATAAATATCTAACCACAAGTTACTGGTACCAAGGAGGTCTCGCAAAGTGCTTACTGACAAATCGGAGCACTTTAAAAGCAAATAAAAAACCTATACTGTACTGGTATGAAGAGTGAGAGTGATGTTAGGTCTTACAATTAATAGCACAACATTCTCCAATACTTTATTTCATGTTATATTGATCACGGCAATCAATGTTAAGTCATGCGGGCTTCAACCTCCAAGCCCGTAGGACATTGAAAATCCAGCCTCAATTTTTTCAAAGTCCTACAGGCTTGGAGGTTGAAGCCCGTAGGACTTTGAAAATGGAGGATGGATGTCAAAGTCCTATGGCCTTCACTTATGAGCTATGTGCTTGGAGGTTGGTCATGATGACAATCTCTGTTTCCATTGACTGTTTTTGCATCAGGAGTTACGGGCTTGCTCCCAATCCCGCAAATGCTACTTCCGATGGCAATGGTTTCCAATTTTTCGCAATCGGCCCCTAGCTTGCGGGCCCGACTGAATGAATAGCACCTTAACTCGGGCCCGAAGCAGGCCCTCAAAAATCCAACATTAACTAACTTACAATGCCTCAATTGAATGACGCTCATAGACTCCTATCAGGACAGTTTCCCTGGCAGATCCTCTTCAACCTGTAGGAGGTAGGATACTTGATATGGAACAGACATAAGCATATCTGAGTAGAAATATTATGTACTTTAGGCTGAAACACTAATGTTCAGGTGTAAGTTTTAAAAGTTATATTTTTTTATTTATAATATTGATTTTAATGTTAATTAGTTATATAAAATCATATTGTATAGTTATTACAGTGGTACTTTAAATATATAGCAACATACTTAGACATTCAAATTATCTACACAATTGGAATAACATTTGTATTGTTAGACTGTATTTCATAGAAGATTGATCTGTATTGTCAAGTGTATAGAGCTGAATTCTAGCATGAAAATCTGAAATTAAATTTATGCTGGAACAAGAAATGGCAGACGAATCATATTACATTTTCTCTTTTTTTCCAATTGAATTTAGTTTCTCTGGATTTGATTGTCCGGTCTACTCTTGCCAATAATTAGCTAATGTTTCATGGTGTTTTTTTTTGTTTTTTTTCATTACCTGGATTATCTGTCTGTAATTCATTCAATTTATATTGCAGGTTTTATATTTTCAGATATCTACCAAAAGGTAAACTTTGTACGAGTACAAAGTTTGGATAAAATACAGTTGCATGAGAGGAACTCGTCTCTCAAATCATACTAATTGTGTGTCCCTCATTGTATATTGCAGGGGTGTTGTTATTAATGAATATTTGGGATGTATGTTAGTAGTGTGTGTGGAAAAATGTCAGACTATGGCCCCCATTCAATTGAGCACATTGTAATTACTGGAGCGCGTAATGTAGCCTGTAAAAGTTACTGATATTCTATTGGCTACATTTTGCTGCTCGCAATCCATTTGCGAGTTACAGGCTCAAAATCACTGCGGTTGTAAACTATCCGCTAATTTGATGTTTCAAGCCTGTAAATGTTACCAGTGCCAATCCATATTAAATTACAACAATTCAACAAACCCAGAATTGCCTTAAAACCCATAAATGGCAAATGTATCAAATATTTCTATGAGTACTAGATAGGACTCACACGTGGGTTAAACACCTGTTCGTAGCACTGTAAAGGCAAATAAACACACTTCTGTACTTTAAAATACTGGGAAAGCAGTGAAAGGCATTATAATTAATTGCACAAAAGTCTCAAGCCCCCAAATGTGCAATAAAAAATGTTTTTACATATCAGGCCACCCACATGGACTAGCACAGTTTCTTCATTATTTTTGTATTGATTTCTACTTTGCTGGATCGTGAGTACAATTGCATATAAGACTTCTAAACACTTATTGATCATAGTTTAAACCATAGTTTACTGATGTCATGACGACAGTATCATTTACTAATGGCTCTGTCTAAATTGTAACTTACAGGCTTGCTTAATTGATCATGCTCATGCCCTGAAATGCTACGTACGGGTCCGTGATGTACAGTTTTAGACTTCAGCTTTGTAATTGCGGGCTGGAGTCAATTGAATACAGCTGGTATTGTAACAAATTTCTAACCCGCAGACATGCGGCCTGTATGAAGATAATTACGGGCCTGCAATTGAATGAATGCCTATATGTGCCTACTGCTCAGGACTATATCCTACAACCAACTGCAGAGCTTATTCTTAGGTAGGGGTTGGGAGATAGTTCATTGTCACAAATAGCTGCATTTTATCTAAACATTGTAATGTGAAGTTTTATTACTTAGAATTTATTGTTAGAATTTTATTTCTAACCCAATGCCGACTTATACAATAGCAATTCTTTTGTATGGGCTGCACTTTCTAGAACTATTTCTGTTGCAATACCCTTTTTCCATTTAGTCTTCCAAAATGAATCACCAACTTTCCTTTCTCCACAACCAGTAACATATTTTATATTACATGAAATGTTTGTATTTACACAAATAGCCCAAGCAGTGAGATATCTTACTTGCATGTCATATTCAGCTTAGATATCTGCATAGGGCCCTTTACTCACATGGGAGCCTGGATGGTCATGTGGCACAGTTGTGAAATTCATTCCTCATTTTCTCAAGTTTGTGATGCACATTTATATTCTCTACCTATAAACACTTTTGTTTTATAGGATGATGAGAGCCTGTATGCCTTGTGGTATTTTCAGGGGTATAGGCCAGGGTAGTAGGAACCAGAATAATTCTGGGGGGATACAGCTCATTGTACACCCAGGCCGTAAAATAGCTTATATATACATACATGCAAACATAGAAAAATCTGGGGGGGATTTGTACCCCCCATCCCTCCCAGATCCTACACCCATGGTAGGCAGCTGAGCATCTTTTTTCCCTTGGCGTCTTAGAGATGTAGATCCAGTTGTTTTCCACGAACATAAATCATTAGTCATTTCAAATATCAATGAAAATCTTAAATCTCAGCCTAAAGGGCTAGTGAAGTCACTATATGTGTCCTGTAGCTAGAGAGTGGAAAATATCTTAAATAAAGGTTTACTTTTTAAAGTTGTTGGTAAATGTATTGAGTCTTAAGCTTTTGTAGTTAGCGGTTTTGGACAGCTTTCCTCCCCTGAATAGGTAAAATATATAATGAGTTGCCCTGGTTAGAGCTAACTAGAACCAACTGTACAAGCTGAGTAAAAAAGAATTGCAGTTCTTATATTAGCTCTTTTGTTTGTATTCACCAGTTGTGAGTTATGGTTTAGTAATTAGAACAACTAACTAGGAAATAGAGGTTACCAGTTTAGATCTTACTAGTTCCTTTCCCCCTTTTTTATTAATAAATAGAGTATGGACAAATATGGGGGTTGTAATATTTTTTAAAACATTAGGTGCCAAATAGTCAGATAACCTAACAACTGCATAATAAATATGGAGTATAGGTAGTAACAAAACTAAAATATGAGTGTGTCAGTCACAACCCAAGGACAGATGTTCTTGAAAAACTCTGCAAGCACTTCTAGTGAGCCTAAACTCTATGTGCAAACTGAAACAACCCATTGGACCAGCTGAACTCCTACCCAGAACTGTTACGTTACTATACATAACAGGCTTCAAAATAATTGAAGTGATAAACTTCCTTGCTATGATGGCAGGAAAGGTGTTAATTTTAATAATAAAAATTACTGCAGTGGGTATCATAACCCATCTGCCTTTGCACTGCTACCCCCTCAGCTATCATATGAGCTCTGGTGTTCCCCTGGGATTACCTCATCACCTTCCCCCCAGCCCCATTGTGCTTTAGAGTGAGGGGCCGATTAACTTCCCCATTGGCATCTCAATGGTCCCAATGGACCCACAAAGTCCCTATGCCCTATGTGGGGCCCTAGAGAACCCCAAAAGCTTTTCACTATCTACCAAACGGGTCACTAAAGACCCCCATGCTCCAAATATATAATCTATCACATGATTATCTCTATTGGCCTCCATCAGACCTCTATGTATCTCAATGGGGGTCCTTAGGGACTCATGTGGCACCAAAGTTAAACCCCATTACAATAGGGGTGCTATGGACCCCCATTGCATCCTTACCTTTCTCCATTGTGATCACTATGGACCCATGTGGCACCAAAAAGTAACCCTCTAGGGTAGTGGTTCCCAATCTTCTCCTCATGACCCACCAGACAGGCCATGGTTTTTGTCAAAAACTGTGTGAATACACAGGTGAGGCAATTTGAGACCCCAAAGCCTGTTGAATACTAGTTGCCTCACCGTTGTTCACACAGTATTTGACCTAAATCATGGTCTGTCTGATGGGTCTTGAGGAGAGGTTTGGGAGCCACTGCTCTGGGGGATCTATGGGAACCCCCATGGCATTCTAATTGATCTCCATGGGAATCCCTATAGGCTTCTAGGTCCTAATGAGGGGCCCTAATGAACCATTGGCATTCAAACCTACTACTAGAGGGGTCCTTATGGTCCCCCATGGACCCTAAGCCCCATTTAGTCTAGGACCCCCATAGTCCTTAACATTATGCCCTAAACTACCTTCCCTAAAGTAAGTATAAAAGATAAAAAAGAATCACAATTTCAATAGAAAATAAAGGAATTAAAGAAAAGCTTACAGAAAAAAAAATTACAGTAAAATAAAAAACAAATACAATTAATAAAATAATACAGAACTTAAACAAATAATCAACCCTGCTGTGGGGAAACATTCCCTCCTAGGATAATCCTCTAGTGACAATCACAGAGGCTCTGAATAAGAGGGCATATCCAATCTTGATTGCAACCCTTGAATCCACATATTCTGGCCATTCTGAAAAAGGACTTTTCAGTGTTGATTGAAGAACCTTGCTCCCCATCTTCAGGCCATGACAAAGGCTATCCAAAAAATAACCCACTGCTCTATAAAAAAAAATAAACTAATGGAGCTCCTCCTCTGAGCAGCCCCCCTGCTGAATAAAACAGCTTTTTTGCTCCCCCACCTTAAATATATTCTTCTAGGCTTCTGATATGTGTCAGTCATATTTCAGTCAATCGTAATCAATGTTAATGAATGTTAACATTTTAACCAATCATACTGCAGGAACTGAAACCCGTGCATTTCAATTGGTTAGTCTTCCCCCCCATTCTTATAGGTTAAAGTAGCAACCAATCATAATATGCTTTAATGATAATAATGTTGTTTTTATCTTTATCTGATTGGCGGTTGATAAAGCTAAATTGAGAAGAGACTTTAAGCTGAAATTTTCTTCTCTGATCATCAGATAAGGGCAACTAATTTAACTTTGGACCTGGTTGTGAATGTGATTGGTTAATTCTGGACACAGCTACATCCCTCATTGTAAAAGGTGTGCACAATTATATAACCAGGGTGTTGTCATTTTTTTTTACATTTTAATTATTTTTCCTTATACTCATCAATTTGTTTTACTCTTAACATTTATTGGTTGCATGGTCAAATTAAAGATGGCTTTACATCACAAAACCATGATATTTTAAAAGGGTGCTTAGACTTTTTATATCTACTGCATGACATCAGTAATGGGGAGATAGTCACTCCTTTCACAGTATATTGTCACACCCATTCATCCTCTGTGTACCATCTCTGTGAATATTTAGCAAACCTTTATGTTATCACAGTAGATTGATATTCCAATTTATCAGTATGGTACCATGGACCATTTACTGCTGCTCAGTCACTCAGGGCCATATTCAATTCGAAACCCGCAACTCGTTTGCAGACAGCCGAATGTCTGCGGATGTGATGCGGGCTCCCGTTCGCCTCCGATTGCGATGCTATTCAATTGCTCAAGCCCAGAAAATACGGGCCCCAAGCCAAAACCGTAAACCATGCACTGGGTCGTAGCAGTTCAGGGCGGGAACATGATCAATTCAGCAAGCCCATAACCGGCCATTTCGAATCAGCCAATAGAAAAAGAGATTGTCATTATTACGGCAGTAAAACATGGAGGTTAGATGTCAATCAATTGGGTTCGGGGGTCCGATATGCGATCAGACTCGCAAACCCGCAAAATAAAGAATTATGAAAATAAATGCAGAAATACTGTTCTAGTCCATACGGGTGGCCTGATATGTATTAACTCATTGATACCCGAGATCAAATTAAAAATGAGACATAACCCCCCCCCCCCCCCCCAGATATTGCCAATTTGCGGGCTTGAGGCTGTTGAGCAATTATTTCTAATGCCTGTCATCACTTTCCCCGTTATTTACAGTGCAGTAGTGATTTTTTTTACAGTGCTACGAATAGGTGTTTAACCCACTTGCGGGTCCTCTCATAGGAGTTTATCCTTCTTTCGCCTTTTACGGGTTTGAAAACATTTGCGGGCTTGGGGAAATTGAGCAATTGAATAAGGATTTGCAATTTTAGCCTTGCGAAAGTGACAGATTAAAGGCTTCTGGACGCTGTAAGTTAGAAGTTTAACCATAGACATTGTTTCAAGCCCGTAACTTGGAAGCCGATCGAAGTCCGCAAAAAGACGCCAATTGAATAGCAAATTAGCATGCTACCTCACTTACGGACTCCCGGATTTCCCGAAACCTCAATCGAATATGGCCCACAGTGTCCACCTCTGTGCCCTTTAAATCCTTAAACAGTCATTCAACTAAAATAGTTTTCAACTAAATGTATATGTTCCATTTCTCTGGAAAAGTGATTGGAAATTTGTTTCTACTATGTTTCTGAAGTGTCTTCACTACAAGACTGCTTTTTTTAGGTAAAAAATAAGGTTTTAGTGATGTACATGAGTAAAGTATCATTTGCATATTATGCTGGCATAAAAAAGAAAACGTTTTTTCTATTATCAAGTTAAATGGACTCTTCATGCATTTTTTGTCTAATATAAATGTTTTAACTAGATTAATTAACTTATTTTATTTTATCCTCTTCAATGTAACATATACAACTTACACTTTACTTCCTTCTAAGTAGCCCTAAGAGTAACAGATTCTTAGCTTCTATAACTAACACCTTTCTTCCTGTTATCTCTCATGTAGGGTGTCATGTTTCCTGGCTGTGACCTAAGCCCATATGAAGGGACTTCACCCTACCAGTACTATCATACTGTTAATGAAATTAATTAAGTAATATCATTCAAACATTTAAATAAAACAAAAAATGCCTAAATAGTCCCTTTAAGATAGCAAAACAAAAGATGCAACCATGCAAATAACCTGGTTGCAGGAACCTCGCCCAGAATAAAAATGCATTTTATTATTCCTATGTCATGTAGCAGTAAGTTGACTCCACGTCAGCCATAAAACTGAAGTGCAATATGATACAACTTTAAGAAGCCTCACTGACATGAGATGGCCTTCAAAGCATTTGGCTGCTTTACTAGAAACATATGTAAAATAGTGTAGAATAAATGTAATTTGTCTTTGTTACATCACTTCCGAAGAGCTTTGTCATGGGGGAGGGGGTTGCTTCTTATGGATCACTGGAGGAGTATTGGTGGAGAAGGGAACAGGGAGAGATCAGAAGCTTTTGTTAGATAATTGGATCAGATTTAAATTGACACCACACCCCTTTACTCCTCACCAGCTCAGGAGCAGATAGGAAATATAAGCATTGTTCTTCAGAAAAGTAACCCCCCTCCAAACACACAACTTCCACAAATGTGTCACGGATGCCTCCAGGGCCCAGCAAAGATAGCCACATTTTTTAAATTAAAATGTAAGATGTGTTAATGTAAGAGTTTGTACAAATGAAGTGTGAGTAATAAAATATTCCTTAAAAATTGCATCTTGGATTTTAATAGATTATGAATGCATCTGATAGAGGAGAATTAGTAGTGTATGAAAAAATACCAAAATAAACATGAATAACCTTACCCTGTTTTCTAAATCCCTTGATTTTGTAAGTAGTTGCCTATGTGAGTTAAAACCCCTTGATATCTCTGCTAAAATCAGCATAAAACTCATAATTTATTTTGACCAATCACAGGCAGCTAATACATTTTAAGACAATGTAACAATCAGTTATGGCATTTTGTGCAGGAAGGAACTCCTACAGTAGGAAGCAGGAGGAGCCAGACACTGATATGTAGATCTCTGCATTGAGCTGCTGCTGGCTTGAAGGTTAGTAAAGTTTTAAAATCCATACCCAAATGCAGTGTTTCTATTGGTAGGTACACTGTGCCTATGTATGCAGCCCTGGGGGTGTGGAAAACAAGTTTTATTCTTAAATAAAATAAATATGTATGTGTATAGAGTGATTTGATGTAATGTGTGTCTGATATAAGCAGAATGTTTTAGATTAGATAAGGTAAAAACAAGGAAACTTATTCCTCTCTTGAGATATGTTTCTATGCTTTATATATTTGTTGTATTTTTTAGAATCCTGACATGTGACTCATTTCATTCAGCAGTTCCTCAAGCATGTTAAGCTTTGGGTCATTTCTCTTTCAGTTAATGATTTAACCAATTCTTCTCTCAGATTTAAAATTTTAAATTCCCAGAGTAATTACTGATATTTACCATTAGTAACTGAATTTCAGATAATCTAGTTCATTTATAAAGAGTAAAATAAACATTTCAAGTTAATTAAAGGACCACTGTGAATTGGGAACAGCTTCACATGCTTGTAAAGTTTCAAACATTATCAGCTGTGGTCATAAAAGCATTTTTAGGTGTCATCTTTTTTTTAGTAGACACTGTTTGTGCCTAAAGGATGCAGTGTCTGTGCCGTCCATGGCCCCCATTTAATTGAGGTTTTGGGCAATCCGGTAGCCCGTAAGTGAGGGAGCAAGTTCATTTGCTATTTAATTGGCGTCTTTTTGCGGCATCCAAACGGGTTAAGAGTTATGGCCTTGAAAAAATGGCAATGGTTAAACCTGTAACTTACAGCCTCCCAAAGCCTTTGATCTTTCACTTTCGCAAGAGTTAGGATAGCTAAAATGGCGAATCGCTATTCAATTGCTCAATTTCCCACAGATGTTTTCACACCCGTAAATAGCAAAAGAAGGAGAAAATCCTATAAATGCTAGAGAGGGAGTTAAACACCTATTCATAGCAGTGTAAATGCAAATAAATAAATACTGCACTGTAAATAACGGGGAAAACGATGACAGACATTATAATTAATTGCACAACAGTCTCAAGCCCGCAAATCAGCAGGAAATGACATTTATTTTTACGTTTCATTTCGGGGTTATATCGATCTCGGGTATCAATGAGTTAATACATATCAGGCCACCCATATGGACTAGAACAGTATCTGCATTTATCATCGTAATTCTTTATTTTGAGGGTTTGCGAGCCTGATTGCATATTGGACACCCGAACCTAATTGATTGACATGTAACTTCCATGTTTTATAGCCGTAATAATGATTCTCATTTTCTATCGGCTGATTCGAAATGGGAGGTAACAGGCTTGCTTAATTGATCATGTTCCCGCCCTGAACTGCTACGACCCAGTGCATGGTTTACGGTTTTGGCTTTGGAACAGTAACTTGCGGGCTTGAGCAATTGAATAGCATCGCAATCTGAGACGAACGGGAGCCAGCAACACACCCGCAGACATACGGCCGTCTTCATTTTTCCTGTTGGCTTCGGGACTGTGAGGAAGCATACTCATAATTTTTATTATCTTCTTAAGAAAGGTAATGTAGGAGAGAAGGGGGGAGTTGTTGACTTATTGGTGGATTCAGATAAGATTCCCAAAAAAAAAAAAAAAAACATATACTATTTTTTTTTCTTATTATATATAGACGTTTAAAATCTTTTTTCAACACATAAAATGCATCAATAATTTACAGTAATTAAAAACAAAAAAAAAACACTTTATTTAGCATGCTTAGGTCCTCATTCAAATGCGATTTGGCCAATTGAATAGGACTCTATATAAGCACATAGCATTTTTTTTACAGAAGTTTTTAGTTAGTGAACAGGTCTTCACAAACTAAAAACTTTTGTAAAAAAAATGCTATGTGCTTATATAGAGCCCTATTCAATTGGCCAAATCGCATTTGAATGAGGCCCTTAGTCTCTTTTTGAAAGGGTGAAGACAATGGACCTTATGCCTCAGTGGCTTATTAGTACTTAATATTAATGATCTCTCATTAACCAAAGATTAAAATCTCCTTTTGGGGGTGGATCAGACATGCTGACTGATAGCTCAAAATGACAGATTTCAGTGTTAATTTAGTGTAGAAAAACGCAGTTTTTCAATAAAATTAAAAAAAGAAAGTATTTGTTATTACTGATAATTTTAAATGACACCATATTTAGAATCATTGTTGTGTCACTATAACAGACTGGCAGCTGCGCAAACCATGGGCATAAATCATTCTTAGAGAAAAGTGTAATGTTTGCATCTTTTCTGTCTACAAAACTCCACAATAACTTGGATCCTGAGGCTATATACTGGGCTATTGAATTATGGGAAGGGGTGGGGGAGCAGACAGGAGTTTGGAAAGGGGAGGGGGATTTAAAGGAAACAACTGGACTGACCACTGGGAAATTCACCATTAAGGAACAACAGACTTATTTTAATTGGTAGCTGTCACTGTAGGGTGACGATAGCTCCCTGATAATAATGCATCTTGGATTTTGTCAACTATCTAGAATTATTTACGGGAGTGATGTATTTGCTTTTAGGTTTAGGGTTAAAGATACGGTTAGAGGGAATGATTAATGCATATGTTATTATGAGATTAAGTTAATGCAAGTGATATGGTTGTAGTTTGGGGATAGAGTTAGGGACTGGATTTAGAGGCAGTGGATAGTATTATGGGTAAGGATAGGCCCTATGATTACCCATAATGCTATCCACTGCCTCTAAATCCGATAGGGCTTGTCCGGGATGCTAGTGTACCAGTGGAACAGGAGCAATAAACAGAAATTAGCAACTCACATTAAATTATATTAATAACTGATCCAATACTAAAGATTCTCACTAAGGGCCTCATTCAAATGTGATTCAGCCGATTGAATAGGGCTCTATATAAGTACATAGCATATTTTTTTTTATAGAAGTTTTTAGTTAGTGAAGACCTTGCTTTTGGATAGAAGCTCACTAACTAAAAACTTCTGTAAAAAAATATGCTGTGTGCTTATATAGAGCCCTATTCAATTGGCCAAATCGCATTTGAATGAGGCCCTAAGTCTGCAGTCTGCAATATGACTGTTTTATAAATATTCAACTTTAAATGAACCAATTTTCTTTTGAAGAACTAATCAACACACACATATATATATATATTGTTTTTACTTAAATGACCCTTGTAGATCAATAAAACTGCATGTTTGTGGAGTATGTAATAAACCAAAATGTAACAAAATAGGAAAAATATGAATTTTTGAAGACTTATGTATAGAAGATTCCACCTTGTTTGCCTTTAACATTTCCTGAAAGCTATCTTGTGAGGGGGTGTTTTTTATATCCACCAGTGGATAGGGAGGAGGAGAGAAACAAGGAGATTTGTTTTATGATTGGAATTTAGAGAATTTGACATACCCCCACCCCTGTCCATCTTCAGAAGCAGGCAGCTCAAAAGAAGACTGCAAGCCCTGCACCTCCAGAAATGTTAAAGAGACAAAGAAATACATTTTTTATGTTATTGCATCAGAAAGAGGGTATTTCATGTGTCACAGTCATGGGTGTAGGAGCCAAAGATAATCTGGGGGATACCGCATATAGTGTAAAAAGACCACACAACTGCTTCTCTACACACATTTAAAAATCTGTGGTGGTGGTGGGGGGGATGGGGGGGCGGGGGTTGTCCCCCTTGCTTTCCCCCAGTCCCTACACCCATGACACAGTATGTTTTCTTTTTCCAAATAAAGGTCACAAAGCACAAAAACGTATTCAGAAATGTAACTGCTCTTAAGGGCTTGCCTTCTGCCAGCCAATGAGATCTGCAGACTAAAGTATGCCCTAGCTTCAATGAATTTTAAATCATTTCACATAATATAATTTTTGCAAAACAAATATTTTGCTAAGTTTAAAACATTCTCGGACCTATCCTGTTTTATGTGCGCCGCCGCAGACTGTAGATGTGACTTCTAGCTGTGAAAAGTAGGTAGTACACCCCAACCCTCTAACCCTAACCCCCTAAGCCTCAGTTCCTAACCCTCTATCCCTAACCCCCTAACTACTTACCGGGCATAGTAGCCCATCCATTGGACTTGGCGAGCGTGCGTTCCTAGAGTCGTCATTTGTGCGATGTTTCGGCGAACAGCGGCGCGCACAAAACAGGAAAGGACCATATTCTGTTTTAAATGTTTACAAGTTCCTTTAACACTTCTCTCACACATGTGCATTATCATGGATGCCTCCAGGTACCAGCAGAGGCATTACATTGTATTTCTATGATGTTTTCAATACTTCATAGTCCTTTTATTCAAAGTCATACATTTTTGTACAGTGGTCCTTAATGTGCAAATAAAGGACATTGCAGAGATTCTTACTACAACATAACACCATCTACAATAATTACAGCTGAACTGGGGATAAATAAAATTGCCATTGTTACATAAATAGATCAGACTCTTCCCTTTTCCTCATATTGTTATCTATTTTTACCAGCTGCCCACACCCTACATGTTCATCTGCTGGCAGGTCCTGTGTCTCAGTGAGGGCTCCCTGGACCCCTCCTCTGTTTGCTGGCTGTGGGGGGAGCTGTGTGCGTCACTGCTGGGCTCACAGAAGGCTGCTCCAGAGAGGAAGGAAAGGCAGAAGAGGGAGGACAGAGAGCCAGGAACAGCCACAGGTCCCTGGCACAGGGGGCACAGGACATGAGGACAGGCTGGGAGACCAGAGCCTGCTGCTGACCTGGAGCAAGGTGAGGGAGGGGGCACAAGGGGTGCTGAGTGATGGAGGATGTGAGCTGCTGTACTGGATACTGAAGGATTGCCATGCGTTATTATGGGCAAAGCCTTATGGACTGAAGTGCCAGGGGTATAATAAAATGGGCATGTGGAGTAGGGGGCTGCTGTGATCCAAAGCTATACATTATAGAAGAAGATAGACGGGGGGTCTGAAAGGGGCCCTGTGTGCTATGGAGGGGGTTGCTGTTTATGGGGAAGTCTGTTATTAAGAGTGCTGCTGTTCTGATTTGTAATGGTCAGTGTGTTATTGAGGGGTCTGCTGATTAGGGTGATGGGGACAGTGTTTTATGGAGGGGTGCTGTGTACATTGATGAAGCATCCTGTTACTGATGAGGGGGGCTGGTGTTTAGATTGGTTGGGGGCAGTGCTTTATGGAGGGGATGCCTGTGTATATTGATGGGGCATCCTGATATTGATGAGGGACAGTGTTACTGTTTAGTCTTCTGGATACAATGTGTTATGGGAGGGGGGCTGCTGGTTATATTGGTAACTAGAAGTGTAGTATAGGGGGGTGATGCTTATATTGGTTGGGGTAGTGCTTTTTGGAGGGGGTGCCTGTGTATATAGATGGGGGTCAGTGTCACTGCTGGATACAATGTGTTATGGGAGGGGGGCTGCGGGTTATATTGGTAACTAGAAGTGTGGTATAGGGGGGTGATGCTTATATTGGTTGGGGCAGTGCTTTTTTGAGGGGGTGCCTGTGTATATTGATGGGACATCCTGATATGGATGAGGGACAGTGTTACTGTTTAGTCTTCTGGATACAATGTGTTATGGGAGGGGGGCTGCTGGTTTTATTGGTAACTAGAAGTGTTGTAAGTAACTTCCTAACCCTAAGTCCCTAACCCTAAGCCCCTACACCACTTACCGGCCCTAACCCATTAAACGTAACCCAACAACTTCCAACCACTTACCGGCCCTAACCCTCTAAACCTAACCCCTAACCACTTACCGGCCGCTTAGAGACAGCTACATCGGGCCGTCTGTGGCACATTTCCTGTGCGTGCACATAACAGGATAGGTCCAGCTGAAGTTTAGATTGGTTTGGGGAATTATTTTTGGAGGGGGTGCTGTGTATATTGATGGGGCATCCTGTTATTGATGGGGGTCAGTGTTAGTGCTTAGACTCCAATGTGTTATGGAGGGATGTTATATTGGTAAGTAGAAATGTGTTTAATTGGAGGGCAGTGTGTTATTGAGGGGTTTCTGTGCTGTATATAGGTACTATATTATTGTGGGGCTGCTGTATTATTGAGTGTGTTATATTATTGAGTCGATCAGTCGTGTCTGACTTTCACCACCCTACTGACCACAGCATGTCAGGCACATCTATCTTTATGTCTCTGATCGTTCTTATCCATAAAGTTATCTTGGCAAAGATACTGGAGTGGGTTGCCAGTTCCTTCTCCAGTAAACCATGATTTGTCTGACCTCTCTGCTATGACCTGCCCATCTTGGGTGACCCTACATGCTATAGCTCACAGTTTCACTGATATACGCAAGCGCCTTCACCATGACAAGGTAGCAATCCAGAAGGGGACTGAGTGTGTAGATTAGTGTATACTGTGCTATATTGAGTCTGCATTGTGCTGATAAAGAGCCTCTTGCTGGGGGCTTGCCTCACTGCCTGGGGCACTTTTTGAGGCCCCTTTATGTGCGAGTGCGTGAGACGGGGATGGGGATTTTCCTGCAGACTGAGAATATTACAATGCAGAGGAAGCCATGAGAAGAGATGCCTGGAAGACATGTGGTTACATCTTCACATTGTGGCATCCAGGCTGGAGCCTGGGAAGATGCAGCTATTAGTACTTCCACCCACAGATCTCATTGTCATCCATTATATGTTAACCTCTAAACCACACAGCATGGCCACTTTATTTAGTGTATAAGAATGAGTGCCAGGTACAGTGAATGGCTATGGGGTATATCATGTGGACAGATCACATTATTCTGAATTTATTTACCACCAACAAAAGCTAGGTCCGTAGCCTTTAATGGCGATCAGTTTAAGGAAACTCGTCTTTGGATGCTGAAAAAGTTGTTGTGACCCTGCGTTACACAGCACGCTATTCATATCTATCATTATGTCTCTGGTCTCGTTTATCCAAAAGGTTATCTTGGCAAAAATACTGGAGTAGGTTTCCAGTTCCTTCTCCAGAGGACCACAATTTGTCTGACCTCTCTACTATGACTTGCCTGGGTGACCTTACATGATATAGCTAACAGCTTCATTGATGCACAGAAATCCTTCACCACAACAAGGTAGCGATCCAGAAGCGTAATAATAGCATGGAGGCTCCTTATTGTCTAGGTTTTATTATTACTTTTCTTTATCACACCCACTATTAGATATATTGAATGGCCCCAAGACAAGGAGAAGGTGGTCTTCTATATATAATTTGTATTTAAATACCTAACCGACAAGCTCAGTTATCTAAAAGTTTTAGTCAAACTATCTAGAAAAAAACTCCATAGTATTTTATATCGAAGACCTAAGCTGCTTACGTGGGAAAAGTTTTAGAAATTTAAAAAATACAGGCCTTAAAGATACACTGATGTCTTCTATTTACAATATGCTGTTTGGAACTAGACTGATTGATTTTATAGTCCAAGATGTACTAGCCAATCACAATCTGTTTAATAACAGCTTTTTGGCACTTGTTAATACATGTTTAAAGATGCAAAAAAAAAGCATAGAGAAAGGTTGTGTTAACATTAAAAAACAGGGAATCCTTCATGCCCCTTAAACTAAAATATTCAACGTGACCAATTACTTATAGCATACAGAAAGGCTGGAATGTTTCTTTACTTTTTAAATTTATGTTGGTCATTATCAGTTCTTCAATACAGTATACTATGAGGATATTGAGTTCTTATTTTGTATGACACTACTTAGCTATTTTCCCCTCTCTTTCTCTCATTTGAATCATATGTTTGTATCTCTTTTTCCACAATAACTGCTGTGACTACAACCACTATTGTTCATACCAGCGTTACTCCTTCTTAGTGTCACCTCTCCATGTCCCCTACATATGAAGATTTATTTGTTTTTTTCTGGGTATTTGGATCTTTCATTTTAGCTGAACTCCAGTAGTGGCAGCCATTGCCCACTAGGTGGTGAGGCTGAGATTTTAGTACATTTATTTTTATTGTAAAGCTTATCATCTGCCAGTACCCTAACACCTAACCCTAACTCTAACTCTAAACCCTTACACTGAAACCTAACCCTAAACCCGACAACCTAACCCTAACACTTAACTCTAACTATAAACCCTAACACCTAACCCTAACTGTAAACCCTAACACCTAACCCTAACACTTAACGCTAACTATAAACACTAACACCCAACCCTAACACCTAACCCTGACTATAAACCCTAACACCTAACCTTGACTATAAACCCTAAATGTAGCACAGTGAAATGGAGCTGATGAGCTGTAAACATGTTTTCATTTTAAATATCTTTACTGTTTATAATTGTTTTTAAGCACTGTATAGTTAGCTTTTACAGTACTCAGAGTGATTACTTACACTGAGTGTTATCTCCAATTCAGATGTCAATATATTGAGGTTATGGGATTAGATTATGTTTTTTTTTGGGTTTTTTTTGCATTGTTCAGTCGTTTCCAATTCTCTGTGACCTTCTGGACCGTAATACACCCGGCACATCTTTATGTCCATGCTGATCCACTTGGTTTTCATGGCAGCAATAATGGAGTGTGTTGCCAGTTACTTCTCCATACAGCTCCTGGTATTCTTAGGTGGTGTCCCATCCAAGTACTGACCAGGCCCAACCCTGCTTGGCTTCAGGGTGGTGTGACCTCGTCTTATAAATTACAAGCTCTACATGCTTATATACTCTCTTTTCTGCAATAATACATTTCAGATTTCAATTTCTTTGGGATTAGTATGGAATTATTTTTAAATGTTTTAGTGTTCGCATTCACTTTATTCCAAGTGCTTACTTACTTTATGTGCTATCTCCAGTTCAGCTGCACCAGTCGATATATTGAGATATATATGGATCTGCTTTCAGTTCTTGGAGGGCCCATAAATGACAAACTTTCTTATTTCTTTACTGCCATAATACATTTCAGCTTTTGCCTTTTGGGTTAGTATCTTTATTTAAAGTGACACAAAGGTAACAATCTGGCAAGGATTATCCATGTCAGTTAGGAGTATTTACTAAGCTAACATGATGAGGAGGAAGGAGATTTATTAACCATCACATTGGCTGGTATGTACATCACTGGGAGGGGGCAATCTACTAAGCATCACAATGACTATGATGTACATCATCGTATTTGCTATGACCTATTTCCTATGTAGAAAAATTGTTGTCACACCTTTCTGGTACAGAGCACAGGAAGTAACTGTTGCAGATCTTGTACTGAGCACATGCCAGAAGCCACTGAGGTGAAGAATGATATAATGTATTTGCCTGATTTTGAATTTGAATATTATGCTAACTGAGGTGGGGTTTTCTAGGGGTGTACACAATAAAATGCAAATGCCAAAAAACATTGGAAATTTTGCTAACTTCAAGGTAAGCTAATTATTGTTTATTTTGGGATATTTTCATGCAAAAAATATTTTCATACACTACTAATTCTCCTCTATCAGATGCATTCATAATCCAGCTCACTTTCATATCCCTTTAATGATCGGAATTGCCATGACAGCTCTTGTGACTACTTTGCACCACAGCCTCTGAAATAGCTTAGTAAATACCCCCAGTGTTATATAACTAAATTAGGATGGAGTTAAATGCCTCTTCTGTGTGTTAGAGACTAGCAGACGCATTAATTTCTTACTTTTTTCTATACAATTTGTGTGTTTTTTCCCTTTTCTGCTTAATCCGGTCTTCCTTTTAGTGTTGCTTGGTGCATTGGTGATAAGTACAGGGTATACATGTGAGCCAAGACTGTGGGGCTTCCTTGGGGATATTACGTTATGGATTATTCCACTGCTTTCCAGCACGTCCAGTCTCTTATTTCATAAAGGCAGATGATGCTGAAGGAAATAACAAAGCATATTAATGAATAGGCGCCATTAGTGATCACTTTAAAATATAGGGAAACAATTACTAAATGTAACAAAATATGGATTTAGACGTTTTAAAATGTACAATTCCATAGGAAACATGGTTACAGTGCTGCTTCCTCCCCAAGCTGGATCATAATGTACTGACATAATTACATTTACTGTTTTATTTATGTTGTACTCATCAGATTTATTTTGTCTCTTTGTAATGTGTGTGCGCTTGTGTGCACTGTAATTGTAGCCATTAGCTCAGCTTGTGGATCTCACTACTAGTTTATAACAATTATTTTGTTACGGGCATATTTAAGTTTCCTTGATTATGAATGCATCTGATAAAGGAGAATCAGTAGTGTATGCAAACATTTTTGTTGCATGAAAAAATACCAGAATAAACATTAACAAACTCACCCTGATGTTTGCTAGCTGTTGATTTTGTGAATTAACCACCATCGAAATCCCTGCTAAAATTAGCATATAATTAATAATTAATTTTGGCCAGCTAATACATTGTATCAATCCGTAAAGCCAGTTTGTGCACCAAAGAATCATGGGATGTGTAGTCCTATTTTTACATGGGCAACGGAAGTAAGGAGGAGCCCAGAAATTGCTGTGTGGATCTCTGTATTGAGTTGCTGCTGGCTTGAAAGTTAGTAAAGAGTTAAAATACGTACCTAAATGCAGTGTTTTTATTGGTAGGTACACTATGCTTATAGAAGCTGCTCTGGGGGTGTGGAAAACAAGTTTTATTTTTAAATAAAATAAATCTGTATGTGTATAGACTGACTTAATGTAATGTGTGTGTCTGATATACACAGCCTGTGTTAGATTAGAGAAAGGTAATAATAGGGATATTTAGATATACGTTTAAGCATATAAGAACCTTGCAGCTGAAAACTGCCTTAAAGGGCCACTGTAGTGTTCCAGCAATAGAGTTTCATTTATATATTTGGTAACTGATTAGCAATGAATTCAGTATTTGATAAACATAAAGTCAATGGAGTTTTTAAATCTTAGAATTTAGGTGACCAGGGGGTCAGAGGACTTGCCCAGGAGGCTGCCCTAATATTTTTCGTGACTGATGTTGGTCTGGCTGCAGTAGCCACTGCAAGGAAGGAGGCAGATAAAGACTCCCATCCAGACATCCTACTGGGCAGATCATCTCCCACCGTCTGGACAACTGATAAGAAGTGTAGAGAATCATCTCTACTAAAGTCTAAAACATTAAACTTGAAAATGGAAATCTTAATAAATGACATTGATTTTTTGAAAATCCAAATACTGATTTTATTGCTATTTAAATATGAAATAAACAAATTAACCCTGTGCGTGCATCCTACTGTGGACACTTAAAAAGATTATACTCTATAAATTACAATAAATCACATTTATTGTAATTATTATCATTTTTAATTATTTGCCATTATTTTCCACAACATCATGAATAGGAAACAGTGTAGTAATTTACAGGGGCACTGTATATACATGAAATAATGTCAAAACACAATGTAACTGATAAAAAAGGAAGCGAGTTACAGAAAACGAACAATCTGCTGTCAAATACATTCATATGCGATTAAATAGATTAAATATGTTCACCGTGCTGCAGTGTATAAATAGTAGGAATGAGGGACATGTTGTTATGGGAAATTGGTTTCTTATGAAGGGATGCTTATGTGCCCCCCTCCCTGGTACCCAAAGGGGGTGTTGCAACACATTTAATTGCACACATAGCAAACTTAGAAAGTATACACACGCTCTGAGATACTATATAATATATATAATACTGCGCCATTATGTGAAAATTTCAGAAGAAAATTACCAATAAAGCATCACACAGATAAAAACAAACAATGTGTTTGTCTTTCAGGTAAATTGAGAGGAAGTGTTAACAAAGTCTTGTGGAGAGCTTGTAAATTGAGTTTTCTTATCTGATCACTTTTAACCGAATGGAAATATAGACACAACGAGTAGGAAAGAGTAGGAGAAAACATTCCCATTATGTCTCAATTTAATGTAATTTATCTACACTATCCCCTTCTGAATCGCTACCCTGTCATGGTGAAGGGGCTTGTGTACCACAGTGAAGCTGTGAGCTATACCATGTAGGGTCACCCAAGATGGGCAGGTAATAGCAGAGAGGTCAGGCAAATCACAGTCAACTGAAGAAGGAACTAGTAACCCACTCTAATATCTTTGCCAAGAATACCTTATAGATAGACACAACCAGACACAAGATGTGCCTGGCATGCTGTGGTCCATAGGATAACGGAGAGTTGGACACAACTGAATGACTAAACAACAACAAACTACACCATAAACCACATATTTTTCATACAACTTTTTTTCTAAAAATATGAATTTTTATCCAAAATAAATATTTTTGGACTACAGTGACCTTTTAGTAAATGAAAAGCTGTATTCCTAGGTGGATTCCCATCAAATAAATCTTTTCTCTTCATTGAGACTAGCTCCTCAAAAGATTGTGCTGTAAATATACCTCTCAGTAGTCCTTAAAGAACCACTATATAATGGAAAAATACAAGTGTATCATTAAGGAAGGAGAAAAGTAAGAAAGCTCCATTAGTAAAGATTGATGCCTCTGCTGGACCTTGGAAAAAAATCATGGTGGAAGTTGTGTGTGTGAGAGGGGCATTTATATTCCTGGAGAGAAGTGCTTGCATTTAATGTTGTAACTTACCTGTTTCCTGGTGTGAGGGGAAAGAGGTGTGGTGTCAATTTAATTTAGATTCAGTTCTCTAAGAAATCCTCTTGATTGATTGCTCCAGATCTCAGGAAGTTTTTTACCAAAGACTACATTTTTCATCTGCAAACTGGGCCTTGCTCAGTTATTTTGTGCATACAAGGTTACAAATGGCTCTCTAATAAAATAGGTAGGGCCTAATAAGAAAACACTTAATTACACTTTTACTGTGCATTTAAACAATTCATCACTATTTTTTAAATAATGCCCCTCACGCAATATATGCTCTTTATCTCAACACCACCTGGATGATGTATTGTCTTTGGAGTGGGAGCCACCCAGAGGGGAATATTCTCCAAACAAGCACACTGTACTTTCAGTAGCATAGTGGAAGGTGATGATAAAGTGTATTTGTGTACATTGCTAGCATTGCTAGTGTCTGCTACTGTGTATTTTACAGATTGGTCTCAAAGGGTTTTTGATTTTAGACTTCCCCCTGGATGACTACCAGTCCAGAGACTGGCAGAAAAAGCTGGAGCTCACACAGCTGGGGCCTGATTTAAAAATAGATAATTTATTGTTTAAATTCACAGTAAAAGTAAGTTTTATTTCTTATCAAGAATAAGATAATTTTGTATTATGTTTTTTTGTATTATTGTAAAAAAACAAAAAAAACAAAACAAAAGGACTTAGATAACAATTCTTTAGAGAGCCATTTATAAGACCACTAAAGTGGCCCTTTAAAACTTGTTGTTGTTCAGTCCTTCAGTCGTATCCAACTCTTGTTGATCATATGGACCGCAGCACCCTGACACATTTTCTGTGTTTCATGTTGTGCTTATCCATATGGTTTCTTTGGCAAAGATACTAGAGTGGGTTGCCAGTCCCTTCTCCAGTGGGCCGCAATTTGTCTGACCACTCTACTATGACCTGCCCATCTTGGGTAACTCCACATGGTATAGCTCACAGCTTCATTGAGGTACACAAGCCCCTTTACTACAACAAGGTTGCGATCCAGAAGGGGATTTAATGCTTACGCTCTGTATATTTCAGCATTAGGATATCTGACTTTAATTGAAGAAAATAATATATAATTAGGTATGATTTAACAGAATCTTATATATATTATTATATTATTGAGCATTAGTTATAAGTTGTGTCCTGTAATAGAGATGTTTGTTTCTTTTGAGTATGTATTTAATTGAAAATAAATAAGAAATTGCTAAATTAACCAAATAAGAAAATATCTAAACGGAGTAAATTTTAACCCATCTTGACAGTGAAGTCATAACAGAGCTAAGATGCACAGCATCTGGATCTTCCTGTTGTGTATGCGCAAGAAATGGCCAGCACTGACAGTTGCAGTACCAGCAAGTAGCCGCTAGATGGTGCAGTAAAATTTCAGGGAAGGCCTATAATTATGCCCCCCTCCGATGTAGCACAATTTGACGGCGCTGAATCGACAGCGAGGCCATGTATGCCACGGGCACTTGGCCCTCGAGGGCCTCTGGCGCACCTCTCATAGCTCAAGGCCTTTTCTGTCGGCGCCCCTTATGTGCAATGTGCAGCTGTATTCCGAAAATCAGAAGCGCCATCTAGCGATTGACGGCGGCACTGCTGCTGCCAATCTTTTGCTTAGGGGAAGAGGGAAAGGGCCGGTGTGCTTATATAGTCTGCTAACCCTGGAGGATTTACCTAAATCCCTGCTACTGGATTCCAGAATCTCGCTGTCAGGCTCTGTGACTTGTATGAACTGCCTGTAAGAATTAGATTTGTGTTTCTGGAAGTGAATCCTCTGCAGCTGCTGTGATTAATGTGGAAACCTAGAGTAATGTTGATGAAATATGCACCAGCAGAGCCCAGCTCACATTAAAGGACTAGTGCGGTTCAAGAAAAAAGACACTTGTTTGTCAAGTACGTACCAAACCAACAATATTAGTAGCTGTGCAAGCCATGGCATAAAACATTATTGATATATCCTGTTATCTGCCCACCCGCAGTGGCGACCAGTGTGGCCGAAACTTTGACTGCTTTCCCTAGCTATGTATCACCCTGTACTTACTAGGTAGTGATCCGGTCCTGACTGCTTTCCCTAGCTATGTATCACCCTGTACTTACTAGATAGTGATCCGGTCCTGACTACTGTCCCTAGCTATGTATCGCCCTGTACTTACTAGATAGTGATCCGGTCCTAACTGCTGTCACTAGCTATGTATCGCCCTGTACTTACTAGATAGTGATCGGGTCCTGGCTGCTGTCCCTAGCTATGTATCGCCCTGTACTTACTAGATAGTGATCCGGTCCTGACTGCTGTCACTAGCTATGTATCGCCCTGTACTTACTAGATAGTGATCGGGTCCTGGCTGCTGTCCCTAGCTATGTATCGCCCTGTACTTACTAGATAGTGATCCGGTCCTAACTGCTGTCACTAGCTATGTATCGCCCTGTACTTACTAGATAGTGATCGGGTCCTGGCTGCTGTCCCTAGCTATGTATCGCCCTGTACTTACTAGATAGTGATCCGGTCCTGGCTGCTGTCCCTAGCTATGTATCGCCCTGTACTTACTAGATAGTGATCCGGTCCTGGCTGCTGTCCCTAGCTATGTATCGCCCTGTACTTACTAGATAGTGATCCGGTCCTGACTGCTGTCCCTAGCTATGTATCACCCTGTACTTACTAGATAGTGATCGGGTCCTGACTGCTGTCCCTAGCTGTGTACCACCCTGTACTTACTAGATAGTGATCCGGTCCTGACTGCTGTCCCTAGCTATGTATCTCCCTAGTGATCCGATCCTGACTACTGTCCCTAGCTGTGTATCACCCTGTACTTACTAGATAGTGACCCGGTCCTGACTGCTGTCCCTAGCTATGTATCGCCCTGTACTTACTAGATAGTGATCCGGTCCTGACTGCTGTCCCTAGCTATGTATCGCCCTGTACTTACTAGATAGTGATCCGGTCCTGACTGCTGTCCCTAGCTGTGTATCACCCTGTACTTACTAGATAGTGATCTGGTCCTGGCTGCTGTCCCTAGCAATGTATCTCCCTGTACTTACTAGATAGTGATCCGGTCCTGGCTGCTGTCCCTAGCTATGTATCGCCCTGTACTTACTAGATAGTGATCTGGTCCTGGCTGCTGTCCCCAGCAATGTATCTCCCTGTACTTACTAGATAGTGATCTGGTCCTGACTGCTGTCCCTAGCTATGTATCGCCCTGTACTTACTAGATGGTGATACCGGTCCTGACTGCTGTCCCTAGCTATGCATCGCCCTGTACTTACTAGATAGTGACCCGGTCCTGACTGCTGTCCTTAGCTATGTATCACCCTGTACTTACTAGATAGTGACCCGGTCCTGACTGCTGTCCCTAGCTATGTATCGTCCTGTACTTACTAGATAGCGACCCGGTCCTGACTGCTGTCCCTAGCTATGTATCGCCCTGTACTTACTAGATAGTGATCCGGTCCTGACTGCTGTCCCTAGCTATGTATCGTCCTGTACTTACTAGATAGTGACCTGGTCCTGACTGCTGTCCCTAGCTATGTATCGTCCTGTGCTTACTAGTTAGTGATCCGGTCCTGACTGCTGTCCCTAGCTGTGTATCGCCCTGTACTTACTAGATAGTGATCCGGTCCTGACTGCTTTCCCTAGCTATGTATCGTCCTGTACTTAGATAGTGATCCGGTCCTACTGCTGACCCTAGGCTCTCTCACCAGCTCTCCAACCAACCAAGGGTGGTGCTGCGGGTCTCCGGCGTGTGATGTCACTCATAAGTGATGCCATCTAGCCATTACCCCACCCCCACCATGAAAGCTTGAATCACCCACTAATGGGTGGTAGGGACCAGGTTGACTACCACTGGTTTAGGGTTAGGATAGTGGTAAATCAGGGGTGTTCAAACTGCTGCTGAGTCGCACACAGGCCTGGATTTGTAGATATCCTTGCTGCAAGCAGGTGAGACTTTTGCGGCTTCAGTCATCCTGATTGACTCACCTGTGCACAGAAAGGAATTCCTCAAATCCAGGCCTGTGTGCGGCCCTCCAGGACCGAGTTTGCACACCTCTGTGGTAGATGATAAGCTGTACATAGTAAATTAGTGGTGTGCTGTGCGCGCTATTATTTTACAATGTAAAGCTTATCATCTGCCACTACCCTAACCCTAACCCCTAAATCTAACACACTGAGATTTAAGAAAATCTTGGCCATGCCACCTAGCGACCGCTGGCCGCCACTGCTGGCAGGCAGATAACAGGAAATATCTGTTTATGAGTACAGGAATCCATTGTATGTATGTTACATCACTTCTTCAGAGCAGAATCATGATGGTGTGTGTTTTGGCTATCAATGGAAAGAAGGGTTGGGAAGGAGGGAACAGAGAGCATTTGTTAAGATAATTGGGTAAGAGTGAAATTGTTATCACCATCTCACACATACAGCTTCCACTAAGGTTCAACAGAGGCATCAACAGTTATTGTTTTCTATTTAAAACTAGCTGTATGACTTTTTACCCCTGCTTAATTATGTTCTTAGTCTCAAAGTTTTCAAATAAATGTTTTTCGTTGTGCAGTGGCCCTTTAAGAGTGATGTATTTATTCTGAGTTGGGAACTACATTAAAATAACACAGCCTGTTAACATTTGAAAGCTTCTCTTCACTCCGGTTGACAATACCAGAACTAGAAAGTGTCCATTCAAACTTTTTCCTTTGTTTCCTTTGTTGTTCAGCCCTTCAGTCGTGTCCAGCTCTCGGTGACCATATGGACGCAACACGCCGGGCACATTTGATAGTAGGTAAAGATAGTACACTACTTAATTTCCAGAGAAAATGTTTTCAACTGAGAACTTTATTTACACAGGTCAGTTTTTTTCAGAGAAACATAGAATTGACGGCAGATAAAAACCATACAGGCCCATCTGGTCTGCCTTTTTTATCTACAATAAAAGTGGTTTAGTTAAGCCTCCGAATAGCCTTGTGCTTATCCCAGGAATGCTTAAATTGATTAACTGTCTTTGACTGTTCCACTTTAATTAAATATAGGTCAGGGTTTGAGAAATGTATCTGAAATGTGGGATTAAGTTAATTAGGAGCCAGCCAAACATTTTAAGGAGCCATGCAATGGATTGTATATTAAATTATATGTAAAATAACTATACATCTTGGAGCAGTAGCTCCCAGTATTTGGTTGTTGATTAGAGTTAGTAATATATTTCTAGCAGATCCACATATGTATTGTTCAGTCGTTTCCAACTCTACGTGACCTCATGGACTGAAACACACCAGGACATTGTTATGTCCATGGTCATGCTGATCCACTTGTATTCATGGCAGAGATACTGAAATGGGTTGCTGGTACTTTCTCCAGTGGGCACAGCATACAGCTCCTGGTATTCCTAGGTGGTCTCCCATCCAAGTACTGACCAGGCCCAACTCTGCATGGTTTCAGGGTGGTGTGACCTCTTGGTTCCTTGACTGGAATCAAACCCAGGACGCAGCAGTGAAAGCACTGAATCCTAACCACTGGACCACGAGGGAACCTGATCCACATATTCATTATTCATAAACTTTGTTTTATAGGTTTCAAAAGCCAAATGTATTCCCTGCAATGTAACTACAGGGACTATGGACTTATTGGTTGTAGTAAACATTTTGAGTTGAAGTGTTAGACCATTAAGTTTGAAAGTCGGTACATCCCTCCCTCTAAGGGCCTCATTCAATTGCGATTCGGCCAATTGATCTATATAAGCACACAGCATATTTTTTTACAGAAGTTTTTAGTTAGTAAAGACCTTGAGTTTTAAATAGAAGTTCACTAACTAAAAACTTCTGTAAAAAACATGCAATGTGTTTATATAGAGCCCAATTCAATTGGACAAGTCGCAATTGAATGAGGCCCTAAGTCTGCTTATCAGGGGCTATTAATTATCAGGGGCCATTAATTAATTCCCATAGTGAAAGCTCATAAGGAAGATCTGCATGCCCAGTTAATATAAATATGTATATAAACAGGTATGACACAGACTTGAGATGGCACAGCGAAAGTTCCAAATATGGTATAATTTAAAACTATCGCCAACAAGTACAATATTAATTGAAATGCATTTGAGTTGCCATTTGAGCTGTCAGTAAGCGTTTCTGATCCACCCACAAAAATAGATTTTAATCTTTCATTAATGAGAGATCACAAAATAGTTTAGCAAGTTTTAAAGGACTCCTGAAATTTTAAACAATGTATGTAATAATAATAATAATTAGTAATTTAATGTATATTTAATTTTATAATGTATATTGTACTCATAGACAGAGTCTGCTAAAATTAATATTTTTTCAGAAAATATTTTTTTGCCCATGACTTACATAGCTGCTTATGGTGTTGGTTGTTGTGTTTACTGCACAAACATGTGACGTTTTTGCTAATCTACAGTAGTCCTTTAAAAATGGTTAGAACCCAACAGATGGGAAAGTTCCAGAAATATGTACTCTGTGGTACTATTGTTTTATTATTTTCCATAAGCAATGCAAGGGATTATTTTTTCAGTCTTTCTATATAGTTGTTTGCAAGTCTAGTTTTATTTCATAAATGTTTGGGGGATATTTAATAAGCTATCACATGCACTGTGATGAAGAGGAAGATTTACTATTCATCACAGTGACTATGATGTGCATTCCTGAATTAAATATGCAGTATTCCCTGTGATAGCTTAGTAAATACTCCTCATTTGGGGAAATTTACTAAGCATCACCAGTGGCTGTGATAAACTAAATAGTGCATGGTAAATATAGGGATGCACATTACTGCCACTGGTGATGCTTAGTAATTCCCACCATTGTGATTTTCGTATGCAAAAACTATTCCAGTCATGGAACCAAGAGGTCACACCAACCTGAAGCCATGCAGGGTTGGGCCTGGTCGGCACTTGGATGGGAGACCACCTAGGAATACCAGGATCTGTATGCTGTGGCCCACTGGAGAAGGGAATGGCAATCCATTCCAGTATCTCTGCCATGAAAATCAAGTGGATCAGCATGGTGTGTTATGATCCATGAGGTCACAGAGAGTCGGACACAACTGAACGAGACAAAACAAAACATGCAACAACAGGAGCTGAGCTTGATGATTCTCCTGAAGTCTGACCGGTTAACTGACTCAAACTCAAAAAGAAAGCCCTGTCATTTTATGTTAAATCTCTTTAGCTGCACACTCAAAAAATGATAATTAAAATCTTCTGAATGCACAATAGATTCTCAAGGCTTAATAACATTTTGTATCATGTGCCCTATTTTTGTGCCCTTTAGCCCGAATCTCTAGTACTATTAATTAGAATATTAAGCTTTGGAGCCTGGATAGATCTGCACACAACCAAATGTCACCTCTCTAACGGTTTATATTGCTTTTGGTAATATTTAAATATGTCTTTTAACCATAAACCTGCAGGAACTCTCTAAAATAGTTTTTGGTCATAGTACATTCCAGGTACGCGGCGCAGCAAGATGTTTCCACTGCCTGAAAGGAAAGGAATATCAGTATGTGTAATGCATCTCTATGGACCCCCTCTGTGGCTCCTAGAAACATTGGGAAATGTATCTGGTTCCTGAATATTATATATCTCATATAATATATATATATATATATATATATATATATATATATATATATATATATAAATATAGTATTACATCTTTGCTTTTGGTCACATATGATCTTCAGTAACTGAATCATTTCATGCTTGGAGGAATCATTTCCCAGACACATGGGACTTTTAGGAAGGCATGTGATCTTGTTAGGATAAGTGGGTTTATCTTCCTGTGGTAAGACCTTTCCCAGATCTTGTTAGTGTTACACGATTGTCTGCACGGTACTTGAGTCAGACAGTGTTTTCTGGACACTCGCTGCTGTTTGGAATATTTTATTTCAATGTTGTGAAATACGCATAAAAGCTGCAAGTCATGGCTGTCACTTGTTTGCTCTTTTAGGCAGGAGTTTGTTTTATACATAGGCTCACAAGGCCATGGCATAGGGCAGGACATATTCAGAGGGCAGCAGACGGCCTAAAAATGTAGTGCACATTTAAATATTTTTGTATATGCACAAAAATGTCTGTTTTCAGTGATTTGTCTGACTATAAGTGTGCTTGACACATTATAATATATATATATATACTAGAAAATTGCCTGTCAAAAATGACGGGAATAAAATTGTAAGGCTAGCAATGATGTTTGCCACACAATGTGAGGCTTTTACTCCTCTGAGCACCTTCGGCGCTCATTGCGAGCCTCTCTGCCCGTGTACTTCAACTTTCCTGCTTTGCAAGGATCACCTTTGGCGCTCATCGTGGGGATTTGCAATAAGCGCCTTTGGCGCTCATTGCAAGCCTCTCCAACTCGCAGTGCTCATCACGAGAGCTTCGGGCCACTCATTGCAGGATTCATTAACTTGCAAGTTTAGTGCTTGGGAATACCATATGTCTCTTTCCACCATCTCCCCCTGTCCCTTCCCTGTGTGTTTCTCCTCTGTGTGTCTGCTGAATGTTTGCGTGTTACGCGCTGAATGCCGTCATGTACTTTCTAAGTCCTGCCTGCCTGGCATTGATGAAACTCGTTTTCATGCTGTTTTTACGTTTTTCATCCGCCATTTTTTTCCTTGCTTAGCCGATTTTCGATTGACGAAAAACAGCAAATATGGCTCAAAATCGCTTGCAACCTCACTCCCGAGCTTCCTGGGTCTAACACTGTGTTGTGTGTGAGTGTGTCAACGGCAAAGTGCTATGTGCTTCAACTGCTCGCCTTGCTTCGCTCATTGCAGCCTAAGTCCTGTGTGCGTTTCACGGGGCTTGCAGTTGCGGCCCTACAGGCTTGCAAATTCTGACCAACATCGTAAGCATTCCCAACACTGACAACTATATATGTGATAGGTTGTGTCCTACCTGTGTGTATATATGTGTATTTGAATGTATATATATATATATATATATATATATATATATATATATATATATATTAAGGGTTTCCTTGTTGTCCAGTGGTTTGAATTCGGTGCTTTTTTTTTTTTTTTTATTGCTGTGACCGAGGTTCGATTGCAGTCAGGGAACCAAGAGGTCACACCACCCTAAAGCCATTCAGGGTTGGTAGTAAATGCCCACTATTGTGATTTTTGTTTGCAAAAAACTATTGCAGTCAGGGAACCAAGAGGTCACACCAACCTGAAGCCATACTGGGTTGGGCCTGGTCAATACATGGATGGGAGACCACCTAGGAATACCAGGAGCTGTATGCTGTGGCCCACTGGAGAAAGAACTGGCAACTGCCATGAATACCAAGTGGATCATGCTGTGTTACGGTCCTTTATGTCATGGAGAGTCGGACATGACAGAGCGACGCCAACAAACAAAATATACGAATGGCATAGGGCAAAATAAAACCTAAATATGCCTATGCTTTTATGATTTCTTCTGCTACCTATAATGCTCAGATACCTCTTCACAATAATATTTTTGTTGGCCCTTGGACTCTATATTCTACTTTCAGGACAGTAATTATTTGTATCCATGCTCTCTAAGGCTGATGTAAAATGAATTATTGTTGTATTTTAACCACAGAAGCTGAACCTCCTCTGGTGTCACTGGAAAGTATTTGCATATTTATGAGCCCTTCAGGGCTAGGAACCTGCTGCGCTCTGTATTTAATGCAGTGATCAGGGCAAGGTGACCAGGCTTCCTTGAAGGGGGTGAAAGATTATGACAAATACACTTTGCGTCTTTTAAAGCATTTCACTTAAAAAGGGGGACATTGAAAGCAGTTTTCTTTGTTGCATCTGAAAGAGGATATTTCATAATTTACCACTGTATGTGTTTTCATTTTTTGGAAGGATCTTCTCAAAACAGGAAAAAATTGATTCACATTTATATCTGATCTGGGGGCTTGTCCCTGTCGGCTAATGAACAGCGATATAGATATGAGTCATACTTGTCTGCCAGTTAAATCTACAGACATACGTATATTCTGTGCAATACTCTTTTTAAATGCATGGAGCAGTCCTTCTACTGAGCATTCCCGATCTTTTGTTTTTCTCATAAGTTACACTAAAGACAATAGAGTCAGAGCTCCAGGGGGTAGTTTGTAACTATCTTCTATTAGCAAGAGATTTGGCTGACTAGCTAAAATTTAAGATTTCAAGTTAAGTTTACTGTATTAACATTCTACTGTTTAACAACAACAAGTAATTGTTTTTACGTATATTTTTAAATCACATATATAGTTGTCAGCAGGCGGGCTTGCCAAAAGTTGTTGCTAACGCTTGCGGGCTCGGGTAGCTGGCAAGGAGTGCCAAAGGCGTTCCTTGCTCTGCTGATGAGCGCCATAGGCGCTTATCCCTACGACCCCCTACGACTTTAGGCACGCAAATGCGGACCCTCGCGAAGTGGAGGTGGAGGCTGCAATGAGCCGCAGGCGGGACTTACACCACAACATTTACGGACTTAGCATCCACAAATAGGAACCGCGGAACACAGAAAAAAAAAACATTACGAGCTTGCAAAAATACAACTTTAGCGCCCGAACTGCGCGCCTGTGACAACATTAAAAACACAATAAATACACACAACAAACACATAAAAAGCTTACCCACAGCGAGGGGGGGCACCCAGGATCTCTGCAAGTGAAGTTACACCTCAATTTAAGTCCAAATTGAAGAGTTTACACACACGAAAATCCCCTAAGCAAGAGAAAAAAAATGGCCGCCGAAAAAAACGAGAACGAGGCTACAGGACCACCACGAAACACATATGTATTTTCCGAAAAAGCAGGACGAGGTCCAATATACACTATTAACAAGGACGCTAAATCATCCACACCCGCGTACCACATACACATTAGCCTCAATTTTACAACACTAACTTACACAATGCAGAAGTACACAGCTACCCTAGCGGATTTTCCTCGCGCACGCAGCCTATTTACACTACACACTGCACACATTGCTGACACTTACACATCAGCTCCACAACATTGAAAACCGACATTGTATGCTGCAGCAACATCAAAACAGATTGTCAGCTCTTCAACACAATGCTTGCTGCATATATTACTTCCGAATAGGTAAAGTATATTAATTTATTAATTATTTCATTAGCATACAAAAAAACATAGAGAGAAAAAAAAAATAACTCTCACAATACACATAAAAGCCATTCACAACGACCGCCAACGCTACTCATAGCACACAAAGACTTGCAAGAAGCCCAAAAAACACATCACCGCCGACCAAACAATAACACCAAAAGCGCCTATAAAAAAAAATAAAAAAATACAACAACCAAAAGCCTCACAATGAGCGCCGAAGGATCTCGGGACACCAACAAAATTAATGTCTCCACCAAACAGCATTACCTGCCTTACAATCTTATTGCCGTCATTTTTTGACGGGCAGGTCACTAGTTATAACATATTTGGAAACTGCACTCGGTCACTTTAAAGGTATATGGTGGTTTCCCTGTTTTTAATGAAAAAAATATATTAGGTAAGTGTTTGTTTACATATCTAAACATAATTTTTATTAACAAAAGCTTTGTTTTCCCATACTCAAATCTTCCACACAGTCTCTGCAGAGGTCTGCCCCCACAGCTCATTCATACAGTATTTATATTGGTAAGATGTCTACTAGTCACTTACAGACTTTTTATCAAAATAATTTTTTGTAATTAAATGACTTGTTCATTCACATGCCACCAGCGCATTCTTTTGTAGTAAAGGCTTCTGAGATTAAGGGGGAAATCTACTAGGGGATCCTAAATTACTATAGTACACACAAGTATCAATGGAAATTAACTGTTGTATTTCAATGGCATATATGTTTGACACAGCTGTAACTGTGTACACAACAAGCTTGGAAGACAACACATAAACATAGCCCTGATCTAGTTTGTGCCAAACAGATTGTTTATATTTCATTATATTTATTATTTTGTGAAAGAGATTAGAAGGACTAAGGGGACAGATTTGTAGTTATTCTCGGGAAGATAACGCACATGTGAAAACTAGAGGTCTCTAGAAGTTGGGGTAAGGCCTAGCTCAATCAAACAGGGGGTGATAGCACCAGGCAAACAACATCACTTATGTCTGCTGTAACATGAACGACAGAACCGTGATATATATATATATATATATATATATATATATATATATATATATATATATATATATATATATATATATATATATATATATATATATATATATATATATATATATATATATATATATATATATATATATATATATATATATACATACAGCAATTGTTTCACATATGGTGGGCTAAGAGTGATAGAAGCCCTCCACCGTAAAAAGTACAGTAGTACAAATAAGGAATAGTACATTAGCTATTCCATTTGAATGTTTAAAAATAAGTTGATGAAAACTTATTTCCTGCCCAAATTTCTCAGAAATACAGTATATGCACTGCAGTTTGGGAAAACTGGGCAGGGCATGCAAATGAGGCCACATAATGCACCATCACTCTGTCAATCCAAACCATTTTAAACATGGCTCTTTTTACGCATATATACTGTGTATATACATATATATATATATATATATATATATATATATATATATATATATATATATATATATATAAAACGCACACACAAAAGGATGAGAGAATCCAAGGCGCCTACCGGGCTCTTAAACTTTTTACTTCTGATGCTTGAAAATCTAAGAGCCACCAAAATCTAGGAGTCAGCAAAAACTTGGACACGTGCGGGGACGGTATATATATATGTCAATTTTTTTTTTAACTTATTTTTTGGACATTTAAATGGAATCATTATTGTACTATTCATTGTTTGTACTACTGTACTCTGTACGGTGGAGAGTTTCTATCACTCTTCAGCCCCCATCTGTGAGACGATTACTCTATGAAGTACTTTCTACAAAAATCTATCACACAAATCATGATGATCGGAAGTAGCCGTGAAATAGTTTGGCATGTGGGTTGGTGTCCTGGTTTGTGCATAATCCATTCCGGTGCTGTGCTTAAAGCTGTGAAATACAGTGTGCATAAGCTTAAAAGGAGCCATGTATAAAATGGTTATTGGATTAATTAGAGTGAGCGTGCATGGTGGTCTCAGTTGCATGTCCCTGCCCAGTTTTCCCAGAGTACAGTGCATCAACTGTATTTCTGAGAAATTTGAGCAGGAAATACGTTTAATAACTTTTTTTAGACATTCAAATGGAATCACTAATGTACTATATATATATATATATATATGTATATATATATATATATATATATATATATATATATAGACACCGGATTCAAAGCTCAAAGACAGGGCCGTCCATTCATTGCAATGTGTGAATCTTGAACTTGTCATTGCCTTTAACTTAACTTATGTATAGCGCTACGGAATATGTTTGCGCGTTACAAAAAGACGATATAATAATAATAATACCACTTTGTAAATAGCGCTATGAAAAATTTTGGAGCTTTATAAATAAGTAATATATATAAAGTGTAAGGTACATTGTCTACTTAAAATATTGAATACACCTATAGTAGTGGACAGTGTTTGAGACAAAGCGTAAAAATAGTAGATAAATACTTAATTATAAAACTTAACTTTTAATCAGTTAATATCGTAAAACCATGAAACAAAACAAAATAATAAAATCATGTAAAATTGTCAATGCTGGCTAGGTGTATAACAATGGATGCTCATCCAGCTAGTAAATCAAATTAGATATCAACAGTTCCTGCTGTTGGGGTAATAACCTCTACCCACTAGTAAAGGGGAACAGCACTATTCCCCTTTTAATTAGCACGGATTTATGTGTGCTAGATCAGACTCACATTACCAGAGGTGACACTAATACGTGGTAATACCTAGAACCGCTGAGAATAAAATCTCTTCAATAATCAAAGCATGAAACCCTCTTGATAAAGGGGCTATCAGGAGAGACAACCTCTGTCACTTGGGTACCAGTCATGCACTATAATGCACGGGTAAGTCCTGAATATACCATAGTAGCACCCAGTGCCAATTGAACAGAACTCTCAAACGTATGGCCCCAAATTAAGAATAAACAATATATACAGTATACATCAAAATAATGCTGGAAACTCCTACTAAATATATACATGAAGAGACCCAGGAATAAACTCTTTCCCATACATTACAGTATATAACTATCTCAGTGAGGTTTATTTAGTTTACTCACACAGAACTCGTAAGGACATCATGTGGAAATATATACATGTAAACTATAGTTATATTCACAATTGTGTTCACCAGAGCTCTAGTGTATATGGTCCTGTTAGGACCTGCACACACCAAATAAAATAGACCCTGTTCAAATCTACAAGGTACAGCTCATATATGTGAACTACAATGGATACTGATCCTATATATTAAATGCACCCCACATAAAATCCAATCTACCCACTTCCAGTACTGCAAAGTCTAGATGGCAGTATGGGGGAGAAAAATAAAAAAGATAATGGCCAACTAGAGGCCCTCCGGGACAGCTCTGTTACAGGTGCCCAATACCTTACCCTATGTGCTCTGGTGGTGTGGAACTGGTATGAAGTGGCAACTTCCAATGGAGTGAGGTATATCCACAAGAGCATTTCCGTCGGAAAGACGTGGAAACGAGTGTCGGGCTTCTGGCTAGGCTGGGTGTAAGAGTTTGGATGCTCTCGTGGATATACCTCACTCCGTCGGAAGTTGCAACTCCATACCAGTTCCACACCGCCAGAGCAGATAGGATAAGGTATCGGGTGCCTGTAACTGTGCTGTCCCGGGTGGCCTCTAGTTGTCCATTAACTTTTTCGGCAGGGTTTCGGCAGCTTCTTTGTCGGCACTGGCTGCTTCTCGATGCCTAACCACACTGTGAATGCCATTTCTCTTTCTGAATTTCTCAAACCAACCGTGGCTGGCTTTAAATTCTACACAGCTTCCACCACTTGCTGTAGGGTTGTCTTTTGTAAGATCAGCATGCATTTATTTGGCTTTTTCTCATATTAGTGCCTGAGAAATGCTATTACCTGCTAATTGTTTTTCATTTATCGAACAATGATTTCTCAAAATCCTCCAATATCTTTTACCTCTAGCCACATCAGCTCCCTTAATGACTTTGGTATTTTTCAGAATGCTAGCGATTACTTCATGTGTGAATCCACAAACCTAAAGTCTGCTTTAAGAAGCATGATGTTATACCTGCTTCCAAGCAAAAATTTACACTATACCATACCATTTAGGTAAATACTCGTTTTACCTATTTTTAATTTTTCTATAGAGAAAAATAATATATTATTAATTATATGAACAAGGGTTAACACAAGCAGCAGTCTGTTCATTGAGACTGAAAGAAGAACGCTCCTGCTCACTCAGACAGGAAACTATCTAAAATCCTGTGCAACTTGAACTCAACACTGTGTCCTTGTATCCCTTTAGTATTCTTGTTTACCAGGTAAATTAAAAGTTTGCCAGATTATTTTATTTTAAGGAAGCATCAGTGTGTGGTTTGTCTACTTCAGACTGCAGATTTTTTTATGAGACTCATTAAAAAAAATGTACAAATATACAGCAGACCTTTTAGGCTCCTTCAGACTTTACTGTTTCATTTTTGCATTTACAGCGATGGTTCATGTTGATTGAATTAGTTAAAATATCCTGTTTTCTTTCTGTACTGTACACCTTACTAAATCAACATTTTTCCTTCGCTATGAATATTTATATGTCTCTTGTAACTTTATAAAGGGGGAACTGAATTCAACTGTGCAAAAGTTACAACGTAGCCTACTCTGCTAGTTACTCTTCCATGTTTTTGGAGAGACGCCATTAGATGTTCCATTTCTGTCATTGACACTTGAAATATTGAGCTGATTGGATCAAAGGTTCATGATGCCATTCCAGAACAAGGCAAGGCAGTAACATCGGTAATAATCGTTGACAATTACATTTATGTTCTGTATCAATAAAATGGAGGTGCTATAGCTTTTATACATGCATTTAAATGTCTGTAAGTGTTCTCATTCATGTCAGGGCAACTTGTGTTTAGGGGAAACTCCAAGTCTAAAGTTATTTTGAAAAAGATGCAGGGGAATTGTTTGCTCCGCCTCTTGTCCTGAGCTGTTAAATCATGGCAGAAAGCCTTGGGAAGGCATCACTCTCTCAAAATTATTAAGATTTATTTGTCTCATGTTTGCTGATTTGGCGAAAAATGTCTATATGATCTCTTTGAATGACACACTTAATTTGAGAGAAATGGGCCCCCATTCATTTGAGGTTTCGGGAGATCTGGAAGCCTGTAAGTGAGATTGCAAGCTAATTTGCTATTCAATTGGCGTCTTTTTGTGGGCTCTGATCGGCTTCCGAGTTACGGACTTGTAAAAATAGCGACGGTTAACCTTGCAACTTACAACCTCCAGAAGCCTTTGATGTGTCACTTTCACAAGGCTAAAATCTCAAATCGCAATTCAATTGCTCAATTCCCGCTAAGGTTGATGAAGATTACATGTTTGAATCTCCAATTCTCTTGTTTGTAAAGTATATTTTTACTGTTTGTAAGTAATACAAATGTTTAGATAATGTGAAGGACACCAATGATTTGTTATTCCACAATTAAACCCCAGTGTTTATTAGCATGAAACATCAGTAGCCAGATGCTGTGTATTGTGCTTTTTTTGTTTGAGAGGAGATGGATAAATTTAATGACAGATAATCCATTGGGTAACAAATTATTTTGTAGAGAAGCGTGAAATAAGGGCTTAGTGATGTCAGGATACCATCAGCAGCTGAGTCTGAGCTATATATATATATATATATATATATATATATATATATATATATATATAGATTATTTTTTTTAAAATTATATATATTTTACTAGTTTTTGGGGCACCGGGGCCCTCTGTTCACTAGCTCAGGGCATTATCGTGGTAGTTTAAGAAAGAAGCAGTGGGATAATTGTACAGTAGACTCTCAGTTAACCAGAACTCAAGCAACCAGAAAAAATAAATTGAATACTGAAATTTAAATACATTTTTTATCTCACAGGGCTCAACAAATGCCAGGAGTTAGGTTGTCATGCCACAAAATGCTTAGACACCTAGATATTATCCACTGTATGTCTCTGCAATTCAGTTTTACCTGGAAGCCAGGGATGTGTTGGCGTTACATTCCCCGGGTTCAGCACCGAACGCCCAGCCGAACGTACCTGTGTGTAAGTGAGGAGTGAAAGCTGCTGCTGCTAGAATAGCCCTCACTCACAAATATACTTAGCAGAGCATCCTATGTGCAGCTAATCTAGGCCTCTTTTAATGGTCTCTCAAGCAACCAGAAACTACATTTATCCGGCATCTACCAATCCCGTGGGTGCCAGAGAGTCTACTGTACTAACCAGTTCAGAGATGAGCTGATGAACAATAATGCTCTCAGCCGCGGCTGTAAGCAAATTGACTAGACAATATTATTAAAAAGGTTAATTCCTTTTTTTACTAGTGATCTGATTATTTCTAATTTATACTTTGATACCTATTAAAGTGACACAACTAATGCACCAGTTGTTGTGAAATGTAGTTGCAAGTAGTTGTTGTTCAAGGTTTTGTGTAGGCGTAATTGAAAGTTAGATAATTGAAAGTTGGAATTTTAACAATTGTACTATTAACTTTATCTAAGTTGATTAATTACACTCATACTGGTTGGTGATAATTAGGCAGAGCATGCCCAGTTTATTTGATAATTATCGTTGCACGATCTGTGCATGCCATTCCTTCTCATCACACTCAATGTGAGAAAGTTAATTCATCACTTTTGGTTATTATTTAAATATTAAAGTTAATATTGGCGAAAGAAGATCTTTTTAGCTAAAATGCCTAATTTTTAAGCCTCTACTAGAAAATGAATAACAGCTGTAACTATATTTATTTATACGTATACTTTTCATCTCCCCAGTAACTGGGACCTTGTTGTTTGCTGCTAAGTACAATGTAAAGAGAAGACTATAACTTGAAAAAGCTGTCACATTATATTATAGAATTGTGGAGGTTTCATCGTAGGCGATGCAGCCCATAAAGCAGCAGACTAGATCCACTTCCCATGGTTCTCTCGGATAACAGATCCCTAATAAGAGTGTCCAACAAGAGTAAACGGTTAGGAATACATTTAAACATTTCTTTAAATTATTTTTTTACACATTAAGAAGTAACAACAAATATTTACAAAAATGAGCAACAAGACAATATAGCAATAAACAATATTGGTTCTGATCTAAGATAGGTATAAAGCATTGGGTCACTAGTCCTTTGCAGTGCCCCTTTCCCAAGCAAATATTTTACGCAAGGTAAATATTGTCATGGCCATTTAATATGATTAGGGATATGTAAGTTTTCTGGATTATGAATGTATCTTATAGAGGAGAATTAGTAGTATATGCAAAGATTTTTTGCATGAAAAAATCCCACAAATATTTAAACACTTACGTTGAAGTTAGCAAAATGTCTTGTAATATCTGACAGTTACAAAATAGTGTTAACACCAACCAAACCCATGCTCATCAGGTTAGCTGAAACTTTTAAATTAACTCTGGGGTTCCTGTTTGTGCTGCAAAGCAGCCTGGGATATGTAGTATATCACTGATACGTGCTATGTATCGCTGCTGACGTACAGACAGGAAGCTACAAGGAGATTGGTGAGCAAGCAACAACAGGTAAATAGTGGGTTTATATTGCTCCCCTGATGCTGCATGCTGATTGGGGGGGATCAGATGCCTGTGTAGACACCCTTGAGGTGGCAAAATAATCATTAAAGGGATTTTTAGAAATTAATAAAAATAAAATGTTTTATGAGATGTGCTGCATACATAACGGCTGCTTTTTGCCTAAGGAGTACAGAAATGTATTAATCCATGAAACTTTCATATCCCTTTAGACGTATAAAGATATGTGGTTTGTGATAGACACTTTAGAGCATCAGCAAAATGCAGAAGGGAAGCGTAATTCAGACAAAGGTTGCAGTAAGATGAGTTTCTCTGAAACCAGAGGGTGGAATGTGGTTGGGAAATGGCTATTGTTCAGTTTAGCTTTAGGTCATAGACCTAAAATTATCATTCAAAACCACACATTAGAGCTATATGTCACCGCAGATCAGGTATGTTCTTCCCCCACCCGTAACAGGAGCAGCTCTCTTCTGAGCTAAAGAAAGTAGCTAGTAAACATTCCTGATGATCATCAGGGATGTCTGAATGCAGGCTTCATGGGTAACCAGCAGACATGACATCCGCAGACGTGCATACAGATACTATAGTTAAAGGGGTTCTTTAGGGCTACATTTTTCTGTTTTACATAAATGTTTTAATTAGGTGACAATGTTGTCCTCTGCAATGTAATTGCCATATCAAATTTATTTGAGTACCAGATTCTCACCTTCTGGAGCCTCCACTTTTCTTCCTTGTCTCATGTAGGGTGCCACGTTTCACATCTGTTGACATAAGGCCATGTCCAAAAGAGAGGGGGGTCCACACAACCATGGCAATACTGTTAGCAAACAAACAGTGACATGCTGTGTGTCAATCAACAGTATAATAATACTGTTAGTGTGAAGCCCATCTCCTGTTAAAATGGCTATGGTCACAGCTGTGAAACATGGCACCCTACATAAGAAAGAAAGGTGGAGGTTCCAGACGTTGAGAATATGTTACTCTGAACAGCAATTGTTATATGACAATTAAATTAAGAAGCATAACATGATTTTTATTGCATAGTTATAACTATTAACTAACTATTATAATTACAAATGCTTAAAAGTCCCTTTAAGAAGCTCTAAATGCTATAATATTTTTGGCTTGGATGAACATTAGGGGGTTGTGCCTCACTTGTATAGTTTTTCTCACAGGTTTGATGTAGTCCTACATTTTCTATGCATTTTATCAATGTGTAGAAAGGCCACAATAAATCGAGACCGGATGGGATCATTTCCTCCTCTAGGCCTCATATGTTAGAGGAAATAGAGGAAAGGGAACTTTTTGAATCTCTGACCCTTCACAATAAACACAGATAATAAGCTCATCATAAGTACTTGCTTACAGTTCCTCTCAAGTTTTTTTATATTAATAATAGTTAGGCTCAGGTGGATCAAGCGAAAAAATTTTTTTATCTACCCCTGCTTTGTTTCAGTTTTAAAGGGCCACTTTAGTGTCCTTATAACAGGCTCTCTAAATCGTTCTGTGCATTTAAATAATTAATTACTATTTTTAATCAAGCCCTCAAGTAGTATGAGCTTTGTATCTCTCCACATATTGTCTCTGGAGTAAGAGCCACCCAAAGTTGAATACTCTAGAAACAACCATACTGTAACTGCAGTATGATAGTGGTATGGGATTTTAAAGTGTACTTGTGTACATTGTTAGCAGCTCATGTTACACTCATGCCAGCTAATAATGTGTTTTTAGCAGAGTGGTCTGAAAAGATTTTCAATTTGGTACTTCCCCCTGGGTAACTCCAACTCATTCCAAGGGTGGAGAGATCTGGTGCTTTCACAGCCTGGGCTATGCTTTAAAAACATACAGCCTTATTAAATTGCAATTCGGCAAATTCTAAAGGGCTCTATATAAGCACATAGCATAGCTTATATAGAGCCCTTTAAAATTTGCCGAATTGCAATTTAATAAGGCTTATAATTCATTGTTTAAATGCACAGTAAAAATATAACTTTTTTGGGGGGTTTCTTATCATGCATTAACTAACTAGAGAGCCCTTTATAAGGAAACTAAAGTGTCCCTTTAGCAATAAGCAGCACAGGAATAGATCAAATCATTTGCCTGATCCTTTTATAAGACCACTAAATCAGTCTTAATTTTCTTAAATTAATACAATTTATATTTAATGCAAAAAAACAATAAATATTTACTTTTAAATGCTTAATGGCACAGGATGGGGCTACAGTATTGCCATTAAAGTAAAACCTGCATTGTGATCTAATCATAGCTTAGCGCATGTCAGAATTGGTATCTGAATATTTATCCATATTTCCTTAATATGGCTCATACTTTGCCTTTTGTTTAATCATGTACCAAGAAATCTTCTTTTGATTCAAGTCAATAGAATTGTCTAACACAGTGATAAATCAAATTGAGAGCATGGGAAGTATGTCTGAAGCCATCTATGTTTTAAGCATTACATTCATTTGTACTACTTAAAGGTACTCTGAACTCATTGATACTTCTCTGCACCATCATATAGAGCAGGCAGTATCAAGTGGAGAAGCTAATTTTTGTTGTTGCAAATAGAGTGCATACACATTTTCAGGAAGCTTATGATTTTTGATCCTGGTCCTTGCCTATTATGAGTACTCCAGCACATCACCAGCACAGGTGGCAGCAATGGCGGAGAGCATCCGCTAGATGCTGCTGCCAAGATTTTGCTGCCGATGTCATAGCTTTAGGGTTAGGGGGTTAGGGTATTGGTTTAAGCTTGGAAATTGTGTAGGTCTCAGCAGCACTTACAAACTGTGTACAATTTCGGCAGCAACATCTAGCAGATCCTTGTGCAACTGCTGCTGCCACTGCTGAAGTACTCATAAGAGGAAAGATCCTTGATCCTATCAGAACTTGTGGGCACAAATGCTTTATATCATGGGTGGGCAAGTTCGGTCCTGGAGGGCCTCACCTGTGAGCAGCAGGGATATGACCAAATCTCGAAAGTGTGTGGCCCTCCAGGACCGAACTTGCCAACCCCTGCTCTATATGCTTCAGTGAGGGATGGATACTGGAGGAATAACTAAGATATATATATATATATACATATATATATATATATATATATATATATATATATATATATATTTAATATATAATATATTTAATATATTCATTTAAAGCACTCCAAACCCTTTTTTATTTGGTTTTCAGTGCTGATGGGTGATGTAGAGCAGCGTTGTTAATTTCAGCGTCCCTTTAGGCCAGCCAAACTTACCATTAGAAATATAGTTATTAACTGGTGCTAATTCTATCTACATATTAGAACTTATTGTGGTACTCAAGGAGTATTATTTCATCGCTTTTTCTCTAATAAAATAAAAGCTTGTTGGATTATGACATTATGTATTTGGTGTTATGCCTAGTTATTTCTTTCGTACATTTGTCAAATAAAATCAGCTAATACAATTTCAGTGACATTATCCCATTACATTGCCATAGTATTGCCAAGTATGAATCAGTCGGTTTTTGCATGCATGGCAACAGCTGTAAAACCCAGACAGACCTCCTAGCAACCTTTTTTATAAGATAAAACCAAGAAGTCTTCATTTGTATAAGTTGCATTTACAATCTCAAAAAATCTTTTTTTTTCTTAATAATAACTATACATTTTTGCAGCAGATTCATCAGGAAGTTGATAGATAGAAGTGTAGTCTTGTTCCATGTAGTACTGTACATATAACAGGAAGATGGGTTTTTCCATAGTACAGTGTGTCCCCAATAATGTCCTAGGCCTATCATGTGTCTGAAAGCAAAGTGCCAGGAATAGCGGAGCCAGCACATACATTACACATTTTTAGAGAGGTTTATTTTATTGTCCTGTTGTGACTCAAGACCAGATCATTTTGGTTTTCTTTAGCCCTTTCAGTGTAAGGCGTTCAGGGCACCTTCCTCAGGAACATTTCCAACATTTTGCTTTGCCACATTTCCTGATTTATATTTAAACAAGGAAAACTATATATATATTTTCAGTAGAAGTTCAGCTTTCTACGGATATATTTGTTATTATGGTTATATGTAAAATGGGAAAGAGAAACAAATAAAACTACTAATTAAATAAAAAGAACATTTTTCATCCATTTGGTACTTTTTACTATGATTAGTGAAGCTTAGCTAATAACCAAAGCCCTGGATCTCCTTAGTACACTGAAAATAGATTTTGGTCACATTACATTTATTTCTGACCAAGACAGGTCATTAAATGACAATAGCTCAGAAGGCTTTTGTTGCCTTTATAACCTTATTTTACTCTCTGTGCATAAAAAGGTTAGTCTATTCCTGTATATTTAAAAAAAAAACTATAAAAGTATACCGTATTGGTCCGAATATAAGCCGCACCCGTAAAGTTCAAGGTGAAAAAATAGAAAAAAGATAGTACTCAAATATAAGCCGCACCTGTATAGGAGAGAAAAATACTCTCAAAGTGATCCGCCATTGCAAGAAACAGGCTTTCTAATTAGCACTTTTTTTTGCAGGTTACAGGCTTTACAGGATGTTAGAATCACTAAAACCGTAAATCGCTATTCAATACCGCAGTCTAAAGCATGAAAATCGGTACCCTTAACTCGCAATCGCGCAAATCTGCAGTAATTTTGCATTTGCGAATAGAAGTCGCACGCGTTACAAGTAAAGTTCGCAAATCGGCAATGATTTTTTGACGGTCGCGAATATAAGCCACACCCTTAACTCGCAAGCTCAAAAATCGGAAAAAAGGTGCGGCTTATATTCGGACCAATACGGTATATTGTCTTTAAGTACATATGCTAGAGAAGGAAATGCCCAATATGATTTGTTCATTAAAAAAGCAAATCACTAGTTTTTGCTAAAAGCCAACATGTTTATAAATGTATCTCAAAATTATAAGAACTAACATTTTCCAGTAAAAAAATCTGTTTACTATTTATTCTTCTTTTACTCCCCCATCCTGCTGTTCGTTATTCCCTTCTCCTTCTCCCCCAATCCTCCGCTCTCTCTATCCTCATCTTCCCCATCACTCCCATTCTATTTCCCCGAACCCCATCTCTAGCTCCCCTGCCCCTATACTGCTTTCTCTGGGGGAGGGAGTCATACATGATATAAATTGGCATTTTTGATCTGATTTCCCTTTTTCTGTAACGTTTTAGAGCCTCTACTTCGCATTCTAATACACTTACCCCTCTCTGGGGGCATATCTGATCATACTTAGTAGTAGTAGGGAGGCACATGGTTCCTCCATACTTACCCATGGCCCTGATCCGTGCCTGGAAACTACAAATCCAAGTCATGTTACATCATACACATGGAGTGACATCATCAATGTCATGAACCCATGCAACCTGGATTTGCACTTTCCAGATATATAGGAGCATTGGAAGAAGGGGGAGTGGGAGCTCTACAACACTGTAGATTTGTGGGGCTCTAAAATTCTGTATTGCACTCGGATCAGAGTTGCAAATGACCCCCCCAACCCATTTTTTGGGAATAATGTGTTAACATTTTTAAATTTAAAAAAGCATATAAAGTAAAGGGGATTTAAGGTTCACCCAATCCCTCCACTATGTCCAAAAATGCAGGAGAGGTAATCAGTTATATTAACAACATTACGTTAAAATGGCTCGCCCATTTAACCAGACATGTTCATTTATTGTTGTTGGCACTCTGAAGGTTAAAACATAACTGTAAGATGACCAGATATAACTGTTTGAACATTTTTATTGTGACTATGAGCATAGTTAGGCAGGAAAACTGTAATAATGCTAGTTTTTAATTACCTATCCACTGATAGCTAAAGATAAGCAACCACAACATTAAAGCCACCATTGACAAAAAAGAATGAAATCTTCTACACATCAAAAGAGCTTTCAAAAATTCTGTTTTTCTCCAAGAAATGTTTTTATAGTCATGGCTCACATAGCTGCTAATGTTATTAGTTACATACTTCATCAACATGTGCAGGTTTTCTTTAACAACAATGATTCTTTAAGGGATACTAGAGTACCATACTTACATTATAGTCTTTTGAGGAGAACATTCATTTTACAGTTCTCATGATATATCAGAATACCATGGTGTCCTCCGATCATGAGTGATATCCCAAAATGTTTTTCCCAACTAGTTTTGTTAATGTACAGTATTTCATTTATTACCTATTGTATACAATTCTGCACAGCTCCATAATTCTCTGCAAGACTTCCTCCTGCAAGGACCTAGTACATGATGCACCTTCCGCTGCCAGTCATATAGCATTATGGGGAAAAACAACATCCCAGGATTTAACTTGTGATTTGCTGAGAAGCCAACATGGTATTCTCAATGTAAGGGAGAACTGGCATGGGGAGGAGGAAAGCGTTATAAGTATTTACATGTCTGTTATCACTAATATCGTTTATTAAAGGTACATATAGTTATCAGTGCTTTTCTACATTATCAAACAGAGCATTTAGGAAAAGCTAATTTTTTTTTATTTTTTTATGTAAGACCCTATCGCTATGTTGTTGGGGTGAGTGGTCTTGTGTACTTCAATGAAGCTGTGAGTTAAACCATGTAGGATAACCGAAGATGGGCAGGTCATAGCAGAGGGATCAGACAAATTACGGTCTACTGTAGAAGGAACTGGCAACACACTCCAGTATCTTTGCCAAGAAAACCTTATGGATAAGCACAGCCAGAGACAATTTTGTGCCTGGCATGCTGAAGTACATAGGGTCACGGAGAGTCAGACCTGACTAAACAACAACAATTTTAGGAAATTAGTACTGTATTGATGAGAATATGCAATAATTCAGAGGGAGCTTGTAATGTATTGCCCCTTCAGGACAAGAGCTCTTGTCTCACTAAGCTCAATAGATCTCCTGGAAAATAAACACCAATACCGTACCAGAAATATGAAATGGTAAAAAGTGCTTACAATGGAAATAAAGTTTTTAGAAACGTATTCTCTTGATTTTGACCTCTTTACAAGATGATAACAGAGTTCATAGTCTCTTTAATGAATCATTGCGTGACAGAAAGATAACTTATTGTTAAATCCAAACCCTCATTTGCCCATTCAGGGATTCTTTGAAACTTGAAGCTAGCTGAAACAAACTTATACACAAAACTGTTTCCGAGACTAAACTATAAAATCAAAGAGTAATGTTTAGAATTGTCTGGCAATTCCACAAGGAAGTCGTATTCTACAAGAAAACAAAGACTTTCTAATTGACCATTTGTAGCAAGTAGGTCAAATTGAAAGGTTAAAACAGAACTTTTACATATACAATTAAAAATCATTAATTATAATTAAGTGCAAATTAAACAAAAGGGTGGCACTTGGGTCCTTTCCTTTTCTAAATTCGTCACAGCTCCGCCAGCAGTGGCAGCAAACCGATGGCGCTGCCGATATTTCAGGGCCAATATCATAGCATTAGGGTTAGGTAAACTGTTAGGGTTAGGGTTGGGGTTTTGGTTAATTTAAGGGTTAGGGTAACCTTCTAAGGTTACAACTTCTCTCAAATATCGGCACCGCTGCAAAATATAGACAGCGCCATCTAGCAGCTCTTTGCTGCAACTGCTGCCACTGGCGGCGCAGTAATAAAGGGAAAGATCTGGCACTTATGTAGATGCTTTTATTGTATGATCCTAGCTCAATAAGTATTTAAATCAATTAAAGGGACATGGAACAGTTTTTTTTTTTTTTCCAAGCATTTAAACGTGCATTTTTTGAACAACAAATAATAAATAAAGTTTGTTTAAACTTAATTGAAACTAACAGGAAATGCAGAGATCATACTTAAGTCTGTAGATCTCATTGGGTGGCAGAGGGTATGTCTGCAAGAGCAGTTAAACTTCTGAATAAATTTGTGCTCTGGGACCATTATTTGAAAAATGAAAACACATTGTCATACTTAATCGAATACCCTCTCTCTGATGCAAGAAAGAAAAAATTATATTTTCATGTCCCTTTAATTATAAAATCTTGATTTGTTTTAAATCAAGGTTAGTAAGTACATTGAAGGACAATTAGGCTAATTTGTTCTATGTTTTTTGAATGAAACATGGTAATAGCCAGAAACCCAATGTTTAGATTTTGCAACTTTTATATAGCAATGGTTTCTTTTTCAGGTAGGAGTGTCCTTGTAAACTAATGAACTTCCCTTAGATTGTGCAGCAGCATTATTGCATGTAAAAGTCAATATAATAGAGGCTGCATTATTTTATTTTTTACATTCTAAAAACATGCAGTATATTTGTAAGTGTAGTTCTTCAAAATAGTACATTTTAAAAAAATCACTGTGGTCCTTTAAACAGCTTTCATATGTATGACGTGTATCAAGTAACATTGTAATTTTAATGAATAGTTATTCATTTTATATAGTAAAGGTAAAGTTTAATTTATCACAAAACCACAAGGGGTCAATTAAAATGAATATTTACCTGGTTTTCATATACATGAAATAAAACTCCAACCAGAGCTTCCTTCCCTATAGATACAGATGTATGGTTCAACCACGTCTTCCACAGGGTTGTCCCTTGACTTGCTTTCTCAGCTTTCGTATCAGTGTTTACAACACACTGTCATACCCCTAAGGGTTTTCTTTGGGGCTCTATTAGTTATAGTGTGCGTGTTTGAGTTGTCCGATTCTTTCCATGACCTCATGGACCACAACACACCATGCTGACCCACGTGGTATTCATGGCAGAGATACTGAGTGGGTTGACAGTTTCTTACCCAGTGAACCACAGCATACAGCTCCTGGTATTAGTATGTGGTCTCCCATCCAAGTACTGGCCAGGCCCAACCCTGATTGGCTTCAGGGTGGTGTGACCTCTTGGTTTCCTGACTGGAATCACAGCTGTGAAAGCACCAAATCCTAACCACTGGACCACCAGGGAATCCTATAAGTGCAAATCATGGACTCTTGGTGGTAAAAATGACTTCCGTGTGCTACCTTACTCTGGCTTTCTGTTGAGTTAAAGTACAATGTGACCAAAAATGTATATCTACTAGACAACATATTTTTAGAATGTAGCCAAAAATACAGCCTCTAACTTATTTATTTTATATGTAATTATATTGGCGTAGATTTTACCATTTTAGTTTCCAGTGACATACTTCCTGAGGTGGGAGGAGACTTTAAATACAGATGAAGTTTGTATGAGGACAATGGGAAGGTAGCATATACTACTGCCAGTGTTCTTAGAGTTAGCTCTAGTGCAAAGTTCACTTGTTTACAAAGACACACTAATTATGCTCTTATATTAGGCATGTGTTATTGAATTATATAGTGGTCCTTTAAGACAATTATGAATAAAACTGCACAGAAATAGGGAAAAAATTGTGGATTTGATCCAGATTAACTGAAATGAAAGAAACTTGAGTGAAGTAAAGAAGTACTCATTGAGAGTATTTCACATTCAAACTTTATTTGTTGTTGTTATTATTATTATTTCTTTTATTTCTGTATAAGTGTACTGTAAAGAATATAGAAGGTGTGGGCTAAGTGGGGATAACAGCACATGATCCACAGAGCTCACTGCCCCTGTCTGTATAAAAAAAGAGAAGCCTGTCCCACCTAATCTCAACTTGGTGTAATTTGATATAATATAAACAAGTATTTATTTTATTAAACAGAACTTTTGCAATATTTGTATTGTATTTAGAAAATATTGGACTGCACTTGCCAGGGTTTTCCCGTCTTACACTCTCCAGTGCAACTTTCTCTGGTTTCCGCACACACAATTTAAAGGCAGGCACCGTAATTATGGCAACTGGTACTGTCAGTGCCATGGGACTATTTTACCCTTTGGTTAAAGAGGATGGTGCTCAGTTGCTTTGCCTTGTGCTACATCTCCGCTAGTGATACCTCCTGACTGACCTTCAGTTTACGACCTTGACTCTGTCTGTTTCTTTCTATCGAACTCTGACTCCTTTTTATTATACTTGGATTACACTGCTTTCTGACTTTGGCTTTGGTTTCCTGGCTTTGTCTTTGCCTCAGGCCCGTTAACTGTACTGCGCATCCTTAGCTATCATATCCACCCTAGTTCAGGCTGCCATTGTTATTACAAAATTTAAAATTACTTAGTGTCTCTTGTGACATAGCTGTGTCTGGAACTTCTAGGATTAAAGCTCATCCTGTGTTTACAGTTTATCTTTTAAATATAGCTACCAGTAAACCACAGTGTGGGAATTATCTATCTGTATAAGTCGTGACTTGTAGCCCTGTGGACCAGGACTCACAGTACTTCTTTTCAGTAACTTATACCTAAAGTAAGAGACAAATTGACAATATTATGATTATTAAAAGTAAATGACAGAGAAATAAGAAGTCAGGATGTGTCATGTTTGTTTTGGCCAAGGTGGATTGTTTTACTGCTCTGAAAGACAGATACTGATTGTTTAAATGACTATTGTAATGATATAGCAAGAGGAGCTAATTATTTGTGTTTGAGAATGTATAATAGCTATATTTAATGTTCATTTGATTTTCTAAGATTAAAGTTGTTGTTTAGTGGTGTAGTTGTGTCCGACTCTCTGTGACTCTATGGACCGCAGCACTTCAGGTACATCTCTCAGTCACTGCCTCTCTGAGCTCCATCAAATTCATGTTCATTGCTTTAGTGACCTTATCTATCCATCTCCGCCTGTGTCATCCCCTTCCTTGCGTGCTTCAATATTTCCCAGCATCATCTACTCTAGGGAATCCTGCTTTCCCATGAAATATTTGATCTTCAGCCTCATGATCATACCTTCCAGTGAACAGTTTTTCTTGATTTCCTGTAGTATTGATTAATTGGATCTTCTTGCAGTCCAAGGGACTCTTAAGTAGTTTTCGAAAACACCACATGACAAACTGAATTAAGTTATTGTGGAATCTACTATTTTAATTTCTGCTGAGCAACATTCTGATGTTGGAGGAGACTTTGAAAGCATAGGAAGCTTCTATCTGCATAGTAGGAATGTGTCAGCTAAATGCTAGTGCTTTCAATAGTACTAATATAAAGTTCAGAAAATAGGACATGTTAGTGAAGAATAACTAGATATGAAGCAGGGCTTAACAAATACTGAGACCCAGGGAGTTACAAATGTTACTGTTGACTCTACATATATTTCTGTATAATTTGTAACCAGACTTGTTCAAATGATTGGCTGGCTCCAAAGTAATCTGCCTGGCTCCTACCTACTTTTGATCTGAAAGTTATAAGTGTACACATTATTTTTTTTTGTTTTGCTTTCTAAAAACAGTTTGCCATTATCAATTTTAGTTATTCAAAGAACCATATAGAAAAAAAACAGTGTCCATATTCTTTCACCACTGCGACCTGGGTTCGTTTCAAGTCAGGGAACCAAGAGTTCACACCACCCTGAAGCTGAGCATGGTTAGCCCTGGTCAGTACTTGAGTGGGAAACGACCTAGGAATACCAGGAGCTGTATGCTGTGTGGCCCACTGGAGAAGGAACTAGCAACCCTCTCAAGTATCTCTGCCACGAATACCAAGTGGATCAGCATGGTGTGTTGTGGTCCATGACGTCACAGAGAGTCGGACACGACTGAATCACGCAATCACACAGATATATTTTATATTATTATGTTTTTCTTTCTTTTTTTAATTATACAAAGGCCAAATACATCCTACGTAACCTAAATGTAGATTTCTGGTACATAACATTTTGATTACATGTATCTGTATACATACACCATTCACTGGCTGCTGAAAAATGTGTAGCTGGCTTCTCACTAATGTGAATGGCTTCCAGATTTCAGATACGTTTGCCAACACCTGGATTATACAACAAGTGCTAAATAGAAGGGATTTTTAAAGCAGTCTAATGTTGTATGGACTGATTTACCAACACTATATAGAGTTAAAGCTCCTACAGGTTACAGTTCCTATTAGTCCTGACAAGGTTATAACGGATTATAAGTAATATTACCACATGTGACAAATGACATTGGTTTTGTACGTGTAAATGTTGTTTACTTTAAAAAGTTTGATAAGGCAGGTGGGGCAGGTTGGATTCAGTCGATATCTGTACTCAGTTCTGTTGAAAGACTACCAGTTAAAACTGGCACTTGATAATAGGACTCAATGGAGAGCTATCCCTAGAGGGATAACCCTATGGAAGCTCCACCAATGTAAGCATAGTCAGCTTAAATGACCACTGCAATTTATTAAAAAAATACATTTGTGTGTCACACCCTTGCCCCTGACTTGCATGACATTGCAAAATAGATTGCAACCATAGCTCACCAGAAATGTAATTACCCGTCCATAAATGTATCATGGATTTCTCTTCATTGTGCAGTGGTCCTTTATTTAAAATTGTATTTAACATGCTTTTATGATCTCGGCTTATATAGCTGCTAATTTTGCTAGTTTGTTGAAAACATCACAAATACGTGATTTGTCTTCTCATGCTATAGTGGTCCTTTAATAACCTACACATTTGCAAATGAAAGCTGCAACTGGTAGAGCTTGTATAAGTAATCTTCATTTGGACAACATATCACATCTTTTCTACTATAGCCTTGTACTATACTGCAGTGGGCAAGTTTGGTCCTGGAGAGCTAAACACCGGCCTGGATTTGAGGATTCCCTTTCTGTGTTCAGGTGAGTCAATCAGAACAACTGAAGAAGTGATAGTCTTGCCTGTATGTAGCAGGCATATACTCAAATCCTGACCCTTTGTGTGGCTCTCCAGGACTGAACTTGCCCATCACTGATCTATTTGTTGTTCAGTCGTTTAGTCGTGTCTGACTTTCCGTGACCCTATAGACCGCAGCACTCCAGCTATATCTGTCAGTCACCATCTCTCTGAGCTCAATTAAGTTCATGTTCATTGCTTCAAGGATCTGATCTATACATCTCCGTCTCGGTCGTCCCCTTCTTTGTGTGTGTGCCTTCAATCTTTCCCAGCATCAGAGTCTATTCTAGGGAATCCTGTCTTCTCATGATATGGACAAAATATTTGAGCTTCAGCCTTATGTTCATAGCTTCCAGTAAACAGTTTGTCTTGATTTCCGGAAGTACTGATTTATTGGATCTTCTTGCGGTCCAACGGATTCTAAGCAGTTTTCGCTATCACCACAATTCAAAGGCATCAATTCTATGGCGCTCAGCCTTCTTTATGGTACAGCTCTCACATCCGTATGTTACTACTGGGAATACCATAGTTCTAACTATGGCGACTTTTGTTGATAGTGTAATGTCTTTACTTTTTACTAGCCTGTCCAAGCTTGCCATAGCTTTCCTCCCCAGAAGCAAATGTCTTTTAATTTTGTGGCTATAGTCATCATCTGAAGGGATCTTGGATCTCAGGAAAATAAAATCTGTCACTGCCTCCACTTCTTCCCCATCTATTTGCCAGGAACTGATATTGCCGTTCGCCATTATCTTTGTCTTTTTAACGTTAAACAATAGGCAAGCTTTTGCACTCTCTTCTTTTACCTGCATTAATAGGTCCTTTAGTTCCTCCTCGCTTTCAGCCATCAGAGTAGTATCATCCGCATGTCTGAGGATGTTGAGATTTCTTCCAGCAATATTAATTCCGGCTTTGGATTCATCTAGCCCTGCCTTACGCATGATGTACTCTGCATATAATTTGAATAAATAAGGTGACAATATACAACCTTGTCGCACTCCTTTTCCGATCTTGAACCATTCTGTTGTCCCATATTTGGTTCTGACCATGGCTTCTTGGTCCAGATACAGATTCCTGAGGAGGTGGATGAGATGATCTGGTACTCCCATCTCCACAAAAACATGCCACATTTTGTTGTGACGCAGAAGTAAACGTTTTTCTGGAATTCTCGTGCTTTCTCTATTATTGGCAATTTGATCTCTTGTGCCTCTTCCTATGTGGAACCTGTCTTCCACATTTGGTAGTTCCTGGTCCATATATAGTTGGATCCTAGCTTGTAGGATCTTAAGCATTAACTTGCTGGCATGTGAAATGAGTGCAATTGTTCGATAATTGGAGCACTCTTTGGCATTGCCTTTTTTGGGGATTGGGATGTAGACTGACCTTTTCCAGTCTATTGGCCATTGTTGAGTTTTCCAAATTTGTTGGCATAAGGCAAGCAACACTTTCACAGCATCTTCTTGTAAAATTGTGAATAGTTCAATTTGGATTCTATCAACTACTGCAGCCTTGTTATCAGTGAAATCTGTCTAAACTTAATTGAAACTAAATGGAATTGTATAGAGCCTGTACATTTCATTGACAGACTAGTATGACTTATACATCTGTATAGCTGCTCATTGGCTGACAGGAGCAAGCCCTCAGATCATTAACACTTGAATCAGTTGTTCTCTGCTTTGAGAACATCAATTGAAAAACGAAAATACACAACGATATACACAGTGCTACATAATCAAATACCCCTTTTTCAGATGCAAAAAATAAAAACATTCAGTGTTACTTTAAATGTCTTCTGTAGTTCAACAATAAAGACACCTTATGTAACTCTTTACTTTGTTTTGCAAAATTTAAATATTTGAAGATTCTGAGTACAGGAATCCATTTTCTGTTTGTTGCATCATATCCTGAAAACTGGAGCATGGGGGTGTGGCTTTGTAGCAATTAGTGGAGATAGGATATCAGATAATAAGATTGAAATTGGCACAACACCTTTTCACCCTGATATGCCCAGCAGCAGGAAGTTGCACCAATTGATGCAACCACAGCTCTACTGAAATGTAAACACCTCTCTCACACACACATTGTAAGGTTGGTCTGAAAGAATCCAGTAGCAGGAACTGGTACACTGCAGGCATGGTACAGATAAGGGCAGGAGGCAATAAATCAAAGTTTGACAGTTCAAGGTAAAAAAGCAGCCATATATCTATCATAGGTGTCCAAGCAGGAGGTCAGAGCTGGAGACCAACAGAGGGAACCCAAAAGTCACAGGAATCTGAAAATATGGATCAGCAACAGAAAACGAGCAAACACAGAGTGCCAAGCAAACCTAGCAAGGAAAAAAACTGAGCACTGGTATTCTGCTGTTACTGTCTTATGTAGGCAAAATAAAATACTGGGCTGGAACAGTACATGAACACAATGGAGTCGGAGTGCTAGTAAAATCTGCATTGGACTATGTGTGAGAGCCACAGAGAGGCCAGCTGGAGACCTGGGATCATGATACACATAGCTTCAATCATGGATTTCTCCAGGGCCCTGTAGAGACATCAACATTTATTTTAATTTAATTAAAAACCATAAAGTTTTCAAACACACACAAACGTCATGAGTTACAACAAATGTTGCCGTTATCAAATATAACATTAAAATGAACAAGGATTTGTAAAAGTGATGTTTGATAATAAATTATTCCGTTCAAAGTGTTGTTGTCTTTATAATGATATATAAAATATCTATTTTCTTTCTTTCGCCCTATTTCTTTTTTTTTAATTAAATTGTTTCAAGTAATAGTGTATATGTAAGAGTTCCTTGGTGGCATAGGCGTAGGAGCCCCAAAACAGGAACAGGACAGGAAGCAGGGGCGGATCTACTGCCGGTGCACTCAGTGCAATGCACAAAGGCCCTGCTCCCAATATAATAAAAAAATATATAAATATATATATATATATATATATATATATATATATATATATATACATAAACATTTATATATTACATATGTATATTATATAAATATATATTTATATATATATGTATATAATATGTGTCTAAATGCCTTATTAAATTATATATGTTTATGTGGTTCAGTGGTTAGGATTTGGTGCTTTCACCATTGTGACCTGGTTCAACCCCAGTCAGGGAACCAAGAGGTCACACCACCCTGAAGCAGGGTTGGGCCTGGTTAGTTCTTGGATGGGAGACCACCTAGGAATACCAGTAGCTGGGGCCCACTAGAGAAGGAACTGATAACCCACTCCAGTATCTCTGCCATGAATACCAAGTGGATCAGCATGACCATGGACATAAAGATGGTCCATGAGGTCACGGAGAGTCAGAAACTGAATGACACAAAAATAAATGAATAGTGTTAACCAGTGTAAATAACAAGAGATGTATGTAGATTGTTATGAGAGTAAAGGCAGAAGATAGATGCATCCATCTATTGCATTACTCATTGTAAAACATTCCTGATCCAGTGGCACATGGTGCACAGTTACGTCCTCCTGCGTGTTTGTTTTTCCCAGTAATTCATGTAATGACTTCTAATGTTTCACATAGCAGAACAATCAGTTTCATTATCAGAAACCCGCTGGGTCAAACACATGTGCTAAAGATTATCAGTGTAACAAAAACTAACCGAGGGGCACCCATAAGGTAGATATATCTTTCAGATGGTGACAGCTTGATCTCAGTGACTAGGATGCACTACCTTACTAACCTGCATGGGTATTTTAGACCACTGTGGACAAACACTTTTTTCCATATGCTCTTTTTTGTACTTAAAGACAATGGGCAAAATGTTGTAAATAGGCAAGCAAAAACAACCTTTACATTTTTATTATGGGTCAATAAGGAGATTATTTTCCCTAAAAACATAAATACACCAGCCATTTTAAAAGTGGCTAAACAATAATAAAAAAACTATTATTTTAATTATGCAGGTATTGCTTATTTCAGTGTAACATTTTGTTTTTTGAGCATATGGCCACTTCTAGCTGTCACATTCCCATTGTTCACATTATTGTGCATTCAAAGTCTCCTCTAACCTTAGAAAGTTGATCAGCAGAAACAGAAATGGTAGAGACTGCTGTCACATACACCGATACATTAGAGGCTGTTTTCTTACATTCTAAAAACGTTTGCCTATTTTCAATTGTAGTTCTTCCAAAGATTATACTTTGAATATAAGACAACAGAGGTCCTTTAAATCTTTCTGTTCAGAAAAACCAGCATGCTTATTGTGCAGATCTTAGGGCCGATGTGTGTGTGTTTCATAGAGATAGATTATGGTATGTTGGTCTCGATAAGACAAAAAACCTTTACTAAACTATATCTGTGCATTTAAACAATGAATTACTATTTTCAACCATGCCCCTAGGCCGTATAAGCTCCCAATCTCTACACCCGTTGAATGAAGTATTGTGACTGAAGTGGGTTGACCAAGGGCAAGGCTATTTAAAATGGAATACCACAACTGCAGTATGGTAGAGGGTGGTCACTAGAAAGTCTGTTTGTACATGGCTAGCAATTAAGGTTACATCTGTTAAAATGTACTCTACTCAAATCAGTGCAAAACTAGATAACAGTTAATTTGTCAAATGTAGTTTCACCCTGTTCAAAATATTCTGGATTTCAGTGGTGGGTCCCCACCATATAACCATATGGTCCCTAGATCAAAATGGTTGATCTGTGCCATATATTTTCAATTACCATGTACTTGTTTGTAAAGTATGTGGCAAACTTAACAATGTTAGGAGCTGTGTAAGCCTTTCAAATAAAATAAAAAAATGTTTTTTGGGGGAAATTTGAATTTTTGTGTGATGTGTTGTTGGATATTTTGACAAATTTACCTTTCACAAAAAATGTTCTTCTGTTTTTATTTGGTGTGATTACTTTCAGTCCATCAAGTTCAACCTTTTAAGATCTTCTCTGATCTGCAATATGCAGATTAGTTGTTAATCAATTGATCCAGAGGAAGGCAAACAGAAAAAAACCCAAGCCAATTGTCTCAAAGGGAAAAGAAAAAAAATCCTTCCTGACCCCAGATACTGGCGTTCGGATTTCTCCCTGGATCAATACTCTCTAATTATCAAGGATAACCCTGAATGCCCTTTTTCATTAGAAATAAATCGAATCGCCTTTTAAAGTTATCTATCGAATCCGCTGTCACCACCTCCTTTGGTAAAGAATTCCACAGATTAACCACCCTTATTGTGAAGAACCGTTTTCTTTCTTTAAGGTGGAATTTTTTTACTTCTAACCTCAAAGGATGTCCTCTTGTCAGTTGGAAATTTCTTGGCACAAAAAGCTCACTTGACAAATCTTTATATTGACCCTGGATATATTCATATAATGTAATCATATCTCCTCTTAGACGCCTTTTTTCTAGAGAAAATAAGCTTAATTTGATTAGTCTTTCTTCATAACGTAGGCCCTCCATTCCACTTATTGGTTTTGTTTACCTTCCCTGTACTTTTTCCAGCTCTAAAATGTCCTTTTTATAAAGTGGTGCCCAAAATTGTACTCCATATTCCAAATGAGGGTGTACTAGTGATTTGTATAGTGGTAGAATTATATTTGCTTCCCTTGCTTCTGTACCCTTCTTAATACATGCTAATATTTTATTTGCCTTTGCAGCTACTGCTTGGCATTGAGCACAGTTACCTAGGTAAATCCCTTTCAATATCTGATACCCCTAGATTTGCTCCATTAAGATTATAAATTGCATGGCTATTTTTCTTTCCAGATGCATAACTTTACATTTATTCATATTAAATCTCATCTGCAATTTAGATGCCCATTCGTCTATTTTATGTTAATACATTTGGAGGGAAAGCATATCATTATCTGATTTAATTAGACCATAAATTTAGTTTGATTAACAGTTCTTTGCTCTCCTCAAAGGAAAACACTTTGTGTGTGAATCCGCCATGCTGGAATATCAGGGAGAACGGAAAGCCCCATTTGTAAAGAATTTTGTAATGGGATAGGATTCTTAGTGTGGGTTTCATTTATTTTCTCTTCAGGAGAGTTGCTGGAGCAAGATCCATAAATATGTTAACTGCTTTTACATATTGCATAATTTCAGTCACTTTATTAGGGACTCCTCTGACCCTTATGTTGTATCTATGTGACCGGTTTTCAAGATCTTCTATCTTGTTTTCTATTTCTTGAATCCTGAAAGTATTCTGGGCGATTTCAAATTTAACATGCTCCTATGCCTCAATTATATTGTGTAACGTTTCTTCAAGGAGCTGCGTCGTTTGACCCATTCTGTCTGCCTTTCAATAATGTTAATACTTTGAGAAGCCTGACAGTTTACTGTAGTCCCCCAGGAGGCACTGTTGCAATATTTTGTAAGATTATACAAGCAGTGAGTTGTAAATATGTATACACTGCTGAAGTTTTCTTTTATATTTTCTGTGCTATAGTTGAATCTCTATGACTCCTCCCTCCACAGTATTGCAGTATGCCTTCCTTGTTTCTGCTTTTAAAATGGCTGCTGTATCCCCCTGCTCCTTCACCTCATGGCAAAAAACAAAATGGCTCCTGCTGTTAATTTCCCCTCTTAATGTCTTATAAATAGTCCAAAGTCAGATAAAAGCTTAATTTGGGGAAATAAGAAAAACCTCTGTCAGGTTCACATTTCTCTTATAATGCTCTGAAGGAGATTTTCCTTTATAATTTGGCTTTTTTTAGAGGGGCCCTTTTTCATGCTTTGATTGTGCACTAGCAGTGCACCTTCTACATGTTCCTAGGCTCACCTCTGAGTTGATACCTTTCTGGTAGGTTGGTGATGCCTCTCCCCCCCAGCTGGCCCAGTCTTTTTGTAAATGTCTCCGCTGTGTCTTGGAGTTCTGCAGATGTAGGCTCCCTGCTGTCTCTGTTAGATGTGCTGACAGGGAACACACTTTAGCTTGGCTTGGGAGGGCCAGCAGGCCGCATCCTCGTGGGAGGCAAAAGTTCACAAAACCCCACAAACGTGGTGTCAGAGTGTTCAGGGTGACCTCTGATTGACGATGTCCCCATTAAAAGTTGTTAAAATTAAATATTATAAGGCAAACTTTCACTTTGGCACATATCTTTGAGGAGCTATAGATTTGCACATCTAGCTCAGACCCTGGTTGGCCATGCCCCCCCCCCCCCACACACACACACACACACACACAATCCTCCGTTTTTAAAGCATATGGAGTTTTTAAAGTTAGCAGCTGCAATTGTAAAATGGCGTTATTTCTGGTTTTAATGTTGTAAATAAAGTTCCTATTTTTATTCAGTTGTCAATGTACATTACTCTTTATTGTTTGGCACTCATCGTTATCACCACTCGTCGAGTACCAACGTACCACTGTAATCTTGCCCAATTCAAAAACACCGTAATGGCGTTAGACATTTAACAAAAGAACAATTAAATGTAATCATTGCTATCACAGTTTTTCATCTGGACATCCTTTTTTTTTTTACCATACCACTGCAAATTTTATTAAATTACTTTTGATAAGTCTGTTCTCTTATAGGAGGATATTCAAGTTATTTTATACATACGTTGAGTCTAAATTCTATATAAATTTTAAGGCATTTTAAATAGAATTAAAATAACCAATTCAATTATGTTTATTTGTATGCATATTTTTAATGTCCTTAATAAATGCAACCTTTTTCTGTGTCACTTGTAAGGGTATATAGCCTGTGTAGTCTAATATGTGTGCAAGTGTTGCTTACTATGATTAGGTACATATTAAATTGCTCTGCTGCCCTAGGCAAATTTTTAAGACTCAATCTATTGTTATAAGAGAGAGATAGAGAAGAACAAGGGGATTATGAGGAGGGAAGTGATGGGAAGGGAAGAGCGTATGGGATAAGAGGGGAATGAGACAAGAGTGCAAGAAATAAATGGGGAAGAAATAAGAGTTGGGGAGTGAAAAAGAGATTAATTGGACAGAAGAAAAGTAGAGAATGAGAGAGTACAACATGTGATAAAAAGAAGGAAGGAGGAAATATATAGAGGAGAAGGTAGAAGGAGAGTTGGTAATGGAGAGTGAGAAAATATGGGATTTATTTTCCTACCACCCTTTTATTATCTTTCGCTCTATGCCCCAACCTTCTTGTCTTTTGCAAAATCCAGGCCAGACTCTTAAAATACAGCTTATAAGGGGATCTAGTAATGAGCACTTGTGTTAATGACATTATAATAAGGTTAAAATATAAAATTGTTATTTCTTCCTTCCAGAAACATGATTCCAGTAACTGAATTCCGACAGTTTTCTGAGCAGCAGCCGGCCTTCCGAGTGCTCAAACCATGGTGGGATGTGTTTACGGATTACCTGTCTGTGGCTATGCTCATGATAGGGGTGTTTGGCTGCACATTGCAGGTATGTTTTAGGTCATTCTTTCCTCAGTGTGTTCTATTTTTTAGTTAAAGGCATATCTAAGTGAGTTGGATTATGAATGCATCTGATATAGAATAATTAGTAGTGTATGCAAACATTGTTTTGCATGAAAAAATAAGTAAATAAACATTTAAACACTTATATTGAAGTTGGCGACATCTCTTGTAATTTCTGACAATTGCAAATGAGGGTTAACATCCTCCAAACCCAGGCTAAATTAGCATCAACTTTACAATTATTTGTTTTGGCCAATAAAGTTAGCTGACATTTTTGAATTACCTTTGGGTTCCTGTTTGTGCTGAAAAGCAGCCTGGGATATGTAGTGTATTACTTCTATGTGCTATGTATTGCTGCTGACATGCAGAGAGCAAGCAACAGCAAGTAAATAGTGGGTTAATATTGTTCCCCTGATGCTGCATGCTGATTGGGGGGGGGATCAGATGCTTGTGTAGACACTCCCTGGAGGTGTCAACATAATAACTAAAGGGATTTTTAGATGTTAATACAAATCAAATGTTTTATGAGATGTGCTGCATACACATGAGCTGTTTTTTGCCTAAGGACTGCAGAAATGTATTAATCTAGCTCACTTAGATATGCCTTTAACATGTACCAACTACTGTTCATTTTATTTTTCAAAGTAAAAATAAGACAATGAGTAATGCATATATCATATGCTTTTGCATAGATATTTGCTAACTAAAAACTTCTTTAAAAACATATGTTATGTGCTTATTTAGACCCCATATTCAATTGGCCAAATTGCAATTGAATGAGGGCCAATGCGACTAACTAGTTGAAAAGTTCTTTGAAAATGGTAAACTATGAACTGAACAGTTCCTTCAGGAAAAAACTCTTAACATTTATAGCATTTGATTGAATGACTCTGCAGATTATATTGTAGCAATGCTAAGTGACCCCGTGAAGAATCTACACAGAATACAGGGGTAAGGCCTGTACAACTGATGAATGCTTCTAAAATACTTTGTTCATTCATGTTTTAAATTCGGAAATGATTTTGATAATTAAAACTTAGAAGCGGTTTCTCGTGACCTACACTGTACTTGCTTTAAAAATAATTTTCTGTTCCTATTTTATTATAACAGTTTACTGCAGCATATAAACCTCCCTTCTGCTCTGGTTAGATAGGTCAAAATAAACATTTAATAGCCCCTACTAGTTCTATGAAAAAGCTGGGATTCTAATTAGCTTCACTATTTTCGGAGACCTTATGGTTAATCGCTTTATACAGAATGATCACAAACTGTTCCACTTCTGCTGTGCAATTTAAACATATTTCCTGTATACCAAGGCAAGAGGCTGTAATGAATGCCGTCCTTTCAGTTGTTTTTTCTTGTGTGCTGCTGTGTGTGCAGCACTGTGCATATATATTCCAGGCACCATTCTCTTTCCCACAGAGCTTCTAGTGTAATTACATTTGGCATCCAGTACACTTTTTTCTGGGACCGGATTTCTCACTCTCCCGTCCTGGCTTTCTTCTCCCAACTCTCTCTCCTCCTTTCTTTCCTTCTATCTCCTCTTTCCTCTCTATTTATCTCTTTCCTTCTTCTCTCCTCTTCTCTCTCTTATATATATAAGCATTTGTGGGCACATTTGCATGTCCCAGCTCAGCTTCCCAGAATGCAGTGTAATAACTGTTTTTCTCGGAATTCTGAGCTGGAAGCAGTTTTTTTTTAACTTGTTTTAGACATTCAAATGTGAACACAGATGTACTATTTATAAACTATATATATATATATATATATATATATATATATATATATATAAAAATATATATATATATATATAAAATATATATCACATATATAGTTGTGAGCGTACGAGTTGTTGCTAACGCTGCGGGCTCGCGTAGCGAGTCGCGGGCCTCGCGTCGCGAGGGCCGCGGCTCGCGCAGCGAGTCGCGGGCCGCGCGTAGCGAGGGCACTGTGCCAGGTTCTCAGTTGCTGGCAAGGAGCGCCTGCGGCGCTCCATGCCAGCAACTGAGGCCCCTCGCGAAGCGAGGGCCTCAGTTGCTGGCTTGGAGCGCCGCAGGCGCTCCATGCCAGCACCTGAGGACCTCGCAAAGGGAGGTCTTCAGTTGCAGCAACTGCGACCCTTGCAAAAAAAAAATTACGTCGCAACACATTACGACACTCGCAAACAACATACGACACACGTTCACACACATTACGACACTCGCAAACAACATACGACACACGTTCACACACATTACGGCCTCGCAACACTCGGACGCAACTCGCGAACATTACAAAATTACAAACACAATACATACACACAGCACATACATAAAAAACTTACCTACACAAACAGGAAGCACCCAGGACCTCAAAAATGCAACTTACAACTTAATTGCACTCAAAATAAAAGAGTTTAGACACTAAATACTTTGTTAAGCGACACAAAAAATGGCCGACGAATAAAACGAAAACGAGGCTACACACGCAAACACCATACGAGACACGTTACTACACATTACGACTTCGCAAACATCGGACGCAACACGCCGACATACAAACATTTAAAACTTAACAAAGACACACAACAAACACATAAAAAGCTTACCTACAGCAAGAGGAACCAGCCAGCACCTCAAAAAAACAAGTTACACCTACATTTAAATCAAAATAAACACTTTAGACACTAATACCATCGCTAAGCGAGAGAAAAAATGGCCGACGAACAAAACGAAAACGAGGCTTCAGACGTAACTACACTACACTTACTCGCAATAATGAAACACATACTATGCGGAACGTATCACAATCATATTAAACACCATTTTGAACAGTAATACGCCTAAAATGGCGGATGGAACGCAAATTGTAAGCTGGAACGCAAATAGCGCATGCGTATTGCGTTCTAACGGTCTCACTTTCCAGAACTTTCTACAAGTTTATAAATACTGCCTATTTCCAACTAAAAAATACATTTCTCCTCAGGTGATCAACGGAGTGACTTCTGCTTTTACTTGAGAAGACAATTCTTTACTAATTTACTACTTTACATTGTGCAAATTACAACTGACAGGTAAGCTATAATATATTACATTTTATTATCAGGTCAGGTCAAACAAATAAAAAAATAAACTAGGATTTATGTAGTCATCATGTATTGCACATTTATGTGTATAGGCTCACAAAAAAAATTAAACTGAGCTTTATGTATAGTGACCTCTGACACGCACATATATGTCTATAATGTATAGTCACATGTGACACGCACATATATGTCTATAATGTATAGTGACATCTGACACGCACATTTCTGTGTATTGCCCGTTCATAGTGACATGTGACACGCACGTATATGTCTATAATGTATAGTGACATCTGACACGCACATTTCTGTGTATTGCCCCTTCATAGTGACATGTGACACGCACGTATATGTGTATAATGTATAGTGACATCTGACACGCACATTTCTGTGTATTGCCCCTTCATAGTGACATGTGACACGCACGTATATGTGTATAATGTATAGTGACATGTGAGACGCACATATATGTCTATAATGTATAGTGACATCTGACACGCACATTTCTGTGTATTGCCCCTTCATAGTGACATCTGACACCGACATATATGTCTATAATGTATAGTGACATGTGACACGCACATTTATGTGTATTGCCAATGCAACAAAATTAGCTTACAACAAAATCAGTAAACAACTACATTTAAATGACATTATATCTCATGTATACTGATATGTCACACGCACATATATGTGTATCATCTATAGTTACATCTCACACACACACATTTATGTGTGTTAGAAAAAAATAAAAAATAAGGTTAATTTAACCATTTAAATTTGACTCATGTATACTGATATGTCACACGTACACTTCATGTATGTGACATATGTGTGTAGACACCAACAAAAAATAAGGTTAATTGAATTCATTTACTGCAATTCAATAGATCATATAAAGCTGAATCTTTCTATTTCTTTTAATATTCAAACAGACTCTGCATCAACAGCGTCTCTCAACAATTTGCACCGTGCACTGTGAAGCACAATCCCTTTTAAAGAACACCAACAAATTAGAAGAGGTAAGATACAACAAGACATTACATGCTCAAAAGGCCATGCTTTGCTAGATGAAAAATTATAAATATACAAATAACTATTTCACTTTCTTTTTCAAACAGACACTACAAGAAGACCGGCGGATTAAGATTGCCAGGAAGGCACCGTCTGTCATTCAAAACTTCTATCAAGGTAAAGTATTAAGTATAAACAAGAAAGAACCATGAGCCTTATTCAATTGCAACTTTCTCAATTGAATAGAGCTCTATATAAGCACATAATATTTTTTTATACAGAACTTTTTAGTTACTGAACTTCTAACCACAATCAAGGTTTTCAATAACTAAAAAGTTTGCTCAAGAAATATGTTATGTGATTATATAGAGCCCTCTTCAATTGGCAAAATTGCAATTCAATGAGGACCTATATATCTTTAATGGCCAAGGGCCTCACTCAAATGTGATTTGCCCATTTCAATAGGGCTCTATATAAGCACAGAGCATATTTTTTAAAGGAAATTTTTCTTTTGTGAACACGTTCCTTTTGGATACAAGTTCACTAAATACAAAATTCCGTACAAAATTATGCTCTCTGCTGATATTGAGCTCTATTCCATTGGTCAAAACACAATTGAATGAGGAGCTCACAATATAACAAATGCAGTAACCAAAGGCCCTCATTCAATTGCTATTTTGGACAATTAAATATGCCTATAAATAAGAACTTTTAGGCCCTTACTCTATTTTAACAAATATATGTCATGTGCTTATTTACAACCCTATTCAAATTTATACATTGCAATTCAATTACGGCCTTAGAGTACTATTACATTGTAAAATATGCAATTGAATGAGGGCCAAACTATGCAACATATGGTACACACAAAGGCCCTCATTCAATTGCAATTTGCCCAATTGAATAGGGCTCTAAATAACAACATAACAATTGCTTAAAACTAAGGTTTTACTTAATAAAAAAATATCAAAAATACAGTTTTTCAATGACTACAAAATTATTTTAAATAATATGCTATGTGCTTATTTAGGGCACAATTCAATTAGCCAAATCGCAATTCAATAACACACAAACTGCTACACACAAAACAGATTTTCTTATTAAATGTTTAACAACCTATAAGCCTTACAAAGAAGCCAAAATAAGAATAACAAAAGTGTTGCGCACCTAATAGCATTGTACCAAAAATCCCACAAACACATAGGAAACTACATTAACATTCTTCTTTAATGTTTAACAACCTATAACCTGTACAATCAAGAAGAAATAAGTTTTGCACAAGTGATGCCCACCAAACAGGATTGTCAAAAACTAACACAAACACATAGCAAACTACATTAATTATATTATTTCATGTTACACTAACTATAACCATCCCAATAAAGGTTAAATAAGTATACCACAAGTGGTGCGCACAAAAAAGGATTGTACAAAAACTAACATAAACACATAGCAAAATAAATTCATATTCTTATTTAATATATCACAACCCACAAGCCTTACTAAGAACCTTAAATAAGAATAACAAAAGTCGTGGGATTGTACAGAAAGTTACAAAAAAAATTTTTGAAAAAAATAACCATAAATGATACAATACAGCCTAATTCATACATTTTTAACTTATTTAAAAGACATTTCACTCAAACAACATTTTCTATTTTACATTACAACAGATACTGCGTGAAGACAATCGGACGAGGACTTTTGCCACAGGACCGGACCATCGGACGAGGACTCGGACCAGACCAGCAGACGAGGAATTTCAACACAGGACCAGACCAGCAGACGAGGAATTTCAACACAGGACCAGACCATCGGACGAGGACTTTCACCAACGGACCACAACATCGGACGAGGGATATCGCTACAGGACCACAATATCGGACGGGGGCTATCGCCACAGGACCACACCATCGGGCGAGGACTTCCAACAGAGGACCACACCATTGGACAACGATTTTGAAACGAGGACCAACAAACATTCGGATTTAAATCACACTTCAACCAAGGTAAACTATAATAAGTACTAAAGTATAAAACTAAAGAAACTGCTTTCAGTTGCATCCGTGTCAACAGAAAAATAAAATAATTAATTTACTATCTCCCTTATTTTATTTCAATTGCTACTATGCAATACATAGCTCAATAACCACATCACTTTTTTTTTCAGCAAAGAAGTTTTGCAGTCGTAAATATGTATCCACAAACAAAGTTTTTAATAAATAAAACCATTATTTTAAATAAATATGTTACATGCTTATTTACAGCAGTATTCCATTGCCCAAATTCTGAGCCACTGAAGACAGGAATTATAAATTTAACTAAATATCAATGATACATTCATGATTTGCCTTTTATTTCAACAATTGTGCACAATAATCTTTAACAGGAATTACAAATTTAAATATACACAATTACATTTATTTGTTTCCGTTTACAGATTAATATGGCTGATAACGAGACCAAAGAAGAGAAGAAAAGACGTCAAACTAGAGAAAGACAAGAGAGATGGGCCGCCCAGCAGACACCGGAGGAGAAAGAAATTCGAAGAGAAAAAGAACGCAAAAGACTTGCAAATAAAAGAATATCAGCTGCAAAAATGAAAGATAGAACCAAAAAAAATAAAAAAATAATAAAGCATTTACAAACTGTTCCTAAAACATCAGATGACATTTTACAACATACCAGTCAAGACAGACCAAAAAAAACAACTACAAAAAAAAAGCATTTACAAACTCTTACTAAAAACTTACAGGACATTTCAACCGAACAAGTCCAACATATACCAAGAAAAGCTACGAAAAAAACTAAACATTTAGAACCTGTTGTTGAAACATTTCAGGACTTTTCATCTGATGAATATCAAAGTCAACATCCAATATGCGTTGCAAATTGTCCTTTAATGAAGTCTTTAGCAGTAGAGGTTCATAGTTGTGGGGACATGACTACTCAATGTCAATTTTGTGAGGCTTATTATTTTAAACAGGAGAGACCTCGAGATGGACAATTTATTAGTTGTTGTCAAAAAGGAAAGTTCAAACTTCCACAAAGGAAACAATTTCCAACCTATTTACTAAATATTATGACTCAACCTACTTTTCCAAATTACAACAATTTTAAGACAAACATAAGATCCTACAATAGTGCCATATCATTTGCATCTATGGGGGCAACATTGGCTGCTAATGTACCAGGACATGGTCCTTACTGTTTTAAAGTCCAAGGACAAATTTATCATCGGACTTCACATTTACATCCAGAGGAAGGAGAGCAAAGAAAATTCGCTCAACTATATGTCCTAGATACAATGGAAGCTGTTGACCAACGTATGCAGATGGAAGAAAATAAAAAATGCTTACCCAGTGTTTTTATAGAGCTAAATAACATTATGGACAACAATCCCTACAGTAAAGCTTACAAAAAATTGGCAGAAGTAGAAAATGAACAACTACTTCATGCACAAAGACATCAATTACCCATGCCAAAGTTTAATATGGTGCTTAAAAGAGACAGACATACTGATAAACGTCGTTATAACTTGCCAACATCAAATGAGGTTGCAATGGTCTTTCACAATGATGAAGGAGAACCACCATTTCAAAGAGACATTAGAGTATATCCCAGAAATGAGGACCAACCATTTATTAATATTAATATCTTAAGTCCAAATTTAGATCCAATGACATATCCCATCTTTTTCCCACACGGAGAAGCAGGTTGGCAACCAAAATTAACCCTTCCCAGTTACCCAAATGCTAAAGCCAGAATCCGAAATAATGTTTCTATGCTTGAATTTAAAGTTGCTCAAATTGCCATTAGAGATGATTTTAATCCCATTTTATGTGGTGGAAAACTAACACAACAATGGATTATTGATTCATATTTGCAAGTTGAGGCAAATAATTTAAACTTTATAAAATATCAACAAGATAAACTACGTGTAGAACAATATTGTGGACTCATGGACTATGTTGCTGACGTGGCTACAAGCAGAGACATGACAGCTGGCAAAGCCATCATTTTACCATCTTCCTTTCAAGGATCTCCTCGAAATATGAGAGAAAGATACAATGATGCTATGGCTATTGTGACAAAATTTGGAAAACCCGATTTATTTGTGACATTTACATGTAATCCACAATGGCCAGAAATTCATCAAAATCTACTTCTTGGACAAAGTGCTTCAGATCGACCAGATTTAGTAGCCAGAGTTTTTAAGATAAAATTAAATGAATTAATACGTGACTTTACTATAAATCAGTTATTTGGCAAATGTCTTGCTTATGTATATACCATTGAATTTCAAAAAAGAGGCCTTCCACATGCACATCTTCTCATAATACTTCAAGAGAAAGATAAATTAGATACTTCGGCCAAAGTGGATGCAGTCATAGTTGCTGAACTACCGGATCCAGAACTATATGGTAGACTATATGAGATTGTTACTCATCGCATGATTCATGGACCCTGTGGAGACCTTAATCCACAATCACCATGTATGGAAAATAATCAATGTTCAAAAGATTTTCCCAAAGATTATAGAGACAAAACATATGCCAATTGTGATGGATATCCACTTTATAAAAGAAGAGAAGGAGATAGTGCCATTATTCGTGGAAAAAAAGTGGACAATAGATATGTAGTACCCTACAATCCACATTTACTCATGAAGTACAACGCCCACATCAACGTAGAAGCCTGCACTTCCATCAAATCAATTAAATATGTCTACAAATATATTTACAAAGGTTACGATGCAGCTACTGTAGTCGTCAAAAGTGCAGACAACCCTGAAAGTAGTGAGTTAGTACATGATGAACTTGCATCTCATGTAGATGCTCGCTATGTCAGTGCGCCAGAAGCTATGTGGCGGCTTTTAAAATTTGAAATGCATGATAGATCACATGCAGTATATAGGTTAGCAGTACATTTGCCACAACGACATTTAGTCTATTTCCATTCTGGAAATGAAATGAATGCATTGGCCCAAAGTGAAGATCGTCACACTACACTAACTGCATGGTTTGCATTAAATTCCACTGATGCTCAAGCAACACAATACTTATATATTGAAATTCCATATCACTATGTTTTTGTGAATGGATTATGGAGAGCAAGAAAAACCAGAGGCAATAAAATAATTCCACGAATTTACACAGTCAGTCCAAGAGATGTTGAACGATTTTGCTTACGGATATTACTTTTAAATGTTCCAGGAGCACAAAGTTTTGAACAATTAAGAACTGTTAATGACATTGTATATGAATCCTTCCATTTAGCTGCAAGAAATAGAAACTTACTCGCTGATGATACAGAGTGGGAAAGATGTTTAGAAGAAGCAGCACAATGTCAAATGCCACGACAGATGAGAGAACAATTTGCTTTTATTTGTATCTTCTCAAATGCTCCAAATGCATTAGCTTTGTGGGAGACTTTTAAAAGTAATATGGCTGAAGACTTTATGCGACGATACAATGAACCCATTGCACACTTAAAAGCCTTAATGGAAATTCAAGAAGTCTTTTTAACTCATGGATTAAGTTGTGCAAGTTTTAATTTGCCTGATCCAGGTCTAATAGATGACATTAACTTTGAAGACTATGACATTCAACTACAAGCAGAAAGAACACAAGAAAGACTTGCAACTTTAAATACACTACAATTGCAAGCATTTCATGCCATTAAAAATGCTATAGATGATGACATGGTGACAGAGCGTTATTTCTATCTTGATGGACCTGGCGGATCAGGGAAAACATATTTGTACAATTTATTAATGAGTTCAGTACGAGCACAAGGACAAATAGCAATGGCGTTTGCCACTACTGGAATTGCTGCACTTTTATTAGAAGGTGGAAGAACTGTTCATAGTGGATTCAAACTGCCAGTGCCTATTTTGGAAAATTCAGTGTCAGATATTCGCATGACATCCTTACAAGCAAAGAAATTGAAGAAATGTAAATTAATTATAATAGATGAGGCCACAATGATGTCATGCTATGCCCTCCAATGTATTGACCGTTTGCTTCGTGAAGTCATGGATAATATTTTTCCATTTGGTGGAAAGGTAATTTTGTTGGGTGGCGATTTTAGACAAACATTACCTGTCGTTGTACATGGAAATCGAACAGACATTATTGAAACATGTATAAAGTCAAGTACAGTATGGAAACATTTTACCCATCTTCAACTGCAACAAAATATGAGATCAGAAGGCCAAACTGATTTCAATGATTGGCTTATTAAAATTGGAGAAGGAAGAACAGAAAAAATACTACATTTACCTGACGACACTGTAGAGATCCCACCTCATATGATTTGTCAACAAGATATTATATCGGCTATATTTGAAGGGAGCATAAATAACGAAGAATATTCTGAGCTTGCCAACCAAGTCATACTGACGTGTAAAAATAAAGATGCATTAATACTCAATAATGAAATCTTAAAAAAAATTAATGCACCACAAAGAAATTATCACAGTGCTGATTCTGTACTTGCTGATGACAATGAAAGTCAGGCAAACTTTTCAACTGAATTCATTAACTCTTTAACTCCTTCTGGAATGCCACCACATATTTTGCAGCTAAAGAAAGGTGCAATTATCATGTTACTGCGAAATATGAACCCCAAAAAAGGCCTATGCAATGGCACAAGATTAATTGTTCAACAATTAAAGGACCATTTTATAGATGCTGAAATTTTAACTGGGACCCATAAAGGAGAGAGAGTTTTCATACCAAGAATAGATTTAGCACCAAGTGAAAGTAGTCTCCCTTTTATACTTCAAAGAAGACAATTTCCCATTATTATGGCATTTGCCATGACCATTAATAAATCACAAGGTCAGACTTTCAAATCTGTGGGTATTTACTTGGAAGAACCAGTTTTTGCACATGGTCAATTGTACGTTGCGTTGTCACGGTGCAAAAATCCACAGGCTATTAAAGTTTACATTGAAAACAATGAAAGTCAAGGTGATTTATTAGAAGATGGACGTATTTTTACTAAAAACATTGTCTACTATGAAGTACTATAACTTTGCAGGATACAAACTAAAGCCATGCAAACATTTTGGAAAAACATTCAAAAATACAAAACAATTGGTTGTTTAATTCAGTCATAATTAATGGAAGTCATGTTTATGGATAATTCGCCTCACAAAATACTTGCCTTGCATTTCTATGAAAAATTATGTTAAAATGTTAAGTCACTATGTTAATGTTTCATTCATGTTTATCGCCAGTTTATGTGCTCAGTAATGAATTACTTTAATTACGTACGGTTTAAGGAGAGTTTTTACTGTATGCCTTCCTCTACATTCAATGTATATTAAACTTAACAATTATTCTGATACAAATTGCATGTTAATACTGATTAATTTAAAGTTAAACTGTTTTTACATTCAAATGTTAATACTTTTAATTCAAAATTATGTTACAAAATGTATTTACTATGTTCCTGTTTATAATGTTCAAAATTACACAAATGTTTTGCAAAAATTCCAAAGTTACATAAAAAATAAAGTTCAATTTTAAAAATATATACTTTCAAGGTTATTCCTTACATATATTTTAAACTTCATGTTAAAATTCGGCACGTTGCAAAAAGTCTTTTTACTTTTTACTTTCCTCTGGATTCTATGTATATTAAAGTGAACAATTCTTCAGATACAAAATTCATTTTTAAAAACCATTACATCAACGTTTTACAAAAATACATCTTCATATCACAATACTTACAAGGCTCAAAAATATATTTAAATAACTAAACAACTTCACAAACATATACATCACATTGCCGTCATTTTTTGACGGGCAAGTCGCTAGTATTATTATATTTTATTATTCTATATATATATATATATTATCTTTCATCTATCAATTCTATCTTCCTCTCTCACTCTTCCCTCCTCCATTCTCTCTTCTTCTACTCTCTCTTTCCTTCCTCTATCCTCTTTCACTTTCTCTCTTTCTATTTATCAGTTTCCTCCTCTCCCTTTCTCTCCCTTTCTGCATGTATCTATGTCTACCTATCTATCTATCTATCTACACCCTTCTGTCTCTCTCCCCTTCTTATTCTCTCTCCTCCTCCTCTCTGTTTCCTCCTCTCCCTTTCTCTCACTTTCTGCATGTATATCCATCTATCTATCTATCTATCTATCTATCTATCTATCTATCTATCTATCTATCTATCTACACCCTTCTGTCTCTCTCCCCTTCTTATTCTCTCTCCTCCTCCTCTCTGTTTCCTCCTCTCCCTTTCTCTCACTTTCTGCATGTATATCCATCTATCTATCTATCTATCTATCTATCTATCTATCTATCTATCTATCTACATCCCTCTGTCTCTCTCCCCTTCTTATTATCTCTCCTCCTCTTCTCTGTTTCCTCCTCTCTCTCTTTCTCACTTTGTTTTCTTCCTCTCTAGCTCTCTCATTCTCTCATATATGCATGTGTTAAAACATCACCCAAATCTCTTATTTTTTTATTCAGGTTATGCAAGATAAGATAATATGCCTGCCGAAAAGAATATATCCAGCTCACAACACTACTGTGTATAATGCAACACATACTGTTCCCCCTGATCCTCCACTCCCTTCATCCAAGCCACCAACTGCTCCTGGAACGGTGGAAATGAAGGGGCTAAAGACAGACTTGGACATTCAGCAGTACAACTTCATCAACCAAATATGCTACGAGCGTGCCCTACACTGGTACGCAAAGTATTTTCCTTACCTGGTTCTTATTCATACATTGATTTTTATGTTGTGTAGCAATTTTTGGTTTAAATTTCCTGGATCAAGTTCAAAAATAGAGCATTTTATTTCAATTCTTGGAAAGTGTTTTGAGTCACCCTGGACAACTAGAGCCTTATCTGAAGTATCTGGGGAGGAACCAGAAGAGAAAGATAACAGAAAGAATAATCTGAACAAAGTCATCGCCAGTCCTTCTGCCGTAGAGAGCCCTCTAGTAAAAACTCAGTCTCTGAAATCTATACCAGAGAAGTTTCTTGTTGATAAAGCAACCGCAGGAGCTCTAGATAAGAAGGAGGGAGAGCAAGCCAAAGCATTGTTTGAGAAAGTAAAAAAATTCCGCCTCCATGTAGAAGAGGGAGATCTCCTTTATTCCATGTATGTTCGCCAAACCGTTCTAAAAGTGCTCAAGTTTCTGTTTATTATTTGCTACAACAGTGCATTAGTTTCAGAAGTACAGTTTACAGTGGATTGTGATGTGGACATACAAGACATGACTGGATATAAAAATTTCTCCTGTAACCATACAATGGCCCATCTGTTCTCTAAGCTTTCCTTCTGTTACCTGTGCTTTGTTGGTGTCTACGGCTTTGTGTGCCTTTATACATTGTACTGGCTATTTTATCGCTCCTTAAGGGAGTATTCTTTTGAGTATGTTCGACAAGAGACCGGCATTGATGATATCCCAGATGTCAAAAATGACTTTGCCTTTATGTTCCACATGATTGACCAGTATGATCCCTTGTATTCCAAAAGGTTTGCTGTTTTCCTCTCCGAAGTGAGTGAAAATAAACTCAAACAACTAAACTTAAATAACGAATGGACTGCTGATAAGCTCAGACAAAGACTGCTGACCAATAGCTATAACAGGTTGGAGATACAGTTATTTATGCTCTCGGGGCTACCTGATACTGTTTTTGAGATTACAGAACTGCAGTCTCTGAAGTTGGAAATTATTAATAATGTCATGATACCAGCAACCATTGCTCAGCTTGACAATCTTCAGGAATTGTCCTTATATCAGTGCTCGGTAAAAATTCACACTGCAGCCTTGGCTTTTCTAAAAGAAAACCTAAAGATTTTGAGAGTGAAGTTTGATGACATCCGAGAGCTTCCACCTTGGATGTATGGACTTAGAAACCTTGAAGAACTTTGTTTATTTGGTTCATTGAGCCCTGATATATCAAAAAATATTACACTTGAATCTTTCAGAGAACTCAAGAGCCTTAAAAGCCTTTTCATAAAGAGTAATTTATCCAAAATTCCACCAGGTGCTGTCGATGTGTCTAGTCATCTTCAGAAATTATGCATCCACAATGACGGCACAAAATTAGTGATGTTAAATAATTTGAAAAAAATGGTCAATTTGACAGAGCTAGAGCTAATACACTGTGACTTAGAGCGTATACCTCATGCAATTTTCAGCCTTTTAACACTTCAAGAACTGGATCTAAAGGAAAATAATCTCAAGTCCATAGAGGAAATTCTTAGTTTCCAACACCTACGTAAACTTACCATCTTAAAATTGTGGCATAACAGTATTACATATATTCCAGAGCATATCAAGAAGCTGTCAAGCTTAGAACGACTTTATTTCAGTAACAACAAGATAGAGGTACTGCCCTCTCACTTGTTCTTATGCCATAAACTCCGATACCTAGACTTATCCTACAATGACATTCGATTTATTCCACCTGAAATTGGAGTACTCCAAAGTTTACAGTATTTTTCCATTTCTTGCAACAAGGTGGAAAGTGTACCAGATGAACTGTACTTCTGTAAAAAACTAAAGACTTTAAAAATTGGAAAAAATAACTTATGTTCTCTCTCCCCAAAAATTGGCAATTTGGTATTCCTATCTTGTTTGGATATCAAAGGCAATAACTTTGAGACATTACCACCAGAACTTGGTGACTGCAGGGCCCTGAAACGAAGTGGACTTATTGTGGAAGCCACATTGTTTGAAACATTGCCTTCTGACATTAGGGAACAAATGATTTTAGAATAGGTGCCCAGAGGAATTATATGTTTTAAAGGGCATTATTTAGTTGCTACTGTAAAAGTTGAAAACCGTTCGTTCTTCTGCACTCTAAAATGTAGATTGGACAAGGTTTGAGATTTCAAATGTCATTAAGAGAAGACAGCTTGCAAGTTTCAAATACTCAGGAACAAAAAGTATTTCTGAGAAGCACTTGTATTTTAGTAGATATCACAATAGACAAGTTAGTTATATATTTTTTATATTCCTGGGACCAACCCAACTAATTTCTTTTAATGACACTATGGAAGTACATTACAGGATCAATGAAAAGATGTTTTAAACATTTAACTTATATTACATTTCTCCTTTGTGTCATTTTGGTGAATATCATTATGAGGAAGAGTGCTACATGCTTTAAAATCAGTATATGGATGGTGAAGTGTTAGGTTGTAGAATAAGACTTGGTAAATATGACACCTCTAAAGCAGGGTTGTCCGCTTCTATCCTCAAGGACCAGATGCAGGCCAGATTTCCAGGAGAGTCCAGCAAGCACCATTAACGGCTTCAAATGATTGAACCACTGGTAGCCAAATATTTTTATCCAGTCTAATATTGGCCATCGAGGACTGAGGGGTGACAGCCTGTTCTAAAGGTTAATTAAAAGGAAACAGAACATAACTGTGCATGTGGGGCACTTCCAATAAGGAGTCTGACTTAAAAGTAAATTGCCCATTATTTGTTACTTAATTAGGTTATTTTTTTTAAGTGCATTATTTAGAATCCTGACATCTAACATATTTGCTATAAGAAATGTTTTAAATTCTGTGTCGGTCCATCTGTATAATATTTACATGGATTTAACAAAACATGCAATCTTCTAATTAATAATTAAAGGGAAACATTATTCTGAACTATTTCAATTTAAAGTATTAAGCAAATTTATAGCAACTGGTATGTGAGTAATGTTACTGCATGGTGTTGCTGTTTTAATACATTCATATTGTGTATTCTGTAATTCTTCCCTTCCATGTCAGGAAAGCTATTTGTCTTTTGAGATGTTTAGTACAACATAAGGCTAGCTACAAGTTGTACTAAAGATACTCCTGGAGAATCCCTCAAATCCTATACTTTATAATGAGCCATAGGTACTAAAAGTTGAAATATCCAATAGTTCACCCTTAATTATAAAATTAGTTTATCAAATAATATGTGTCAAGCAACCACACTGATACATGTTTAGCAGAAAGACTAACAAAATTCTAGTAGTAAAACTAAAAAGAAAAAGAAAGCAAAAGAGAAGTAACAACCATTAATCAGTTGCAAGGAACGTTTACCCGATTGTTATTTTTATTATTCACTTAAAAACACATTCAATTTTCAGTATTTATATTTAATAACCGTATAATTCACCCATTTATAGAAATTCACTTTTATAGCAATCCAATTTTCTGAACATTGCAGGTGAGAGGACACATGGAAAAAAACTCCCTGAATTAATACAAGAAGGAATAATTTGATATAAGAATGAATATTTTATAATACTTTCTTTACAAAATAATGATTATTTTCATATCCTGTTCTGTGATTTTGAGACATAGGCGCAAAGCTATAGTAAATGCATAGGATGGACAGGTTTTGTAAAAAGAATATGGATAAAGAAGGCTCTATGTTTTCTGTAAGATCTCAACACCTATGTACTACCTGTTCAGCTTGCTAAATATTTTGTGTGCACAAGGATGGTTCTTGGTCAGTGATTCCCTCATCAGTGATTCCCTCATTATATTCAGTAAACAGGAAAATTATGACAACTGTACTAATTTATTCCTATAAAGATGAGTAAAAGAAAACCACCTACATATTGCATTGCAATGCAAATTGTGGATCTTAGGTATATTTCCTAAGTCAATACATGATAACATATGAAATTTGTATTATAATAAAAGCAGCATGTCCGCACAGAATACACATGAAATGTGTGATATTAGTTATTTGGAGGCTTCTATTAAAATACAAACCATAGATCTAAAGATTGAGGAACATAGGATATATAAATCAAACCAACCATTTTATTATTGTATAATAGAAGGTAAATACAGAATAAATGCAAAGTGATGGCACGCTTCTCTGCCATCTTGTCAACATTATGTATAACATACAGCAGTAAGACCAATTTAGAGTAAATTTGGTCAATTCTGCCTATCATCTGCATATACCGAGGGTTGTACATATTATGTCCAAAATATCAAAATAATTTTTGTCTGTTGATTTAAAGATTTACTAAAGTACTTGCCAATAGTTACTTATGAAGATTATCATTAATTGTCACACAACCAAGTGTATATCATCAACATACCAGAATTCACTTGTATATTAATAAATCTATTTTTTTATATTTTACATTTTGTTGTTTTTGTTAAAAAAAACTGGTTACCAAATACAGTATATTTTGTATTACTGAGACTATGAAATAATTGCCTTCTGTTAGTATATCAAATGATGTATTCTATATCAGAATAGTTTAGTACAGAGGAGCTTATTTAGAGCTTAGATCCACACTCCAATATGTTACACCTATATCTGCTGAATTTCTAATATTCTACCCATATGTAGAGTTGTATCCTATACATCTATGTCATAAATAGTGCAAGCATATAAATGTAACACTAGACTTAGTTTTGTCATGGTTTTGCTGTAGTTTGTGATATCTTCATAATAAAAAAAAACATTGATTATATCTCTATGACACTATTGCCAGATCAACAGCCCTATTAAATTCCCTCAATGTTGAGCCCATAACATTGCCCACAAGACTTACGGCTATTAAATTGGCCCCATAAAGCAACCCGTTGACGATCTGTGGGTGAAGAGCGAGAAAACCATACAGGACATGAAATTTCGGCCTGCGCTCCCGCATATCCTTTGTTCTTTCAAGCCCGTAACTGTTATGTTCCAATCGCGCTAAAAAATTGCAACAAATTCACTGCCCGTAACCCGCAGATGGAGCCAAACAGCCTACGTGTACTAGAGAGGACCTTCTAGTGAGTTAAAGTCCAATCCGTAGCACTGTAAATGCAACTATACACACATTACTGTACTTATAGGTAAAGAGAAAATGATGTTAGGTATTAAAATGAATAGCACAACATTCTCAAGCTCGCAAATCTGCAATATAAAATACTTTATTTTCAGTTTAATTTCCATGTTGTAACGATCCCAGCAATCAATGTGTTAATACATATAATGGAACTCACATAGACTAGAATATCATATTTACGGCTTTATCAATATTGCATTATTTCTGGGATGCGGGTCCTATTGCAACTCGTAATTGAAGCCTGTAAGGCTTTGAAATCTAACCTCCATTTTCAGTGCCGTAATGATGATAATCTCTGTTGCCATTGGCTCCATCTTAACCCATAACTACGGGTTTGACTAATTGATCATGTTCACGGCCTCGCATCCAACGCTCGAATTTAATAGCTCTGTAACTCGGCCAAATTTCAAGCCCGCAGCCATTGCGGGTCTCACGTTGCACTTACGGGCTTGGAATTTAATAGGGCTGAATGTATAGCCAACTCACAATTTGCCCCAAAAGATTAATTCAAATGTTACATTGTTAGAATTGTAACAGCCTTTCTGTTAAGGGTTTTATATTAATGCACACGTTGATGAATTTGTCCTCTATGTGATTTTCATATTTTTTCTTCAACCTCTGTTTTATGCCTTTTTAACCAGTGGTGCCTGCATTTCTTGTCAACGTTTGAGATTAAACCAAATATGCTCTGTTATAAACCGGGAGAAGTGTGCTGTGTATATAACTGTGTTTAAATAAATACATATCAAAAGTGATTTAGTTGTGTGATTATCAATCATTTTAATGTCCTATGCAGAATATGCTTGGATGTGGCTTAATTTTTTTTTTTTTTAAACTCTTTTATGTATATATATATATATATATATATATATATACATATCGTAATATCATAAATGATAAAACAAGATTCATTTGCAACTATAAACTGTAAAAACCTACACATTACTAGTTTGATTTGCCGGACTAATGTCCCAAAGAGGAAAAGATGGGAAAAGCCTAGGCAACCAGGCACAGAGAAAGGTAAGTCCTGAGATGAAGGCTTGGCAAATCAAATCTTCGGAACAGGCCACTCTAGCACTGGGGACACCACTGTTACAGTCGACACAATGATCTTAAATTATTAGAAGGTTTGGGAGTCCAAATTTGAGGGTAAGTCCATGACACAGCTTTAAGACTGGAGTAACTACTACACTAGAATCAGTAATAGTATCAATAATCGCAGGAGAAGATCTCTTGGTGGTCTAAACAAATAACAAGTGCTGAAAAATTCAAATAATCGTCAGCTGGACAGATAGAAAGTTGTAGCCAGGCAGTAGGATGTGTCAGGAGAGCCAGAAATACAGCAGTGTTCAGTAAAGCAAAAATGGAAGCCTGAAGTAAAGAATAATTTTCAATACACATAAAAAATGTAAAGCGATCGATTATTTTCTTTTACTTTCTTACAAGGTTTTGCTACTCAAAAAAAAAAAAGAGAAAATATTTGATCCTGTGCTCCCCTGGATAATGTCCCATATTCAAGTATTGGTGTGCACCAGTAGAAGAATATGGATTCTAGACGTTGACTCCATTTTTACAAAACAGTCTTGGATCTTGTGAAATCTTTTGTACGTAAAAGGTGGTGGAATTAGCAAAAACCTTAAATTCGGTTCTGCTGAGTATTCTCAGGACATTTTAAAGTGCATGTTCAAATAAAACATGATTAATAAAAATAGATTCGTTTTTACTTCTTTGAATTGTTGCAGTGTGTTCTAAATTAATAAGCCTTTGCCTTATATGTTACATTGTAAGATCTGCATATTTTGTCAGGGCAAAGAAAGCCTTGCAAAGAAGATGACATTGGGCCATATTCTATAAGCTGCCCGTAAATGCCTCCAACTCACAAATTTGGCTGCAGATGTTTTTATATATATATATATATATATATATATATATATATATATATATATATATAAATGTTTAGATGTATTCTATTGACTCCAGCTCGCAAATTCCCACCTCAAGGATGAACTCGTAAACCCTGCCTTTTTAAAATGATTTCAGGGGGCGTGATCTTATGATCTGACAATATTTAAGCAAGCCCATAATTTACTTCTTAAACACTTGCAATACTTCTTAGGCACAGCCAATAGTAAATGAGATCGTCATCATGACATCAGTACAACATTGAGGTTATACTTAAACCTCACTCCGAGACTACGATCAGACTCACGATCGAGCAATATAGGAATCAATGTAATTTATTAAAGCTACCGTTCTAGTCCATGCAGATTCAATGATATGTATTAACCTCTTAAGTCCCAGGATCCATTTCACATTTGTGGGTTTAAGACTGTTCTGTAATTAATTCTAATGTGGTTCTATGCATTTCCATATTTTTAAAGTACGGTATTGCATGTTTAATAGCTCTCAAGGCTCTAATAATTGCTTGAATATTGCCTTGCTAGTCCTCTTGAGTACTGATAATATTTTTTACAGAAATTTGATATTTTTTCACTTGCGTGTCAGACTTTATTTGTGAGCTAGAGCTTTGGGTCTAATAGAATATTGATTTTGTGTAACTTTAGCTATTTAGATCTCATAATATTCCAGCTGTGTTAAAACCAATGGAGTTCTAAGGCCTGTTTTGCATCTTTGCATCTCATAATCGTATTGCGAGTAGCTAAAAGATTCTGTGGCAATTCAGAGTGGTTTTAAGTGTGTATAACTTAATGAATTGGGGCAATAGAATAGGGCCCATTTTAAGGGGTTTGTCAATAATGTAATTGTATTTTATATTTCAAATTAATACATTCTTGTTTTTAATTAGTCAAAATCTCATCTGTCAATGTTTCTTTCAAAAAATCTAGCATGACATTTAAAAAGGAAAACTGAATTTCTGTTTTACCCTACTCAAGCCAGATGAATTGGGGTTAGAGGAGTGGGATAAGAATTTTGGTTTAATTACAAGCTGGGTAAATAATTTACACTCCATCTTTTCAAAATACTATTTTGCAAATGAACTTCCCATGAGGCCTTAGAACTGTTTTAGCAGCCAGTTTTTGAAACGAACATATAAGTGTAAATGTATTTATTTATTTTCCATTATTATAGAAGCATGTAAAATATTTTATTATAATGGCCCTGGAGTAGAATAATAATGTTTTGCCTCTCTCAGGGCTTGCTCCTATCAGCCAATGTGCAAGAATACAGTGGTATGACTCATACTAGACGCAACATGTAAAATTACTCTGAATTCACACCAAAGATTCACGAAGTGGTAGAGAAGTTCATGAATTTTAAAATGCTGTACTTCACTATGTTGCATTACAGTGATCAGACAGGCATAACTTTGTTAAGAGTTTTAAAAAGACTCCTTACAACTCTCAGCTGGACCCTCAAGAGTTTTAAAGCCCTAATGACACAAGCTACGTGTTTTAATAAGGTATTGATCATTAATACAATTCGTATTCAACATTAAACATACTTTCAAAGGTCAAACTCAGTTGCTGATTGTGAAGAAGGCCCTGATGAGGGAAACGTTTGGGGTTTAGTGCTGTTGTGTTGCTGTTTGCCATGGCAACCACGGCAACAGTGACAGTTGCAATGTGAACATTAGCTTTCTGCATGAGACAAAATGCTGGCAACTTTATTTTTAACAGTCTGTTCACCATTTGAACAGTGGCAGCTGCGCCTGCAAGGGGCTCTGCCAGTGGTACTAGGCCCATATCATTCAGCTGGATGGTCACTTACCAACTGCCAGTTTTCCAAGGTCCTGAAGCAGGCCTCCTTCCAGGGAATTCCTATCAACAGAGGAGAGGATCTACACGGTGGGATCCATTCATTGGCCAGTCCAGCTAGTCCTTCCACTTGACACTGACATCTACTCATAATCCGCTCAATGGGGGACGTGGCTTTAGCTAGAATCAAGTTCCAAAATTTCCAAGCACAAAATGTACCAACACAATTGGGTGGAGACTTCTGTTAAAAAAGGTTCCTTTGCAATCACAGCCTATGAATTGTTTCTTTGCTTGACAAATATAATTATTCTTAAAACCCTAGACAATCCCAATACTTTCTCTTGATTACCTTATCAGGGTGGAGACAAACACTCAGCTGGAGGCTGCTGATATTCTAATCTTTGGAAGGGAATCTAATAGTGAATATTGATGTTATACATTAATAAATATGAATTGTATCAATGATCAATGCATATTTAAAATAAATACCTCCCCTTGCCTTAAGTTGTTCCAGGGTACAAAAGTTTTGGAACAACTGCCATAGACAGAAAGTGTGTGAAAGTGACTCTGTGTTTCCACTGTGTTATGGTCCCTGGGGAGGAGTATCCAGAGAGCAGGGTCCAGCTGAAAGTTTAAAGGGAATCCAATCCCATGGGATATTCTGCCAGTGGAATTTTCTCTCAGATACAGAGGACACTTTTTTCCCAAGACAGAAAAATAGAACAACAGTCATAATTTAAACAACAGTGCAAAGCCCATTCTAATCCCAAATGTAACAGCCATACCAGTGTTTACAAAGGGACTAAACTAACATGTTGTTAGTTTTCATCCAAATCTTAAAGAAATTCATAAAAAGAATTTAAAAAAAAACCTACATTAAAACTAACAGGAAATGCAAAGAGCCAGTGGCGGAGCTAGTGCAGGGGGGACCCCCATGCAAAAAGAACATTTGGACCCTCTCGCACTCCCTCCAAGAAGAGGCGGGCACAATTTTTTGTACTTCGTAGACCGCCTCTAACATCAACTCACATAGTACATATATATTGGGGCCGTGGGGGTTCCGAGGGGGCCGACAATGGTCCACAAGAGGACAGGGGAAGCAGTCAGAGGGCCCGGGGGGCTGCAGGGAGCCACGGGAGGTCAGAGGGGGCCGCGGGAGGACCACAGGTAGCCGCGGGGGGGGGGGGGGGGGGGGCGGAAGCCGTGGGAGATCTTAGGAGGTCTAGACCCCTCCAAGCCAGAGCCCCAGTGCCCTGTACCGGCAGTATCTCGGCCTCTGCATAGGGCATATTTTATTCTGTAGATATCACTGGCTGACAGAGGGGAAGGCCCCAAGAACAGTTCAACATTTGAATAGGTTTTTCTATTTTGAGCCCTTCATTTAGAAAAAATAAAACATACTGTGACTCAAATACCCTCTTTCTCAACAATGGAAACAATTCCTTTCATGTCCCTTTAATTATGCTCTTAGACTTGAAGTTTTCAGGTATATATATTTTTTTCATTGTGCGGTGGTCCTTTAAGCCTTCTATAATAAACTCTTGTTAATGCATAGAATGTATTTTTTTAAACCTGATTTATAGTGTCGTTAATTGAAAGATCACCTACCATATAAAGCCTAGCTGATCTCTTTCTGTCTTGCAACATCACTGTGAACGGAGATTCACTTATATGATATATTAGGCCCTAGATTTGCTTTTTTTGTATAGCAGTGGTGCGTACACAATTGAAAATATTAAAGTGGGCCGTTTCGTTGTTTCACAGGATGATTGAATGGCTGATGGCCACATGTAAGTTGTCTAAATATGTTCCGGAACTCCATTATTAAAACAGTTCAAATGAAAGGTGTAATATTCTAGTGTAGCTCCTATAAAAAATAAAATCCAGTAAGGAAACTCTGGAGAATTTTATTTCTACCGTCAGCAGTTCTTTTAAGTAGGTATGGTGCAATATTGTGTTAGCTGTAAAACAATTTTAGTGGACATATATATCTTTTTAATGGCTAAATAAATATTACTGGATTGCAAGCATTCAAGGTTATTATAAGCCTCTTGGAGAATTTACTTTGGTGAATGAGTTATAATAACCATGAAATCTTGCAATCCAGTCCTATTCAGTTCTCTATTGATAGGTATTATTTCCACTATAATTTTTTCAGTAATTATTTGGACAACCTGCATCAAGCTCATTAGACAACTGTTGGTCTGTGGACCACATTTTAGAAATCTCACATCTATATTTACAAAGGGACTAGACTTTTTGAATATATTTTTTAAGCAATAGCACTCTTTAGGCTTTCAAATACAGTTTATTTCATACTTGAGGATATTTTTGAGCAGCCATTTTTTTCTCACGCCTCATACATTATGTTTGCAGCATAATGCGGGCCGCAACATAGTACGCTATACATCACAATATAATAATTTTAAAAAATAAAACTCAAACCTAAATGAAACCAAGCGTTTATTTACAAATGAGTGCAATATTTAATGTTGAGACAAACTTTTGACTTTTTTAGACAAATTAGGTTTATAATTGCTACATGCTACTCTCAATACGTCATCAAGGTGAGAATCAGTAAGCCAATTTCTATACATGGTATGTGCATATTTCATTTTAGAATAGGATTATTCGCAAATATACGTTGATGCAAACAACGAAAGGATAAGGCGAGCACATTTTTGTACAGTCTTGTATTTGTATATGTCAGGCACTAATTTCCAAAACTCGGCCTACTCTCCTTCTTTTCTTTAAAAATAACTTCCAGATTGGTATTGTTTTTGAACTGGATGGATTCGTCATAATCATATCCAAATGCAGCTAATTGTGTAATAGTTGCTGTTTCTAAGTGCTAGGGATTTTCTACAAGCAACAGACAATTCTTAACATTTCTTAAATCTTGAAATCTGCTCTTAAATTCCTCGGATAAGGAAGCCAAATAACTAAACATGTTAAGTTGGTATGGGCCGCACATAGAAGATTGCCCGCAGGAAACAGGTTGAGTTGAGGGTTAGGATCAGTGGCAAACAGTATGCTGGGTTAAATACTAACTACATATTTGTATGAATATTATATTGTGTTGAAAAATTCCCTTTAACATATCAGGTGAGTTCAGACAGGCCATGGAGTTCATCATACTCTGTAGCTACTGTAACCTAGGGATGGATACACAGTGGAAATACTGTACATAATTGATCACACATACTAAGATGATTTTTACTTTGTCACAGTGTGTACATAAACTGTTATCCCTTTCCTAACCAGATGCATTAGTAATGTATAATATATTTAGTCTTCAATATCTAATCTATTAGTGAGGCTACACAGGTATGGACAAAGTCATATTTAGGAGCTAAATATGTTTCATAGACCCTCCATTTAGTGGCTTGAGGATGAAGAGATGATCTGTTGCAGTGCTCAGTGATGTTGCCTGTTCTGTCGGTATCTCACAGGTAATTTCTAACCTTTTTCAACATAATAGAAAGTTTGATAAAAATTAATGCATCTATGATAACACAAATTAATTCACCAAATGCCTGAACACACACTCATGGATGTCAGTTGTATGCACGTTTTCAAGCATTACAAAAATGAAGGTATAGGAAACGTTTACTTAATCCCAATTTGTCTTGGTAATATGTATCCTGCAAACCAATGTATTTGTATAATGGTAAGACTTTAAAAAATAAACTAATGTGTATGTTTAAATGCATTGTCTAGATTAAAGACTAACAGCCTTATTAAATTGTGATTTGGCCAATTGAAAAGGTCTCTATATAAGCACACAGCATATTTTTTTTTACAGAAGTTTTTAGTTAGTGAACTTCTATCAAGAAGCCAGGTCTTCACTAACTAAAACCTTTGGTAAAAAAAATATGCTCTGTGCTTATATAGAGCCCTATTCAATTGGCCAAATCGCAATTAAATAAGGCTGTAAATATGTTAATATAAATAGCACACTCTAATAAATTACCTGTTGTTCGTGGACTAAATCTATGTCACTTGTACTAATAAATGTGTATACCTTAGATTGTAAGTCTGCGAGTTTCTATCCTAAGTACTTTGGGAATTCACCATGGACATTGGACTCCTAGCTCAAAGACAGGGCCCTCCTTCCTTTGCTATATGTTAACCTTTATTTATCTTTGTCTGAACTTAATTTATGTACAGCACTACGGAATACGTTGGCGCGTTATAAATAAACTATGATAATACAGGGACAGTATTGAGTTTGTTTGCTTCAGTAGATGTTTTAGAGATGACTTCTATGATTCTCTCCTGTATCTGTAAGTATTCTTGTGCTTATGGTTGTGACTTCTACATTCACTGATAATTATAATAAGAAAAGCAAGGACCAGAAGCTTGTTGAGCTATCTTTTGGAGGTAAGAATACCACCTTAAATAGATACAGAATAGTGTGTTTCTAAAGGCCCACTTTAGTTATTATGACAGGTTTACAGACTCCATAGTGTTATTACTATTACTTTATTACGTTCAGAGGCTGAAACAAAAGGTAGGATAAGAGCACAAGAGGCAGAGCTTAATGAAATGTACAGAGTCTTTTTTCCTTTCACTGGATGAAATGCAGAAGATTACAAGACACACAAAACTTTCCTTTCTATCCCTTAGGATAATCAGTGTTCAAGATTTTCACTTCACTTCCTCTTACATAGTTTCATAGGGTCTATATTAATCCCTGAAAAAGACTTACGATTGCCTTAACTGCAGAGTAAATCCTACCTAGCTGTTAGTCACCCCTCCCTAAAACATTGCGAGAGAACTCCTATGTGTCACTGCTCCGATTGAACTTCATGACACAGCTGAATCATTCTCTGGCTTCTCAATAACATCCATCACTTCACCCCTCTCAAAGTTGAGCTCCTCTTCATTGGATGAGCTAAATGGATAAAGAGCTTGGACAACATGGAGTGACCAACCATTGTTGAGATTGTTGACAACAGCTGCAAGTCTTTTGGACAATGTGCCCACTTGGTCACCTGAGGGGCTATCGTTTTCTTCAGTCATGTAGTTTGAATCTCCATTGAGTTTTTCACTGACAATAAATTACAAGTTACTCTCGTAAGACTTTGACTCCCAAACCCTATGCCAATAAGATTTTATGGATCACTAGCAAATTAGGGCATTGCCATAAATGCAAACAGCAGAAGAAAGCTTTATGAGTACCAAAGAACACTCACAAGTAGTTTTCAAACCTTTGCTGAGTCTCCTATAAGTATTTAAAGTGATATTATAGCACAAAACACACTACAAAATGATGAAATTTTAACATTATTTGGCACTTAACAATCCAATATCAACATATGTGTAATTAAAAAATATGATGTGTTATTATTAAGCCCATTTTATGATACAAAATCAAGGGTAACAAATAACCCAGTACTCAAGGGGTTAATATACTTCACAAAACCATGTTGCCTAGGAACTGGGGCTTGCAATCCAGTTTACCAGAAGCAGCACCGCGTTTAGAAACCCAAAAGATATATAAAAGCTCACTTTATAACGTACAAAATATAAATAAATGCTCTCAAGTTGCTAGATATTGATCTCCATTAGTTATTTTGGTTTTGCTAAAATGGTATATTCTCTAGTCTAAAAGTAATATGGTAATTGTGACTCGGCACTGTAGAATATATATGTTGTATTAAAGTGGTATGCAAATGTTCATGAATCTGACAATGCATGAAAATCTAAATGTTAAATATTGCATAAACGTATTCGTAAAAGAATTAACAAAAAATCAAAGTGAATCATTTACTCAAACTTTGTATTTTTTACCATGACTTTTTTCTATTTTTGACTAAACTGCCGTATATACTTGAGTATAAGCCGAGTTTTTCATCCCTTTTTTTAAGGCTTAAAAGGGCCCCCTCGGCTTATACTCGAGTCCCCAACCCCACCCAACCCCACCCCACCCCACCCCCCGTGTCTCTCTAACCCCCCTGTATCTCTCTACCCCCCTGTGTCTCTCTAACCCCCCCGTGTCTCTCTACCCCCCTGTCTCTTGCCCTCCCCCCTCCTCATCCTCAACCCCCCTCCTCATCCTCAACCCCCCTCCTCACTTTCTCCCCTCTAAATACCTCCCCCTCACTTACCTGCTTCTTCTCCGGCCTCTGCTTCTTCCGTTTTGACCCCGGGGCGCATGTGCGCCACATCATGCGCAAGCGCGCCGGGTTCAACACGGAAGGAGCAGAGGCCAGAGAAGAAGCAGGTAAGTGAGGGGAAAGGTAGATGGGGATGTATTTAGGGGGGTTTAGAATGAGGAGGGGGGTTGAGGATGGGGGGGTTGAGGAGGGAGGTTGAGGAGGGGGTTGAGGAGGGGGTTGAGGATGAGGAGGGAGGTTGAGGAGGGAGGTTGAGGTTATGGAGGGGGGTTGAGGTTGAGGAGGGGGTTGAGGATGGGGGGGTTGAGGAGGGGGTTGAGGATGAGGGGGTTGAGGAAGGAGGTTGAGGATGAGGAGGGAGGTTGAGGATGAGGAGTGGGGTTGAGGAGGGAGGTTGAGAATGAGGAGGGGGGTTGAGGAGGGTGATAAGGGAGGGTGGAAGAGACAGAGGGAAGGGAGAGGGGAGAAGAGACACGGGAGAGAGAGGGGGGACACAAAGAGCACAAGAGGGACACAGGGGGCAGCACATTTCCCACCCTCGGCTTATACTCGAGTCACTCATTTTACCCAGTATTTTGTGGTAAAATATGTGCCTCAGCTTATACTCGGGTCGGCTTATACTTGAGTATGTACGGTATTTACTAATATTTTTCTTTTGAATCATTATTAATATTTTATGTGTATTTATTACACATTGGAGCTATATTCAGATTAAAGACCAATTGAAACCAGTTTAACATAATATTTATAATACACAGCACCAATTCAAAGATACTGTTTACTTTAAATAGTATATCTAGAGGTTAGTGAGGCACCTCATCATAGTTTCCTTTGAGGTAGCAGTGCATTCATAAAATAATATTTTCAAAAGAAAAGTTTGAATATGATGTTCTCTAGTCTATCTGCTAGATCCATTACTCATAAATTAGAGTTGTTACATATAGTCCTGCATGAAGAGTATTCTTTTCTTATTGTGTATTAATTTTACTTAAGAGCCAAGACAGCTCTAAGGAGGAGAGCAGGAACATGCAGCTGCTTAAACAACATCTGGATTATTGTCTAGTACATTCTAAATAGAGAAAGAACATTTGAGATTGAAATGGACATGTGGGTTAATGAAGGTTCAGTTGGCGTGTTGTCAAGCTTCTGACAGGAAAGCCCCATTACAACAAGGCTTATGTAACATAAGCTAATTTTGGCAGTTTTGTGCTGGTGTGAAGTAAAGGTTTGTATTCATCCATAAAGGTTTGTATTCATCCATATAAAATTCTCTAGCATCCATTTGTATTTTTTGATGAATGTACCACTACACCAAAATCCATGTAAAATATTCCATTCCCTAAAGGAGCAACAGTAAATCCCTGCTTAATTTAGTTGTATTTCTTTGTTTGTTTTTTGAATTTTTGTTTTGGCCTTTGTTGGGCCTCATTGATAAGGTGAAGGTAAACTCTCTAAGACACAGCGAACAAGGAGTCCACATCTGGAGCCACCTATCACCCTTAGGGAGACTAAGACCCGAGGGTAATTTTCATAAGTAACAAAATCAGAGGTGCTCAATCTGAGAACAAACAATACTAAAGTAGGCTTGCTCTATAGACATATTAAACTACTCAGCTCACTTGTGCCCTTCACAGGGAGAAATATCCTGTGGTATATCAGCCTTGTCTTACTCAGGCGAGTGATCCAACCCTGAAACAAATATCACTCCTTTGAGTAAGACCACACTGATATACTATAGGACATTTCTCTCTGTGAAGAACACACAGGTTTTGTTCATTCTCAGATTGAGCGCCTCAGACTCTGTATTTGGTTAGGTTTCCTCACCCTAAGTGTGATAGGTGGCTCTTGACATAGACTCCTTGCTTATGCCCACTGTCCCTTATGGAGTACAGCTACACCTTACTGATGAGGCCCAAGAGAGGCTGAAATGCATGTCTGGGGTTTGCTTTTTCTCCTTTTCACAGTAGAAGTGTCAGGAATTTTGGGCCTGGATCATTCTTTTTCAATGTGATCAGACTGTTATACTACAGGATAGTCTGCTCTCTGAGTTGGTTAACAGAGCTATAGAACAAATCTACTACAGGTGCTGATTGTTCTCAGATTGAGCGCCTTTGACTCTTCTGCTAATAACAATTAATTTCAAACTTTCTTATTTAGTAGTTTCTTGTAGTTTACAGAACTGGAACAGTACTGGAACACATCACAGGTGAGGGACGCAGTTTGGTCCGCAAATGCGGACCCTCGCAAAGCGAGGGGCCGCATTTGCGGAGGGTGGAGGCTCTAACATCGGCTGCAATGAGCGCCTCACACGCCTCTACGGCGCCTCACATGCGGTTACAAACCTTCACACAAGCGGCACTTTACCAACAATACGAACCGCGGGAAATTTACGGATTTAGCAGACAAAAATACGAGACGCAGGACTTAGAAAAAAAATATTACGACCTTGCAAAAATGCGACCTTAACGGCCGAACCGCGCGCACCGGAAAACAGTGAAAACAAAATAAATACACCCAAAAAATACATACAAAGCTTACCCACAGCAAGGGGGGCACCCAGGACCTCTGCAAGGGAAATTACACCTCAATTTAAGTAAAAATTCACGAGTTTAGACACATGAAAATCCCCTAAGCCAAAGAAAAAATGGCCGCCGAAAAAAACGAAAACGAGGCTACAGAACCCTAAACACGCAAAACAGCACCAAGCACATTTTCAAAAAAGCCGTACGAGGTAACTGTAGCGGAACCCATCACTGTTTTACCCTGTTTTATGATTATTATGGTTAAAATATGATCCTACTATTATACTGCATGTATGTTGGTTGATGCTCTGCAGAATATTGTCCCAGACATTTGCAGCTACTTGGCATGGGAGATAATCCTGTTACAGCGACTCCGCATAAGATAAAGGAAGTCTATTGTATACAGTGTTTTCATTCTCAGATAAGAACAAAGAAGTGTAATTGAATCAATGTCTGATTGTATCAAAGTTGCCAGGGAGCCTGGGGGGGGGGGGGGGTGACTCACCTATTGTTCTCTTTATGTGTATTGTGCGGCCAAATATGGGCATGTGTATTGCCTGTGGGAAGAGATGGGTATAAATATTTCTGCAATAACAAAATAAAGTCAGTATTCATTTGACTCCCAAATTGTGTGTCGTCCAATATGGGAGGTCGGGAATGGTGAGACTGTAGTGCTTCTTGGATATTTTACCGTATACCAGCGGAGATATTGGACTGCGTGTTCCAGCTCCGTTACATTTGGTGGCAAGTGTCGGAATTGTTCCCACGGTCAGAAGGACAGCTACAGGAGACACCATTCCGTGGAGTACAAATTGAGGGCAACGCTAGTATCCGTACAGCGCCCCTGGCTACAGCAGGATGGAACCGGCTAGTTTTCAGACAGCGTTCCATCATGAGGAGGAGGAGGCGGCCGCGGACTACAGGGATGCAGACAGAAAGGAACTCATGGTTACAGTACCTCTTATTACCCCACAGACTGAGTTTCAAAGAGAACTCCAAAGCAGACTGGCCTTTTTCCCAGGTACGCTTCCCATGAAAACCTTGGAATGGTTAATGACAGATGTCCACAAATCCATAATGGAAAAACAGCGGGCACGGGAGCGGTCCATCTTGGGAGCTGCTAACCCACCTCCCACCATTAACCCCCCCCCCCCAGCACTGCGTCCGGGTGGTGGGAACTACCAAACCCCTCCACGGTACATCAGGTGCCACACGTGTAACTAGCAGGGCCACATGCAGAGAGACTGTCCCAGAAACAGAAACCGCTCCACGTGGAATACTCCAACTAATTCCCCCCCCCAGCGGCAGTGTGTACCCCAGGGAGCTGAAGGTGTCGTCCTTCCTCCCCAGCGGCAGTGTGTACCCCAGGGGGCAGAAGGTGTCGTCCTTCCTCCCCAGCGACAGTGTGTACCCCAGGGAGCTGAAGGTGTCGTCCTTCCTCCCCAGCAGCAGTGTGTACCCCAGGGGGCCGAAGGTGTCGTCCTTCCTCCCCAGCGGCAGTGTGTTCCCCAGGAAGCCGAAGGTGTCGTCCTTCCTCCCCAGCGGCAGTGTGTACCCCAGGGAGCTGAAGGTGTCGTCCTTCCTCCCCAGCGGCAGTGTGAACCCCAGGGGGCAGAAGGTGTCGTCCTTCCCCCTCAGCGGCAGTGTGAACCCCAGGGGGCAGAAGGTGTCGTCCTTTCCCCACAGCGGCAGTGTGAACCCCAGGGGGCAGAAGGTGTCTTCCTTCCCCCTCAGCGGCAGTGTGAACCCCAGGGGGCAGAAGGTGTCGTCCTTTCCCCACAGCGGCAGTGTGTACCCCAGGGAGCAGAAGGTGTCGACCATCCTCCACAGCGGCAGTGGGTACCCCAGGGGGCCAAAGGTGTCGTCCTTCCCCCCCAGCGACAGTTTACCCTAACCAGGGGAGACACCAATCTCCCAGACGGCGCAGATGGGACCGTGGTCTCTGCGCCCGCAGCCTGTCCAGATCCCCAACTACCCTCACTGGGACAAGCGGAGGAGGGGGTAAGTACAAATTCCCCTCCCCAGCTAACTTCTAATGTGGCCCCAGGGTTAACAGAGGAAATGTTAACCCCCACTGACCCCCACGTTTCCCTGGCTACTGAGCCGGAATATGTCCCAGGTACCCCAGCAGAAGAGCTGACAGTGGGGCAGAGTGCAGTCGGCCTCTGCCCTCCCTTTGTCCCTTGTACAGAGCAGGAGGTCCTGCAGGTTATACCAGCAGAAGAGCTGGGATCAGGGCAGAGTGCCTCTGGCCTCTGCCCCTCAAGTCCCATCAGCGTGTTGCACCATCACCCCAGCGAAATATCCAGGTGCCTGTTTAGACTTCCCCCCAAAAGGGGAGATGTGTGACGAAGTGCCCTTCGCCACTTTGCTTGGAGAGGACTGTTTGCCAGCCTCCTGCCCTGCGACTATGGCCCTGGTACATATTGCCCTTTGGAACCAGTGTTCGGCCATACCAGAGTGTATGTCACTCATTCTGGCCCTTTACATACAGGGGGGTCATTCCGTACTTGCCCTGTGGGAGCGGTGATACCCCAGATAGCTATGCCATGGAGCCCATTCATATAATGAAAGACTATGGGAAAGACTTTAGCTCCATGGCAATTGAACTATGTGAATAGAGCGCTATTCGGTAGTTTTGTGCGCTCAGATCCCAGCTATCTGGGGATATGTGAAATGTGAGTAAATGTGAATTGCAGTAATGCTGATGGGTTGTCAAACTAGAGAATTGACCAACAAATACTTTTGTCCGGACATCCCCAGGCCGATCCGTTGGGATCAGACCGTGTATGCCGGCTTATGGTCACGGGGGAGGTGTGTAGCGGAACCCATTACTGTTTTACCCTGTTTTATGATTATTATGGTTAAAATATGATCCTACTATTATACTGCATGTATGTTGGTTGATGCTCTGCAGAATATTGTCCCAGACATTTGCAGCTACTTGGCATGGGAGATAATCCTGTTACAGCGACTCCGCATAAGATAAAGGAAGTCTATTGTATACAGTGTTTTCATTCTCAGATAAGAACAAAGAAGTGTAATTGAATCAATGTCTGATTGTATCAAAGTTGCCAGGGTGCCTGGGGGGGGGGGGGGGGGGGGGGGGGGGGGGGGGGGGGGTCACCTATTGTTCTCTTTATGTGTATTGTGGGGCCAAATATGGGCATGTGTATTGCCTGTGGGAAGAGATGGGTATAAATATTTCTGCAATAACAAAATAAAGTCAGTATTCATTTGACTCCCAAATTGTGTGTCGTCCAATATGGGAGGTCGGGAATGGTGAGACTGTAGTGCTTCTTGGATATTTTACCGTATACCAGCGGAGATATTGGACTGCGTGTTCCAGCTCCGTTACATTTAATGATACACTTTTACTAAGGCCGGAATATCATACACACCAGCGTATCACATACACATTCGCGGCATTTCTCAATGCGGAAGTACACCGCTACACAAAGGCTTTACCTCACGCACGCACCACATTTACACTACACACTGCACACATTGCTGACACTTACACCTCACCTCCAGAACCGTGCAAAACTACAGTGGAAGCTGCAGGAACATATAAACAGATTGTCAGCTCTTCAGCACAATGCTTCCTGCATATATTACTTAGGAATAGGTAAAGTATATTAATTTATTAATTATTTCATTGGCATACAACAATACATATACACAAAAAAGCCCCTCTAATAAAAAATAAAAAAAACAACAGCCTTGCAATGAGCACCGAAGGTCCTCACGCAAAAACATTGATAAAACATCATTACCTGCCTTACGATTTCATGCCCGTCATTTTTTGACGGGCAATTCGCTAGTTTAATATATTTCACAACTTAAAAAACATGTTGTGAAGCAAAATGAGAATGGTGAAATTAGAACTGGCATTTGGGAACACATATTAACAAATACTGGAACAAGATGAGTAGAACAGACATAACCTTGATATTCCAGCACTGCCATTATCAATAAATCAATTCCTAGTTCTCTCATTATGACAATGTTCTAACCCTAAGGCTAAACCAATTTCCAGTTTGTAACAGGGAAAGTAATATCCATTTTTAGTTTTATTTTTATTTCTCCCCTCTCTTATAATTCATATTTATTTAGAGTGTATGGAGAAATAGTAGATAACATAGGGTAACAGAACATAAAAAACACCAAACACTATTTAACCAATATAGCTACACTGCTTACACTATGTCTTATGGGCCATGTTTACACTAATTGCCTAAAACGTATTACTGGTCCATAATTAGTAGTATATGCAATCATTGTAGACTGGGAATGGCCCACTAAATCTCGCAAGTAACTGACCCAAAGAGAGCACTGTTGCCTCGTTGTCCTTATAAACAGCCTGCCTCTCAGCTGAACTGCCATTACTACAGTTTTTTTTATTTTTTATTTAGAAACCCTTATATAATGGTATCTATGCTTTTCCTGAAACCCTGTTAATCACTTCCAAGTTTGCTAAACACTGGCTGTATTATATGTTATGAAAGACAGTAGCTGGAACATATACTAAAACCCAGATTGTCCTGTGTTGATGTTGGCTTCTGAAAACACAAGGTATTGTCTTTCTAAAGTAGACTGTCTTCCTGTTCAGCTTCACATATCCCTGTCGACTCATGATTGGGAAAATGGCAATCAACCAGTGTTGGAAGCAGCCAAATCGAAAAACAAAGGCCCTGCACATGTGTCATTATAATACTTTTGTTATACAGTCATGATGATAAAATATCTAATTAAAATCAGCTGCTACAAGTACGTGCAAGTTTCAGCTGGTTCTACAACATAAATTTACATGCACACATACAATTTAAATCTTATACTTTTGTTTCCATCTGTATTTGTTACTCCATTTCCAAGTCTATATCTAACAAAATTAAAAACAGATAAATATATTTTAGATAAAGAGATTATAAAAAATGTGTATTCCCAACCAGATTTCAATATATGATTTGGTATTTATTTCTTAGATAAATTCCTTATGTACCATATAACTGATCAAGCTAGAAAGCAGGAAACCGGAACAGTCATAAGGCACATGCTCTGTCAGACACGGTTTGGATTAGTTGTACACTCAATGACCTGTGGGAATGAATATATCCCATAGTTCTCATGAGATACATAAAATTCATTATGAATTTCAAAGAAGTACACTTGGAGACATGATTAGTGGGACATAGACAAAACAAGGATAGACATCTTTAAAATATTCTGGCCAATTAACTACCTCAGTAGTCTCTTCTTTAAAGCATTACTGTCCACTTTTTAAGGGCTCAAGAAACATGGCTCATGTAAGAAATCTTGCAAGTAAACGTTTTACATAGGGAGCTAAGTGGCTATTACATACCACCTACAGCAAACTCTTTCAGGTAAACCTTTATGAGTGATTGCTACATATGAAATGTTACCATTTATTACAGGAGATTTTACCTAAAGTGCTATTACATGGCCCCTATAAGAGATATTGAACATCATGCGTGTCCTTGTAAGGCTCTGCCAGCGCTCGATGTTAGACATATCCTTACATGTAAATTCAACTGCCTGAAGGAGCATTGCAAACCCTTACAAGACACTTAAGCAGCTACTTATGCGTGTTTCAGTAGGATTAAAATATCCTAAATATGCATTTTCATGTCTGTAATAAAATAAAAGTAAGGTCTCCGCATCCTAAAGCACAAAAAAGCATTTCTAATGGTTAACCCAGACCTATGCAACAATACTAAAGAACAATCAAATAAATCACAATGCATTTTACCTGCCCACACATTTAAACGCTGACACCCAACTAATGCCCAACCTTATTAGTACATAGTCTTATATATTAACACTTATTCAACTACCCTACAAATACATGTACAAATCCTTCTTAGCAGTAATCCGTTCTTACTATGCAATGTGTATCACTGGATATTTTTGTATAAGGTAATCATATCCCCTCTTAGATGCCTTTTTCTAGAGACTATAAGTTTATTTTTTTTTGTCTTTCTTCATAATTTAGCTCCTACATTCCCCTTATCAGTTTTGTTGCCCTTCTCTGTATTTTTTCAGGTCTAAAATGTAATTTTTATAAAGTGGGGCCCATAATTTTACTCCATTTTCAAAATGAGGGCATACGAGGGATTTGTGGCAGAATTACATTTGCTTCCCTTTCTTATTTGCCTTTGCAGCTGCTGCTTGGCATTGAGCACTGCTACCTAGGTGGTTGTCCACAAGTACTTCCTAATCCCTTTCAGTATCTGATACCCCTAGATTTGCTTCATTAAGATTATAAATTGCATGGCTATTTTTCCTTCCCAAACACATAACTTTACATTTATTTGTATTAACTCCATCTGCCATTTAGCCGCCCCTTACTCTAATAATTGCAAATCCCTTTGGATAGAAAGTACATCAGTTTATCATGTAATTACCTTGCACAACTTAGTGTCATCAGCAAAAATGAAAACTATACTTTCCAGTCCTACTTCTAAGTCATTAATAAATATGTTAAAAAGGAGAGGACCTAATACTGAACACTGAGGAACCCCACTTACCACATTAGTTTAATCTGAGAATGTTCCATTTACAACAACCCTTTGCTTACTGTCTTTTAGCCAGTTCTCAATCCATGGTAGCGATCCTGTGGCAAGTGAGTCTTGAAAAATTAAATATAATGGTTTGGCTATTACAATCCCCAATTTCCTCAGTACCCGTGAATGTATTCTATCAGGACCTCAGGCTTTATTAACATTTTTTTCAAACCCTTTTGGATTTCTTCCTTTGTTAACCAATTATTTGGTGAAGGTTGTGTAGCCCCATTTTGTTGCAGTGTATATACCAAAGAAAATAACTTATTTGCTCATCTGCCTTTTCCTGGTCACTAATTGTCAGATGGCCTGTTTTACCGTGTAATGTTCCTATAGCTTCTTTCCTGGCCTTCTTCCCATTAATATATTAAAAACATAGGGTTAGTCTTACTCTCCTTTGCAACTAACTTTTCATTTTCTGTTTTAGCCAGCAATAGGCCTTTTGCAAGCCTTGTTGATTTCCTTGTACTCACGTAAAGCTGCCTCTGTTCCCTCTTTTTTGTATAATTTAATTGTTTAGTACTCTGTATATTGATTGTTAAATCATTGTTAAGCCACATTGGATGTTATTTACTATTTTTATTTCCACATGGTATATGGTGATTAGTATGCATATTTATTAAGAATTTGAACGCTGTCCTTTTATGTTCAGTATTTTTACCTGTCAATTCTTTGTCCCAGTCTATCACATATATAGTTGTGAGCATGCGGGTTGTTGCTAACGCTTCGCAAGGTCCGCAGTTGCTGGCAAGGAGCGCCTTCGCAAAATTAACAGACTTACGACACAAAAATACGAGACACGTTACGACCCATTACAAACTTGCGAAAACCCCCTGAAACCCGCACACATGAAAACATGAAAAACACAATAAATACACACAACAAATACATAAAAAGCTTATCTACAGCAAGGGGCTCGAAAACTGAAGTTACACCTCAATTTAACTCAAAGTAAAAGAGTTTAGACACCCGAAAATCCCCTAAGCAAGAGAAAAAAAAGCCACTGAAAAAAACGTAAACGAGGCTATAGGACTCTAAAGACGCAAAACAGCACCAAACACCTGCGGATTTTTCACAAAAGTCGTACGAGATCCAAAAACAAGGACACAACCTGCACAACCCGAAAAACATTACAAACACAATAAATACACACAACAAACACATAAAAAGCTTACCTACAGCAAGGGGGGGGGGGCACCCAGGACCTCTGCAAGTGAAGTTACAGCTCCATTCAAGTCCAAATTCCAGAGTTTAGACACCCGAAAATCACCTAAGCGAGAGAAAAAATGGCTGCCGAATAAAACGAAAACGAGGCTAAAGGACACTAAACACGCAAAACACCTACGGATTTTCCGAAAGAGTTGGACGATATCCGAAAACAAGGACGCAAAATCAGCCACAGCCACATACCACACATTAGGCGCCATTTTAGAACACTAACTTATACAATCCGGAAGTACACAGCTACCCTAATGGATTTGCCTCGCACACGGACACTATTACACTACACAGTACACACATTCATGACGCTTACACAGCAGCTCCACAGCACTGATGCTGCAGCAACATGAAAACAGATTGCCAGCTCTTCAACACAATGCTGCATATATTACTTCACAATAGGTAAAGTATATTAATTTCTTATTTTATTAATTATTCATTGCCATACCAAAAAAAACACCAACGCTGCTCATAGCACACAAACAACCAAGAGCCACGCGATGAGCACCTGACGGGCAAGTCGCTAGTACTTTATATTGCTGGTCGTAAATCGTTAAAATCTGCCCTTTTACAATTGAGAGTAACTGTTGGCCCCTTATAGCTTAGTTGTTTTTAAAAAAAAATCTCAAATGAGACTGTATTGTGATCACTGTTTTCTAAAGGTTCCCCTATTTAAACATTTGATACTATATCAATATTATTAGTGATGACTAAATCTAGAACTTTCTCATTTCTAGTAGGTTCTTGTATAACCTGGGCCATATAATGATCTCAGGAACCTGCTCCCCATAGCTGAACTGCTGGTATCACTCATACAGTTTTTTCAAGGTAGTTAAAATCTCCCATTATTAGAACATCACCATGCTTAGCTGAATTTCCAATAATTGCAAATCCTTACTTTCATTTATATTTTGGGGGTTGCCGCATCCTCCTACTTTTATTTTGGACAACTAGTGTTTTGAGGACAGTTGCTTCCTTGTATTGGGAGATTGGTACCAGTTTGTATTAGCCTTATACTGTTGTTTATATAGTGTTGCTCTGGATTTGTTTTTCTTATGAGATGTAATAGCAGTGCAAGCTATCCGACAAGTAAAGCAATTGGGGCGTTATAGTAAAAGTGTTTTTTTTTTTTTATGCAGAATGTGTATGCTCAGTTAAAGGCAACAATATTAGGCAGAGCTATGACAAGTTAGTGTTATTCCAATACCTTTTAGTATTTTTATTTAATTTATTCAGTAGTCCTATTACCTTTTTTATGTTTAGATGATTACCTTCTGATAGAAGTCTTTATATTAGGAGTCTGTTGTCACTTGTAGTAAGCATCTTGTATGATACTCAACCCCATATGGGGTGTGAATTGTAATAGGGCGTTGTCTTCCCATCAGTATCCATAGCAATGGGATGCCAGTTTCCAGTGACGTTGTGCCATTTCCAGGAGGGTGTGAGCGGCAACTCAGCTCTTCAACTTGGGGCATTATAAAAGGACCGCTTAGTTTGTTATGAGATTATTCCTAACCGCCAGATGAAGCAAAGGTGAAATGCGTTGCAGAGCACAATAAGAGAGGTATTTTGAGTATTGATCGCTGTTGGTTCTGTTGGTATTTGCACATGAAGTTATTATTAGATATATGTACTTTATGGTCCTAATACTAAGCCCCCTATGTGTTAACCATCTGATTATCAAATGATCTTATGTTTATTATGCAATACAAATATAAAAATAATTATCAATTAATTAAGAGGAGATCTAAAAAGGTTGAGCTGCATGGACTAACAGTCTATTTTCAACCTCAAATACTATGTAACTATAATTTTAGATTTTGATTTATTTTATGCAAAAAGTTTTAAACAATAAAGAGGGTACATTTTAACCCATTGTTAATCAAAAAATGTAATTGATCACATAAATATAGTACAACTTAATACTTATTGTTGGTATTATTTTTCATTCCTATATATACACCAACCCTACTTGGAGGTTGCTATTTGTGTATTCCATTCACCTAAAGTGACTGCTTTCTATTTTAATTTAACTATCTATTCTTTTCCTGATCCAAGCACTTCAAAAAACATTTGCTCAGTTAAAGGGACATGGAACACAACTTTTATCAAGTATTAAAAAGAGCAAGCATGTTTTAATTATTACAAAAGTTTTTTTTTGCATGAAAAATATTAAGTAACATCTGTTTAAACTTAATTTAAATGAACAGGAAATGCAGAGATCATGCTTTAGTCTGTAGATCTCACCGAGTATGGTGGAGCCTAGTTGTAGGGCAGTTTGAGGCAGAAGAATAGTCACAAGGAAATCAAAGGGTCAGGGCTGGCAGATTAGGTTTGTAGTTCAGAGATGAAGCCAAACGGTTTTGAGGTCGGACAAAAGAGTGAAAAATAAAGCAAACCACTGGTCATACACAGGAGAAACAATATAAGAGCTTAGTTGGACCTGAGTAAACCAAACAATCTAGCACTGTACTTGCACTCACCGCAAGTATACATGTGGGCAAATATGCAAACGTTTAGCAGGCAGGAAAGCATAGTGTGACTGCACCCTTAGAAGCTGTGCCAAGGAGGTATAATAGTTTAGGAAGGCTAACAGCCACATTAAATTCCAAGGCCATAGCGACAACAGCACACCCAAAATTCTCCGTAGTTACAGAGCTATTACATTCAACCATGCCACTAGTAACGGGCCGTAGACGCAAGCCCATAAACCCTTTCAGCTCACGCAAGCTGTTAAGGGGCTGGGAGAGCCGCGATCAACCACTATGATCCAATTGCGGTATAACGTAGTGCGACACAGGCCTCTCAGCCAATAGAAAGTGGTCTAGCCACAGACGATTAACAGGGGGAGATTATACATTTGCGTCCCACCCGCCCATGCATTGACTGTGTTGTATTTTCTGATGAAGTAGCACGCAGGTCCCGGAACTGGAGATTTTTGAGAGAAAGAGAGAGAGAGAGAGAGAGAGCAGAAGTATTTTCAGAGCAGTAATTTGTGGTTTTGTTCATTTATATTATTCTATTTATGATTTTACACTTAATCATTGAATACACATATTTACAGATTACACATAATTGCAATACACATAATTTAAAGAACACACATAGAAACACATAGAGCTAGGTCACTCCATAAACAACCCTTCCCCGTCCCATCCCCCCACACCCCATCCTCCAACAGTTATTTATTACACTTAATACACACATTTTTTTCCCATCATATATTTACAGTAACACTTATTTTTATTTATTGTTCTATTATATTTGGGATTAAGATGGAAGGAGGAGAGAGGAGGGGAGAGGAGGTGGGGAGGAGAGAGAGGTGCCCTGGGGAATGAAATACAAATATCCTTACATTTTTTAGTGTATATATATATATATATATATATATATATATATATATATAGCAATTATCACTTTTGTAGCATTAGTGATATTTAACTAGATGTAAGCTTTGAGCTATTATTTTTCCATTGTAGGACATAAGCTCTGAAACAGTTAAATATGCATGTACCTGATTTAGCAAGTTTTAGCAGAAAACAGTCAACAATTATTTTGCCTAAACAATATGCCCTGAGTGAAGGCAAAAGATATCTAAATGCCAAGGCTGGCCTGTTTTGTGGTGCACAATTTTGCAATAATGGAACAATATACGCAGCCCATGCTGTCAGCACGGGATCTGTACATGTCTAACTACTTTTTGGATTTCATAATGAAAATAATCATTTATTGGCTGTTGTTGGACTTTTTTCTGCAGGGGTGATAATGGACTATGCCATTCTTTTTATGAATTACTAAAAAAAGCTGTTTTTTGTTTATATTTGTGTTCAGTCAGCAGCAGACATTTTGATTGCTTCTCTGTTGCTGACTACGTTTGTACAAATAAAATCTGATAATAAGAAAATAATCATTGGCCTCTGTGTTTTGGTATCATGACTGGGTTTCGGAGTAAAATGTGGTTTGTGGTTATGTTTTTCTCTAACATTTGACGAGCTGAGCCAGGAGTGCACTCCTAGTCCGTAGATAACACCCTGAGCTTGAGGAATTTGTGTGGGAGATGCTTGAAAACTAATCATGGCAAAAATTAGAGGGGAGCAGACCCGCTTTTGTGAAAATCTGTGTAGGATTGCTTGTCATGCATGTCTTCCAAGGAGGAGACTGGAGCTTGTAGGAGTGATGGACAAAGTTGCACAAAATAACCTCACCCAGACTGACTTCTACCTGGAAGCTGGTATGATTTTTTTGTTTTGTTTGTTGTTGATAACCTAAAAATGCTAATTAGTGATTTAAGTAAAATAGTGTAATTAAGAGAAATATAATTGATTAAGATATTTTACATGTAAAGGTGTCAGTTAAAGAGACAGAAATTAAGAGATATTAAAGAGATATTCTACCTGACGAGGTGTTACTTTAAGAAGCTCTGTAGATATAGATTAGCAGAGGTTTCCCTTACCTATAAAAAGGTGTTATAGGTGTGCCTCCCTTTAAAGGTGAATAAAGGGGAATAAAGGTGAGCCTCTCTATAAAGGCGAGAATTGTATAGACTGGGTTTTTGAAAGCGGAGCTGTTTGATGAAAATATAGAGTGTAGATTTGCTATTTACCCTTGCAAGATGCCAAAGTGACAAAAGAGGCTATTGGATAAAAAAACACCTATGAATTGGCCCATGTTTATGTAGTGAGGTGTGAGAAATTAAAAGGGTTGGTCCTCTGTTCTGTGTTATTGTTGAGAGCGTCTGAATTTACAGTGTTATGGAAGTGCATGAACTAGAAAGAAAAGCTGTGAGTGAGTGTGTGAATTGATTGTCCCAAACACTGTAATTTTTTATTTTTATTTGCATAATTCTTTTTGAAAGATGGGTGGGTTTTGTTTTATTTTTAGTTTTTGTGCTCTAAAAGTGTTATGTTTTCTCCTGTGAAATGTGCATGCTGTGTGTTCTAAGTTGATTGTGTTTATTTGTTTTTGTATTGCTAAGAATATGCTGTTTTTGTGGTCCGTTGAAAATATATTGCATGTTACTTTAAGAGCTTTCAACACTCAGCGTGCAGTCCCCTCACCCCCCCTTTTTTGAAGCTGTGATTAATTGCTGTGTTTCTGGTTAAAAGAGAGAGCTAATGAAATTGTATTTTTGTTGAACTTTGACTTTCGATAAAGCCCATATTTCTAGCTTCAAGATGTGTGCACATTTTGCAGCAGAGCATTTTGTATAGAGTATTTTATGTCTATTTCCATTGCAATGGCTTTAACATGAAGATGGTGTGTTGTCCGTTTTTTAGTTTTTTTTTGTATTTTAAAGTGTTATGTCTTTTGTTTTTTGGTAGGTTGGAAGAATGTTTCTTTTAGGCGAGTTTAGCACATAATTGAATGTTTGTGGAAAGGTTTTTCAGGTGAGGAGGTGTAGGTAGAAAAGGGGTTTGTAAAGAAAGGATAAATCCTTTGTGTGACGTTTGCTCCTTAGACAGGTTTTATCAAGTGATTAAGAAGGACATTGTGTAGATGAATTGATCCAATGTGAGATATTAAAAAATTGTTTTTTTAAATTAATTGCAAAGTGTAAAATAATGGAAACAGAAACAGACATCCCCCATTATCCCCTCATTGTTCATTTTCAATAATATGTTATTTTTGTGTGCTGTGTAGCTAGCAGAGATCTGGTAGAGAGAGCATTAATAGATTACAGTAATGTTAAAGTTAGATTTTTGGTAGGTCCATCTGTAAATATCAAAGAGATAAGTATAGTATTTTATGGTATATAGATTATTTTGGTTTCTGCATTTGAAGGTTGTATTTCATGCGTAAGTTACTTAATTAGTGCGAGGATGGTATTAGGGTTAGTTTTGTAAACTTTGCTCTTGCTATGTATTTTTTGTTCTGTCATTTTAAATCCAACTGGTAAAAAAGTTGTGAAAATGTTGTGTTGATCTAATGTGGCTTATGTTGGCTTTGTGAAGTTGTGATTAATAGACAATTGTTAATAGTGACATATTTGTGTTTAAAGTTAGTGAGAGATGTGAGCGACTGCCCTGTCCACCTTAAGTCATATCGTAGCAAGTCTGTGGAGTAACCTACCCTGTTGTGGTCCCATGTGTTTTGCACCTTCTGCACCAGCATTAGCTCAATCCATATTGAAAGTTAAATAATGATTTTGAAGGAAATATTAATAAGATAAATTATTTAATGACTAAGTTAAACAGTTAATTCCGTGAGATTATACTTGATTATAGAAAATATTGTGTATTTATCCCCATAAAGTGTCATATGTAATTTGAGAAATTGGTTTTATGTCATATATTTTTTGGGTTTGACGGACATATATTTTGTTTTATTTTGACTCTTTTGGTCCAATTATGTTTAGGATTAGTTATAGGTAAATATATATATATATAAATATATCATTTGCTAAATTTGATAATTTTTGTTTTTTTTTATTACTACAAGGTGATTTGTGGAGATCTATGTACATATGAAGTATTATGTGAGCTCACAATTGTATAATTATATGTTCTATTTTGTTTGTCTTGTCAGAATCCTAATTATGTTAAATTTATCAGTAGATTTTTATGCCGGTATGACATTTTTCTGTAGAGATGTATGTTTTCCAAGTGGAGAAAGGGGGGTCTTTATATGAAGTAAGCGCTGTGGAGTGCATTGTGGAGCGAGGGGAAGAAGAGAGCTGACAGGGAGAGAGAAAGCTCACAGGGAGAGAGAAAGCTAGAGGAGAGCTGACAGGGGGGGGAAGGTTGAGAGATGGAGAGAGAGAGAGAAAAAGGAGATCGAGATGGAGGCGAGGAGAGCTGACAGGGAGAGAGAGGGGGAGTTAGAGATGGAGGAGAGGAGAGCTGACGGGGAAAGAGAAAAAAAGGAGAGAAAGATGGAGGAGAGGAGAGCAGACAAGGAGAGAGGGGGCGAGAGATGGAGAAGATGAAAGCTTAGAGGGAGTGGAGTTAAGGATGGAGGAGAGGAGAACTGATGAGGAGAGAGAGATGGAGAAGAGGAGAGCTGACAGGAAGAGAGAGAGGAGAGAAAGAATAAGGAGAGAGAAGGCAGAGCACAGGGTATGGGCCTACACTAGAGAAAATTCAAAATATATAATAATTATATAGTTAGTTATATATTTTAAATATATATATATATATATATATATACACACACACACAATATTGGAGGAGGGGGTAGGGCCCCCCCCAAAAAAATGCACCGGGGCCCACCATTTGCAAGCTCCGCTACTGGCTCAAAACATCCTAAACTCAATGAATTGGGAGGCCAAAGACATCTGGATAAAATCAATGCTCTTCAGCGGAGTTTGAAATCCCAACAAGCCTCTTTCACTATGCCTTGTTGTGACAGATGAGCTATGTGGTGAGCGAGCCTCATGTAGAGTTTGTGAAAGAGTGCATGGTGGCTGCTGTGGACTTGTTAGCACAAGACAAAGTAACATTTTTCAGAGTTTTAGTTTTTTTGGGAGAATCATCTCAGATGGGATTACTGATTTAGCACAAGATATTGAAGAAAAAACTGAAGGATTATGAAGGAGATTTCCAATTTTTCTCCCTGGCTTGTGAACAGACAACAGACATAACAAATACTGCCCAACTGGCCATTTTCATGCACGGGATAACTGCAGAGTTTGACACGCATGAGGAACTGCTGTCACTGCAAGTCACTGCACTACAAGAGGTGAGGACTGGTTTGAGAAACTTGTTTGATCTATGAAAAAACTTGAGCTAACTTTTGAAAAGTTAAGTTCCCTTACTACAGACCGAGCTCCAGGCATGGTTGGCTTGTAAAAACGGTTAATTCCATTTGACAAGAAACATGAATTGTCTGAATTGTCTCAGTCTTGATCCAAGTTATTTAATTATATGCCCCTGCATCATACACCAGGAAAATCTCTGTGCACAGTCTTTGCTGCTCAACAATGTGATGTCAACAGTAGTGCCATGCATACATTTTGTCAAAAGCAGAGGGCTTAACAGCTGCCAGTTTAAGGAGTAAATGAATGATCTTGACTGCGAGATGAAGTTAAGCAGTTCATGGAGATGAAGGCAAAACCTGTCAGTAAACTCAATGAAGGCAAGTTTACAGTGCCTTGCAAAAGTATTTACTCCCCCTTGACTTTTTACCTATTTTGTTACATTACAGCCTTAAGTTCAATGTTTTGTTAATCTGAATTTTATGTGATGGACCGTCATGGCACTTATGTGGTTAATGTTGGGTTGTAACAGGCTGACCACCATGAGTTAATGGGGTAATTAAGGCCTTATGGGGGTCTGGATTGACCACCATGAGTTAATGGGGTAATTAAGGCCTTATGGGGGTCTGGATTGACCACCATGAGTTATAGGGTTAATTATAGTTGCCTGGGGTTAATATTTTTAGTGCGAGTCCTTTCAGGACCTTTACGGTCCTTTAAAATTGAAATGCAGTAGGGTCATGATCGGTGCCGATCGGGGACCCCCGCTGCAGGGGGTTTATATGGGGACACTTCGGGGGTCCCAATGGGGACCCCCAGCATAGAGGGGGTAATTTTAGGTGCCGCGGCCGGGATTGGGTAATATTGTGCCGCTTCCCTTTTAAGGAGCCGCGGCGGGGAATTTAAAAGTTTTAAATGCAGCGGGGGGCCTGATCTATGCAGATCGGGGACCCCCCCTGCAATAGGTTTATGTGGGGACACTTCGGGGGTCCCGATGGGGACCCCCAGCATAGAGGGGGCTTAATTTTAGGTGCCGCGGCCGGGATTGGGTAATAGTGTGCCGCGGCCCCTTTAAGGAGCCGCGGCGGGGAATTTAAAAGTTTTAAATGCAGCGGGGGGCCTGATCTATGCAGATCGGGGACCCCCCTGCAATGGGTTTATGTGGGGACACTTCGGGGGTCCCGATGGGGACCCCCAGCATAGAGGGGGGTTAATTTTAGGTGCTGTGGCCGGGATTGGGTCATAGTGTGCCGCGGCCCCTTTAAGGAGCCGCAGCGGGGGGAATTTAAAAGTTTTAAATGCAGCAGGGGCCTGATCGGTGCCGATCGGGGACCCCCGCTGCAAGGGGTTAATGTGGGGGTGCTGCAGGGGTCCTGATAGAGACCCCTGCATTATGGGGATGTGTATAGGGTGCAGGGGGGAGCCTCACACTGCTGTCTCGGGCTGCTCCTTTTTGTGTCCGTAGGGATTCTTACGATATGCGAGAATCATGCGTAGATTTAAGGCTACGTAGCTCTCTCAGAGCCTATTCTAAGCCATTTTTTCGTAGTCATATCGCAAAGCAGGCTGCGAGAGATTCGGTACTCGCAAACAGCAGAAAAACTGCCTTTTGCGAGCACCGAGAGAACTACGTGGGATAATTTAATAGGGCCCTGTATTTCTAAACATTAATTGATTGTAGTTTAAACTCCATGTTATGCTGACGTCATGATGACAGTCTCATTTACTATTAGCTCTGTCTAAATTGTAACTTGCGGGCTTGCTTAATTGATCATGATCATGCCCTGAATTGCTACATACGGGTTTATGGTTTACAGTTTTAGGCTTTAGCCATGTAATTGTGGGCTTCAGTCGGTTGAATACAGCCGGAATTCTAACAAATTTCTAACCCGCAGACATGCGGCCTGTATGAAGATAATTACGGGCTTGCAAATGGATGGAGGCCTATGTCTCTCTCTTAAACTTCATCAAGTTGAAGCTTGGATTTGCTTTAAACCATCTCAAGAGAGTAAGAATTATGTTCTGCAATTTTTTACTTACATATTATATTGCACTACCTTTCTGTATTGTCATTACGACCTCTAATTTTTACACAGAAATCAGTATTTGCATGTATATAATTTAGAAACATTTGAAACAAGTATAAAGCTTTGAACACTGTTCATTGTACCTTATCTTTGTAGTGAGAAGAATTACCAGTGTATACAAATTGTTTATTTGTTAAAATATATAAAAACATCAATATTAAACGTACTCTCTGTTAAGTGCATGGTGGATTAAATATTGCCTCCATAATCTTGCAACAAAGATATCCAACCACAAACTGTATTGTTCTTATTTATAGCCTATGTTGCATAACAAGAAATCTACCCACTGATGTTTTGACTAATAAACTACATTGGTTCCCCTTTTAGTATTTTTGCACAATATTCTGATGGGGGAAGAAATGTAATCACAATTATGTGTTTTATAGCTTTACAATAAAGGTTATGTTTTAATTTAGGAAGAATGTCATACAAGATAATATTTATTGGTTTACATGATTTTTTGAGCCAGTGAGTTCTTACAAATCCTACTAAATAGTTGCCTTTAATGTATCATATGTGTTATGTTGTAAGCATGGGTGTAGGAGCCCAAAAAATCTGTGGGGGGGGGGGGGGGAATAATTCAACTCCACTCCCAGAACAGGAAGCAGGGCCGGATCAACCGCCAGTGCACCTGGTGCATTGTTGCAGTGCCCCTCAAACACTTTTCTTTGTTTAAATTCTCAATGCCCCTGCCTACCCCAATATAGTAAAATAAATAAATAAATATATGTATACAATATATATATATATATATATATATATATATATATATATACACATATGTGTGTGTCTAAAGAATAAGTTAATAAACTTTTTTCCTGTTCCAGTTTCTCAGAAATGCAGTTATTACACCGTTGGAGACCGTAGGCAGGGACATGCAAATGAGACCACAACATATTCTCACTATTTGTCGTTACATGTACTACTGTACTCTGTACAATGGAGGGCTTCTATCACTCTTCAGCCCACCATAAGTTATATGACGCAAGCCCATAAATCATTCCTGCGTACGTTGCATGTGGGGCCGTGAACATGATCAATCAGTCAAACCTGTAGTTACGGGTTTAGACGGAGCCAATAGTAAAAGAGATCGTCATCATTACGTCACTGAAAAATGGAGGTTAGATTTCAATCCCTTACGGGTTTGAATTACGAGTTACGATCGGACCCGCATTCTAGAAATAATGCATAATGAATAATGAATAAATCAGTAAATATGATATTCAAGTCCATGCAAGTTCCATTATATGTATTAACACATTGATTGCTGGGATCGATATAACACAGAAATTAAACATTAAAAAACTATTTTATGGGGGCGTCTATGCTGCTTTATCTCAACTAACGGGCTGCAACAATTATCTCTCTTTACGGTCTGCGACCATTAGACCTACCATGTGGTGCTGACCCAGGTAGATCTGCAAGCACCAAGGAGATCGGCAGTGGTGTCTTATCGGGCGGTTGACATTTGCAGACAGCCCAGCGGTAGGGGCTGCTCAGACGACCGGAGTAGCTGCAGTGGTGTGAGTGGCCTCCCTGCTGCTCCCTGTCCTTGGGTACAATGCTTATGGACAGAGATATTTGAATTGGCCTTTCAAGCTCACTTCTAACGTCCCATTAGAATCAACTGTTACAGTTTCTGATGCTGGCCACAAAAAGCCACATTGCTCGACAGTGGAAGTCCTCGAACTTGAGGACTCGATTTCAACGTTTATGGACATTTGGGCTCCATGGCTAATGGAACCCGATAGTGTATCGCTGGAGTCAAATGTGGGTAGTTCCCTAATGAATATAGCTATCATTATATCTGTGAATGATGTATATGCATGTTATGAAAGCTTACAAACTGTAATTTGATTTACCATTGCCTAATAAAATTAATTGTAAAAAAAATAAATACTGAATATATATATATTTTATATAGCAGATTTGCGAGCTTGAGAATGTTGCGCCATTAATGTTAATAGCTAACATCACTTTAACCCCCTTGCGGGTCCTCTCTAGTACCCATAGGCTTTTTGGCTCCATTTGCGGGTTACGGGTTTGAACGCCAGTTGATTCGTAGCAATTTAATAGGGACTTTCAAAAGTAACAGTTACAGGCTTTGCGGAAACAGATTTCCGATTTCGGCAGCCTGTAGAGTTTTTCTGCATGTAACCCACAGATAGCTGTAGCTGTGCCAGGCCAATTTAAAAGTCGTTACTCTAGCGGGCTCCATTACAGGCTACAGGTTTTCACGTTTGGGGAATTTAATAGGGCTGCAAGTCACAGGAACTTACAACAGGCACTAAGAGGAGGCTCTGTAAATAGTCCCAGATGAGATGTGATTTTCTGGTAGAAAGACTGGTGCTTAATAACAACCATTAAAATTTAGGAAAGGTACTTCTGACTCATCCAGAACACACTGTAGCTGCTGTGGCATGAGACTGCAGCACATGTCACACTTACAGTTGTGCTCAAAAGTTTGCATACACTGGCAGAAATTGTGAAATGTTGGCATTTATTTAGAAAATATGACTGATCATAATGAAGGATAGTGATCATATGAAGTCATTTATTATCAGATAGTTGCTTGGCTCCTTTTTAAATCATAATGATAATAGAAATCACCCAAATGGCCCTAATCAAAAGTTTACATACCCTTGAATGTTTGGCCATGTTACAGACACACAAGGTAACACACATAGGTTAAAATGGCAATTAAAGGTAAATTTTCCACACCTGTGGCTATTTAAATTACATATAGTGTCTGTGTATAAATAGTCAATGAGTTTTTTAGCCTTTATCTGGATGCACTGAGCAGGCTAGATACTGAGCCACGGGGAGCAGAAAATAACTGTCAAAAGATATGTGTAGCAAGGTAATGGAACTTCATAAAGATGGAAAAGGATATAAAAAGATATCCAAAGCCTTAAAAATATACTTTAGCTATATGGAAACAGCTGTCAAAGTCCTGCATAGGGTATATCTCACACCTGACAGAATTAATACATTAAACCCACAAGCCCCTTCACATTGCTTCAGGAATTGCAAAGAAACAGGAAACGTTCTGCCGCATTTGGTAGGACTGTCCTGTAATACAAAATATGGGGATCTTTATCACCAAACTAGCAGTCTACAACTCTGGAAACCACTATCAACCCAACAATAGAAATTTGCCTACTAGGTATATCGGCATCACATATTAATAAACATCATAAAAAATGGCTGCAATTTTTAATGTTAGCAGCTAAGAATCAGCGGCTCCATTAAATTTGTGCTACGTGTAAAACCATAGCTCGTATTGTAGCCCGTAAGAAATTAAATTAGCCTCTTAAAGCAACCTGCAAATGACTTGTGGGTTAAGACACAGCAACAGCGAAAAAAGCCTACGGGATGTGGAACGTGGAACTTCGAGGCCGCAAATCCTTTGTTCTCTTCAAGCCCGTAACCTCTACGTTTCCATTCATGCTATTCAATTGCATTAAGATCACTGGCGTTCAAACTCGTAACTTGCAAATGGACGAGTGCTAGAGAGGACACGCATGGGGGTAAAGTCCAATCCATAGCACTTTAAATGCAAATATCACCACACTACTGTACTTTTATTAAAAGGGAAAGTGATGCATTAATTACACAACATTCTCAAGCTCGCAAATGGGCCCCGAAAAATATTTTATTTCACGTTTCATTTTGGTGTTATATCAATCCCGACAATCAATGTGTTAATACATATACTATAACTCGCATGTGATAGAATATCATATTTACGGCTTTATCAATATTACATTACATCTGGAATGTGGGTCCGATCGTAACCCCGTAAGACTTTGAAATCCCATCCCCATTTTTCAGTGACGTAATGCTGACGATCTTTGTTTCCATTGGCTCCATTTAAACTCCTAACTAATTGATCACGTTACATCCAAGCGAAAAATGGTCAAGCCCGTAACTCACAGCATGTTCTAATTTATAAAAAGGTTGAAACAAAAGAAATAAAAATGCCAGTCAGTACTGTTCAATCACTTACTAAGAAGTGGAAAATTCAGGGATCTCTTGATGCCAAGGTCAAGTTGACCAAGAAAGATTTCAGCCACTACTGCCAGAAGAATTGTTCGGAATGCAAAGAAAAACCCACAGGTAAGCTCAGGAGAAATACAGGCTGCTCTGGAAAAAGACGGTGTGGTTGTTTCAAGGAGCACAATACAACAATACTTGAACAAAAATTAGCTGCATGGTCGAGTTGCCAGAAAGAAGCTTTTACTGCGCCAATGCCACAAAAAAGCCTGGTTACAATATGCCCGACAACACCTTGACACGCCTCACAGCTTCTAGCACACTGTAATTTGGAGTGACGAGACCAAAATAGAGCTGCAAGAATTAGGGGCCTCATAGACAACTATTACAAAAGAGTGCAAGCTTTCATTGATGCTAAAGTGGGCAATACACAGTGTTAAGAACTAAGGGTATGTAAACTTTTGAACAGGGTCATTCCATTTTTTTCTTTGTTGCCATGTTTTGTTTTATGATTGTGCCATTCTGATATAACCTACAATTGAAAATGAATCCCATAAGAAATACAAGAAATGTGTTTTGCCTGCTCACTCATGTTTTCTTTAAAAATGGTACATATATTACCAATTCACCAAGGGTATGCAAACATTTGAGCACAACTGTACATAGTTACATAGTTACATTGTAATCAAGGTTGATAAGACTTTTAGTTCATAAAGTTGAAGCTCTCAAGACCTCCTCTGATCCTTGTTATATGTGGATTAATTGTTAATTGATCCAGAGTAAGGCAAACAGAAAAAAAAACATTAAAACATATCCAATTGTCTAATAACAGAAACAAATACAATTCCTTTCTAACCCCAGATACTAGCAATCAGATTCCTCCCTGGATTAATACTCATTCTTCTCTAGTTATCCAGGATAACCATGAATGCCCTTTTATTCAAATATATATGCAACTGCTTTTTAAAGATTTTGCAGTCACAACTTAATTTGGTAGAGAATTCCACAGTTTAACCACCCTTACTGACTGTGAAGAACCCTTTTTTAAATGTGGAATCTTTTTGTTCTCTTAACCTCAATAAATGTCCTCTTATCAATTCAAAACGTCTTGGCACAAAAAGTTAACTTGACAAAGCCTTATATTGCCCCTAGATGTATTTATATAAGGTAATCAAACTCATTCTTTGACACCATTTTTTTACAGAAAATAAGTTTAATTTGGTTTGTCTTTCTTCAAAAGTTAGCTTCTCCTTCCCGCTAATTAGTGTTTTTTTGCCTTTCTCTGTACTTTTTCTAGTTCTAAAAAGTCATTTTTATGTAGTGGTTCCCAAATTTGTACTCCATATTCAAAATGAGGGCATACTAGAGATTTGTATAGTAGCAGAATTATATTTGCTTCCCTTGCTTCTATACTCTTCCTAATACATGCTAATATTTTACTTGCCTTTGCAGATGCTGCTTCGCATTGAGTACTGTTACATAGGTGGTTGTCTGCAAGTACTCCCAAATCCCTTTATATTTCTGATACCACCAGATTTCCTCCATTAAAATTATAAATTGCAAAATTTTCCTTCCCAAATGCGTAACTTTATTTGTATTAAATATCTTCTGCCATTAAGTTGACCATTACCTCATTATGTGATTAAATTACCTTGCACAGCATAGTGTCTTCAGCAAACCTTGAGACAATACTTTCCAGTCCTTAAGTCATTAATAAATAAGTTAAGGAGAGGACCTAATACTGAACCCTGAGTAACCCCACTTACCACATTAGTCAAATCTGAGTGTATTCAGTTTACAACAACGCATTGTTACCTGTCTTTTATCCAGCTCTCAATTCACAAGCAGATATTTACTGCAATTCCTGCATCCTTTAGTTTGTACAAGGGTCTCCCATGTGGCACTGTATCAAACACCTTTGCAAAATCCAAAAAGACTAAATCCACTGAGTTGCCTTGATCCAAGTTCCTACTCAGCTCCTCATAGAAACTAATTAGATTTGTTTGACATGACCTATACCTCATAAACAAATGTTGACTCCTACTTATAATACTGTTCTTACAGACATATTCTTATCCCTTATTAACTATTCTAAAAGCTTCCCCACTACACTTGTGTCATTTGTTTAAAGCTATGAGATCTGCCAAGAAATCAACTTTGGATGGATCCTTTCTACCCTCTGCACAATGATGTGGAGCATAATTGGTGACTAGCAGCCTTATTAAATTGCGATTCAGCAAATTGAAAAGGGCTCTATTTAAGCACATAGCATATTTTTTTTACAGAAGTTTTTAGTTAGTGAATACCTTGCTTTTGGATAGAAGTTCACTAACTACAAACTTCTGTAAAAAAAAAATGCTATGTGCTTAAATAGAGCCCTATTCAATTTGCCGAATCACAATTTAATAAGGCTGCAGATTTGTATAATTGCCAACAGTCATTGAACAGTACTTTAAGGTTCCTACAAGTTGCAGGCAAGGACAATATAGAAAGAAATTCACTGTATACTGTGAGTGAGAGGAACTGTATGCAAACGAAATGTTTCAAAGAGGGTTCTAGAATGCACATGCAGAACAATGTGCTTTTTTAAAGAAATAAATCAAAATGTCTGCTTGTCTATAAATTCTAAAATATATATATGATTTCGATTGCAATCTGTTTTAGGAATATAATTGTGTCCCTGCTAACAAGCTCCTTTACATTCTGTTATGAGAAATGAAGTGTGAATTGCATAAAGCCCTATACAACTTAAAATAGCATCATGCATCATTATATATCCCCTGACAGTGATCTAAACTTTGATGCTGGGTGATAATCCAAATTAATACCATGTTTTGGTTAAATATTTATCACTTGTGTGAGGGTGGTGACATGCCCTTTATAGTGCCCTGTACAATGCAAGAATGCCTCTTAGAATGTAATGTTAACAGCCTCTGATATATGTGATTGGAGAATAACATACAATAATTTAAAGCCACTTCTATTAATAGCTGTCAAACACATAACATATTGCACCACTGAAATACCATTTACATGAGGAAATGTGTACATATTTTTAAGGCACATGGTTTAAAGCCAGCCATGTTAGTTAAAGGGCCCTTTACTTTACTATAAATTCTCTTCATGGTGTGAAAATTACTTTTTTTTTCTCTAAAATACACTAATAATAACCTAAAGATTCGAAGGTCTTCGGTCTGTTTAAAACACACTGACAGTTCCATGATGAATAACATATACCGATAGTGTGCGGTGAACGCACCGTGAAGACAAATGTTTTTTTCTGGATTCAGGAATGTAGCAGCAAACAGTTAACCCCCAAAAAACATATAGCGCCTTGCAAAAGTATTCACCCCCCATAACTTTTTACCTATTTTGTTACATTACAGCCTTAAGTTCAATGTTTTGTTAATCTGAATTTTATGTGATGGATCAGAACACAATAGTCTAAGTTGGTGAAGTGAAATGAGAAAATATTCACCCCCTTTGTTATGAAGCCCATAAAAAGCTCTGGTGCAACCAATTACCTTCAGAAGTCACATAATTAGTGAAATGATGTCCACCTGTGTGCAATCTAAGTGTAACATGATCTGTCATTATATATACACACCTTTTTTTTAAAGGCCCCAGAGACTACAACACCTAAGCAAGAGGCACCACTAACCAAACACTGCCATGAAGACCAAGGCACTCTCCAAACAAGTAAGGGACAATGTTGTTGAGAAGTACAAGTCAGGGTTAGGTTATAAAAAAATATCCAAATCTTGGATGATCCCCAGGAGCACCATCAAATCTATCTCAACCAAATGGAAAGAACATGGCACTACAGCAAACCTGCCAAGAGACGGCTGCCCACCAAAACTCACTGACCGGGCAAGGAGGCCATTAATCAGACAGGCAGCACAGAGACCTAAGGTAACTCTGGAGGAGCTGCAGAGTTCCACAGCAGAGACTGGAGTATCTGTACATAGGACGATAATAAGCCGTACGCTCCATAGAGTTGGGCTTTATGGCAGAGTGGCCAGTAGAAAGCCATTGCTTTCAGTAAAAAACAAAATGGCACGTTTTGAGTTTGCACAAAGGCATGTGGGAGACTCCCAAAATGTATGGAGGAAGGTGCTCTGGTCTGATGAGACTAAAATTGAACTTTTCGGCCATCAAAGAAAACGCTATGTCTGGCACAAACCCAACACATCACATCACCCAAAGAACACCATCCCCACAGTAAAACATGGTGGTGGCAGCATCATGCTGTGGGGATGTTTTTCAGCAGCAGGGACTGGGAAACTGGTCAGAGTTGAGGGAAAGATGGATGGTGCTAAATACAGGGATATCCTTGAGCAAAACCTGTACCACTCTGGTGAATACTTTTGCAGGGCACTGTATTTAAGTGTTTCCAGTATTCCTTTATCCGCACAGATGAATTTGTGAAGGGTTAACTCTATTCTGATTATGCCCACTATACAGAGCTGTTGCTATGTGTCTATCGGTGGCATACCAGTGACCCATGTAAACAGATTTAACGAATCATATTCTAGTATAAAATTTGCAAATTTCAAAAATTCAAAAAGTTTTTTAACATGCTTTTAGGATATCCTTACAGTGGTGTGCTCCAAATTGACTGAATTAAGTGGCCCGTTAAGAGCCAACTAAACAATTGTTAGGAGCTATAGTATGGATTATATATAGAGATCACATATAATAGTTGTGGATATACGGGCCGTTGGTCACGCTTTGCGAGCCTCGCAAAGCGAGGCAAGCCATTGACGGCTGGAGCATGCCATTGACGGCTGAATCCTATCATTGCACTGAGAGCCTTGCAAAGCTAAGCGAGCAGTGGGGCACGCGGGACTTAGGCTGCAATGAGTGCCAAAGGTGCTCATTGCACTGCGAGCCTCACGAAGCGAGGTGAGCAGTTGAGGCATGTGGGACTTAGGCTGCAATGAGTGCTCAAAGGCTCTTATTGCACTGCAAGCCTTGCAAAGCTAGGCGAGCAGTGGGGCACGCAGGACTTAGGCTGCAATGAGTGAGTTTGCAAGTTAATTTGAAGCATATTTTGCCTTTTTTTACTATCGAAAATATCTGAAGCGAGAAAAAAATGTCTGACGAAAAATGTAAACAACACGAAAATGAGGCCGAAGGACATAAAAAGAGACTGAAGGACGTAAATACGAGCCCTAAGCACTAAGACTTAATGCAAACCAGTAACACTTAATACAAAGCAGTAACATTTAACTCAAGCCAATAAGATTTAACCCAAGGCAGTAACACTTAACCCAAGGCGCTAACTCTTAACCCAAGGTACATGGGGGAAGAGGCTCGCAATGAGCATTGAAGGGGCTTAGAGGGCCCATATCCTTGCATTGTGTGGCAAACAGCATTGCCCGGCTTACAATTTTACTCTGTCATTTTTGACGGGCACGTTGCTAGTATATTTATAATAACTAAAAGCTAAAATGGTGTCATGGATTTAAGAGTAAGATGCATTGTATCCTCATTTGCATGTCCCCGCCCAGTCTCTCAGAGTGAGTTACAATGACTGTACTTCTGGGAAACCTGAGCGAGAAATATGTTACATAGTTCAGGGGGTAGTAATATGGACTATGTGGCTCCTCATGGACTCCAATGGAGGAATAGGATCCATAGGGGTCCACAGGGACTACCAAGAGTTTGGTTTAGGTTGTCAGTGGAGTCCAAAGAAACCCTCTTGTAGCATATTAAAGTACCATGTGGATCCATAGGGACCCCCATGGTAGTGGGTTCATTTTAGGCATTCCCCTAGATGTAGGAAAAGATCAGGTAGGGTAGAGGGGAGGTTAATTAGGTACATGGGTGTCAGTAATAACCCCCCTTTGTGCAAACCTTTGGGAGTTTGTATGAATATCCATAAGTATATGAATTATGGGGCCATTGAGACTCCCATTGGGGGTTAATGACAGATAGGGAGAATGGGGTGGAGGCTGTTAAGGTCTAGGAGGCCTAGGCAGTATTTATGGGTTAATAGGCCATCACCCAAAGCATAAGAGGGTGGTAGCAATGAAGGACAACCATGTTATTTTATTTTTTGGGTAGCAGGGGCATAGGCAATAGGGGTCATAAAGCCCCCCACAATCATTTTGTATTATGTTTACCCATTTGTCCTATCATGCAAGGTGGTTTATACATACAATTATGTGGGGGACTACTGATTTCAGACTCATAGAACTTCTGTGGGTATATGTGTGTGTTTTTGTCATGCAGTCATTTTCGACTCTCCATCACCTCATGGATCGTAACACAACATGCTGATCCACTTGGTATTCATGGCAGAGATACTGGAGTGGGTTCCCAGTTCCTTCTTCAGTGGGCCACAGCATACAGCTCCTGGTATTCGTAGGTGATCTCCTATTCAAGCACTTAAAAGGCCCTGGCTTCAGGGTGGTGTGACCTTTTGGTTCCCTGACTGCAAATGAACCCAGGTTAAAGTGGTGAAAGCAATGAATCCTATCCACTGGACCACCAGGGAACCCTCTGCCTGTATACATCGACAATTTCTGAGCTCATGTTAGAGCAAGTTAGATGCGCTCAATACCCTCAGGGTCGAAGTCCATATTTTTACAGGCTTTTTTTATTGGATCAATGTAATAGCTTGATAAACTTGGTTGAAAAATGCAAGAAAGCAAAAATAGTTTTGTTGCTGTGTCTAAGGGAGACTAGATCAGGCCTAGATCTGGGTCTCTAACAAGTAGTTCAGGAGCTACTAGTATCTGCTCCATGTGGTGACTAGATTCTACCACTCACCTTGTAGAAATCTAAAATAATGAAGTACAAGGGCCTGCACCATGTTTTAGGTAATCAAACTATGAAGTGATAGATAGGTAGATAAATAGAAAGATAGATAGACACACACACACACATACAGTGGATATAAAAAGTCTACACACCCCTGTTAAAATGTCAGATTTCTGTGCTGTAAAAAAATGAGACAAAGATAAATCATTTCAGAACTTTTTCCACCTTTAATGTGACCTATAAACTGTACAACTCAATTAAAAAACAAACTGAAATCTTTTAGGTGGAGAAAAAGAAAAAAAGAACAATAATGTGGTTGCATAAGTCTGCACACCCTCTTATAACTGGGGGATGTAGCTGTGTTCAGAATTAAGCAATCACATTGCAAATTGTGTTAAATAGGAGTCAGCATACACCTGCCATCATTTAAAGTGCCTCTGATTAACCCCAAATAAAGTTCAGCTGCTCTAGTTGGTCTTTCCTGAAATTTTCTTAGTTGCATCCCACAGCAAAAGCCATGGTCCACAGAGAGCTTCCAAAGCATCAGAGGGATCTCATTGTTAAAAGGTATCAGTCAGGAGAAGGGTACAAAATAATTTCCAAGGCATTAGATATACCATGGAACACAGTGAAGACAGTCATCATCAAGTGGAGAAAATATGGCACAACAGTGACATTACCAAGAACTGGAGCTCCCTCCAAAATTGATGAAAAGACGAGAAGAAAACTGGTCTGGGAGGCTACCAAGAGGCCTACAGCAACATTAAAGGAGCTGCATGAATATCTGGAAAGTACTGGCTGTGTGGTACATGTGACCACAATCTCCCGTATTCTTCATATGTCTGGGCTATGGGGTAGAGTGGCAAGACGAAAGCATTTTCTTAAAAAAAACATCCGAGCCAGGCTACATTTTGCAAAAACACATCTGAAGTCTCCCAAAAGCATGTGGTAAAAGGTGTTATGGTCTTATGAAACCAAGGTTGAACTTTTTGGCCATAATTCCAAAAGATATGTTTGGCGCAAAAACAACAGTGCACATCACCAAAAGAACACCATACCCACAGTGACGCATGGTGGTGGCAGCATCATGCTTTGGGGCTGTTTTTCTTCAGCTGGAACTGGGGCCTTAGTTAAGATAGAGGGAATTATGAACAGTTCCACATACCAGTCAATATTGGCACAAAACCTTCAGGCTTCTACTAGAAAGCTGAACATGAAGAGGAACTTCCTCTTTCAGCATCACAACGACCCAAAGGATACATCCAAATCAACAAAGGAATGGCTTCACCAGAAGAAGATTACATTTTTGGTATGGCCCAGCCAGAGCCCAGACCTAAATCCGATTGAAAATCTGTGGGGTGATCTGAAGAGGGCTGTGCACAGGAGATGCCCTCACAATCTGACAGATTTGGAGTGTTTTTGCAAAGAAGAGTGGGCAGATCTTGCAAAGTCAAAATGTGCTATGCTGATAGACTCATACCCAAAAAGACTGAGTGCTGTAATAAAATCAAAAGGTGATTCAACAAAGTATTAGTTTAACGGTGTGCATACTTATGCAACCATATTATTTTATTTTTATATTTTTTTCCTCCCTCTACCTAAAAGATTTATAGGTCACATTAAAGGTGGAAAGAGTTCTGAAATGATTTATCTTTGTCTCATTTTTTTACAGCACAGAAACTTGACATTTTAACAGGGGTGTGTAGACTTTTTATATCCTCTGTATACCCTCATAAGTTCTATGAGTATTAAAATCAGTAGGCCAAGCAGAAGTGTACATATAAACACCTTGAGTGATAGGAAAATGGGTAAAACATAATAAAAAATGATTGTGAGGGCTTCATGACCCCTGCCTATGCCCATGCTTCCCCAAAAAATGTAATAAAATGGTGGTCCCTCATTGCTCCCACTCTCTTGTGCTTTGAGGTGATGACCTATAAACCCATAAATACTGCCTAGGCCTCCTAGCCCTTAACTGCCTCCACCCCACTCATTCTATCTGTCATTAACCCCCAATGGGATAGATAGATAGATGGATAGATAGGCAGACATACATAGATGTATGCAGAAAGAGTGAGTGAGAGAAAGGGAGAGGAGGAGATTGATCAATAGAAAGCTAGAAAGTGAAAGAGGATAGAGGGAGAAAAGAGAAAAATAGAGAGGGAAGAGGAGAAAGAAGTAAAGAATGGAGGAGATAGAGTTGGAAGAAGAAAAAGTGCCAGGGTGGGAGAGTGAGAAATCTGGTCCCAGAAAAAAAGTGTACTGGATGCCAAATGTAATTACACTAGAAGCTCTGTGGGAAAGAGAATGGTGCCTGTAATATAGATAGATACATTTTTTATTGAACAGATTAAGTGCTCGTTAGTGGGGACATGGATCTTATATATCAGTCCGGAATACATTTAAGATTTCCGAATGAAGCAGGGTCTGAGAAACATGTAGAATAGTTCTGTATGTAGGGCTCATTGCCGTAGAATACCGTGCAATACAGCACATAATATTGCTAAAACTTACCAGAACTCTCCAGTATTGAGATTTATAGGACAAGACAGTTTATGAACTTTGTCATTCACAGCTTGCTGTATGTGGAGAACAGGAATGCAGTTCAATAACGGAGGACATCTGGTCACACTTGTGCAGTACTTCTTATTCAATATTGTTATGCTACAAGTGCTTTGCTCTTCCTCACTTGGAATACTACCTTGTATTCCATCAAACTGCAGTCTAAGTATTATAGCAGTTTGGACCACTGGTTATGGTTATTTTTAGGTTTTTAGGGCTATTGGCTTCATATTTTATTATTTTATTATTATTGCATGACCTCTTGTTTTTATATAATTAAGAGCTAGTTTTAATAATTATTATAGGAGGTTTTGCATGAAAGATGAGTGATGTAGAACTTTCTCCTGAAATATTAAGTAGATTTCCATAACTCCATTAGTACACACTAATTAGTGTCAGAAGGAAATATTTACATTGTTGCAGAAGTGGTTCATGTCTATTTAATATTATATATTAGTTTACATGCAGTGAAATATCAACTGATCTGAAGTATGGAGAAAATACTTATATTCCCTGCACAAAAAAGATTAGAGCCTACGCCTGATGATTTTAAGCCCACTTCACAAGTTTTATAACAAACTGCTAGGAGAGGTCTGTCGGAATTGAGCCGCCATGTAACTGGTAACAAATCTTTCTAACAAAATACACTTTATTACTTATTCTTGCTCTTCACAAGAGAAAACTTGAAAATATAGTTTCTCTTTAAGGGGACATTGACATATGATTTATTTTGTTGCATTTGAAAGAGGGTATTTTTAAACTTATCAGTATGTTTTCAAATGATTTTCTCAGAACAAAAATCTTCTTTAAATGTTTTGCTGCTTTCATGGGCTTGTCCATGTTGGCTGATGAGCAGTATTAAAGCTGTGTTAGTCATACTTATCTACTAGTGAGTTCTACACACTAAAGTGTGCCCTGTGCATTTTCCATAAGGTTAAAAAGGTTTTAGTTAATATTATTTTCATGTGTTAGTTCCTAAAGTCACTGCAAAATAGATACATTGGTAAATGTATTAAATAAAAACAAACTTTTATTATTATTGGTAAACAGCAATCTCGGTTCCTGGCAAATAGACAGGGAAGAAGTGGAGGCAGTGACAGATTTTATTTTCCTGGGATCCAAAATCTCTTCAGATGGTGAATGTAGCCATGAAATTAAAAGACATTTGCTTCTGGGGAGGAAAGCCATGGCAAGTCTGGAAAAGCTAGTAAAAAGTAAAGTTGTTACACTATCAACAAAGGTCAGCATAGTTAAAACTATGGTATTCACAGTAGTAACATACGGATGTGAGAGCCGGACCATAAAAAAGTCTGAGCGCTGTAGAATTGACGCATTTGAATTGTGGTGTTGGCGAAAACTACTTAGAGTCGCTTGGACTGCAAGTAGATCCAATAAATCAGTACTACAGGAAATCAAGACAAACTGTTCACTGGAAGATATGATCATGAGGCTGAAGCTCAAATATTTTGGCCGTATCATGAGAAGACAGGATTCCCTAGAGAAGACTGGTGCTGGGAAAGATTAAAGGCAAACAAAGAGGGGGACGACAGAGGCGGAGATGGATAGATGAGGTCACTGTAGCAATGAACATGAGCTTGATGGAGCTAAGAGGACCAGTGACTGAGAGATGCACCTGGCATGCTGCAGTCCATAGGGTCACAGATAGTCAGACATGGCTGAATGACTAAACAACAAATTTTGAGGTCACTTTTGGAAATAATATATGATACATAATACCTTTGGGTATAAGTTTTCATATTGTATTTTTTCATTTAATTTAAAACATGCTTTATAAAATGCTTTAAGAGAGAAGCTGAAAAATAAAAACAACTTTTTATAACTATATTTATATGTATTGTTCATGGTTATCTGTACATATATTTTAGAATTCAATGACAAATATACAGCTGGGCAATTTTCTAGCTACAATTTGTATTTAAAAAATCCCAGTCTAGTCTATTACCTTCCTTTCCACTGGGATCTGAAGATAACTCCAAGTCCAGAGACAAAAAAAAAGTATTTCCTGCATGATAGTGGAGGGGATGTGGCTCACTCTCATAGCTGTTTGTTACCTAGATTTCCTCTGCATGAATCTGCATAACCAGTTTAGTTGAGCTCTTCATGATATCATTAAATTTCCTTTGCGTACGTTACTGTGTATTATCCATTGTGCAGTGCTGACTCACAAATAAGTCTGATGCAGTCGTTTCCGGTCCAGGAGTCATTGCTGACTGTACGTAGTACAAATGTGCTTATATATGGGGCTGAAACATGTTGATGATCACATGGTACCAGGCTAAGGACCCTATTAGCCTTTCTCTTGGGGAAAGATTTATATAAACAACGAAATAAGGGATCAAGTGAACACAGTTTATTATTAAATCTAAAATCACCATATATGCTCTGCACCATCAGATAGAGGCTGTAAAATCATGTGATAATGTTAATAAAAAAAAATAAAAAAAGATCAAGTATTGACTTTAGATGTTGTCATGTTTAGTTACATAGTTACATAGTAATTGAGGTTGAAAAAAAGACTTTTAGAGCCCCATTAAATTCCGAGTTTTTATGTGAAATGGCTGTGGGCTTGAAATTTTGCTGATTTACAGAGTTATTAAATTAGAGCAGGGCGCGAGCTAGGGGCTTACGACTCAAACCTGTAAACCATTTTTCGCACGTTGGATGTGCCACCGTGAACATGATCAATTAGTGATAGTAGTTACGGGTTTCGACAGAGCCAATGGAAACAGAGATTGTCAGAATTACGTCACTGAAAAATGAAGGTGGGATTTCAAAGTCTTACGGGATTTATGAGTTACGATCGGACCCACATTCCAGATATAATGCAATATTGATAAAGCCGTAAATATGATATTCTATCACATGCGAGTTCCATTATATGTATTAACATATTGATTGCTGGGATCGATATAACACAGAAATAAAAGTGAAAATAAAGTATTTTATATTGCCGATTTGCTATTAATTCTAAGACCTAACATCACTGTCCCTTTTATTATGAGTACAGTAGTGTGTTTATATTTGCATTTACAGTGCTAAGGATTGGACTTTTAGCCCCTTGTGGCTCCTCTCTAGCTCACGTAGGCTTCTTGGCTCCATTTGCGGGTTACTTGGCCTCTACCTTACAGGCATTGCCATGAGCACCTTCAGCACTCATTGCGAGCCCGGCAATGAGAGCCTTTGGCGCTCATTGCAGACCTCTGCAAATTCATAACTTTGGGGCCTCGCGATGAGCGCCTTTCAATTTAGCTGCAGCAAAATCTACAATTTGATTTCAACAGATTTCCTGAGCTTTTGAAAGGAGAGAAAGTTCCTGCACAATTGGAATGTGGCAGCTACAACTGCTAGTTCTCTCAGCAGGAGAAAAGGCAAGCACATTAATTTACAATGTACACCCTTGAGAAAGTAGCAGACAGTAAATAAATGAACCCCACTATAAGAAATATAAAACTTATTAAATGTAAAATAGTGTTTATTTATTTATTTTGATTTCTAAGTGGTCTTTTGGCCTTTATCAAAAGACCATTTAAAAAGTGCAAAAGTTGTTTACCATTTAATTGTTCTCATTTACAAAGAGCCTAATTCAATTGCAAGCCCGCAGGTCGCGGGATGTAGGCCGTAAGTCTGCGGGCCCGCAGCGTCTGCAACTTATGGTGCTATTCAATTGGGCGAGCCCGCAAGTCCTGGCCCGATAGAGCTCATCGTAGACCATTCTATCGTATGTAGCATTTGCAAGCTTGAACATGATCAATTACGCAAGGCCGTAACTCCAGAGTTAGAAACAGTGGAAACACAGATCGTGATCATTACGTCAATGAAAACTGGAGGTTGGATTTCAAAGTCCTACGGGCTTCAATTACGAGTTACGATCGGACCACATTCCAGATAAAAAAAAGTATTGATAAAGCCGTAAATATGATATTCTATTACATGCAAGTTACATTATTTGTATTAACACAATAAAAGCCGGGATCGATATAAAACGTAAACTAAACATGAAATAAAGTATTTTTTTGGGCCGATTTGCGAGCTTGAGTATGTTGTGCTACTTTAACTTTTCACTTTCCCTTTTATAAAATTACAGTAGTGTGTGTATATGTGCATTTAAAGTGCCTCAGGCATGTAATTAAGCCCTTTGCGAGTCCCCCTTGATACCCGTGACTTGTGGTTCGACTTTTGCCATTTGCGGGCTTGACGGTTTGCTTTGCGAGGGGGAATCGGAGCAATTGAATAGTGATTTGCAATTTTAGCGTTCGCAACTCTTGCGGCCATGAAAGATCAAAAGCTTGGAGGGGCTTTAACTTGCGATGTGAACCATCGCCGTGAATCGGAGGCCGGAGCCGGTAACCCGTTCAAAGCCCGCAAAAAGACGCCAATTGAATAGCAAAATAACTTACGGCTTCCTTTTCTGAAGCCGGGATCTCCTGAAAAGTCTTTCAGTATGATTTAGGGAATGGTTCCCTCTAGTGGTCAGTATTGAATATTTCAATTGTTTCATACATACAATAACATGTTAACAGGTTTGACACCTTAATCTACATTTAGGGCCTCATTCTATTATCGGCCGTAAATCGGCCGTAAGGCTGCGATTCCTTGCGGGGGTTCAGTTAATTTGCGATTCTATTATACGGCCCCGCAAGGATCTCATCTTACGGCCGGCCGCATATCTTGGAACCGGCCGTAAGCTGTGAAATATAAAAACTGAAAAAAAAATTCAAGCCTGCACTGTACAGCTCTGTAAATGCTAGGGATCATATTGGGGGACATGAGGATTAAAAGAAACCCACTCTCAAGCTTGCACATCTGCCCAAACCCGAGTTCAAATTAACTGTTTATTTTCCGGCTGCGGCGTGGGTGTGTCTGAGGTGCTCCAAGCACTCTGGACTTTTTACATGGATATTTTACGGATATTAAAAATAAAATATTTTACGGATTTGAGTACAGGATAATTATGTGCTATTTTTTCTAACACCTAAAATCCCTTTATAGTCTTCTCAAAGTGCAGGATGGCTTTATTTGAGCTATTTTATGTGCTTAATTGGTGCTAGCGGGACCTCTTTCCTGCAAGTAAGCTGCGGCTCGCTTTTAGCCTTGCAGAGAGGTTTCCCGGAGCAATTGAATTGCAAATCTCTTGCGGCCGTTTTAGATCAAAGGCTTTCCTCCGGCGCGAGCGGCCGCAAGAGATAGCAAGGCACCGGCCGCAAGCCTGCCGGAATCCCCGGCCGTAAGGGAATAGAATAGCAGAATAGCTTGCGGCCGGTCCTTACGGCCCCGCAACGGCTGCGGCCGCTAATAGAATGAGGCCCTTAGTGTGAGAGCTATTTAAAACAAGTGCTAATGTTGCCATCTTTTGGGGATCAACTGTATGCTTACAAACTAGATGCACCTAAAATGAAGACTCCCTTGCTAATCTCACTCCATAGATCCCTATTTAGATCTCACCTAACATAGGGCCCTAGTTTATTAGATGCTGGATAAAACGTTTTTTTTTTTTTAAATAAATGTTTAGATGCTTTCTTTTGACTCAAGCTCACAAATTTAGACCAGAAGGCTGAACTCATAAACACTGTCTTTTTAAGTCTGATTTCAGGGGGCGTGATCATATGATCTGACAATATTTAAGCAAGCCCGTAATTAACTTCTTAGACACAGCCAATAGTAAATGAGACCGTTATCATGATGTCTGTAAAACATGGAAGTTATACATAATCTGCAATCGGAGGCTAAGAATTAATTATTGCCAATAAGTAATATTTGCAGATTGAGGTCACAATCAAGCAATCTAGCACTCTATAAAATGCATTCGATCACCTTTTTTAGTCCATGTGGGTTTCATGATATTTATTAACCCCTTGAGTCCTGGGATCGATATTACTCAGAAAATAGCATTTAAAAAATATTTTGTAATTGCATAGTTGTGGGTTTGAGACTGTTCTGCAATTAATTCTAATGTCTTTCCATGCCTTCCCATGCTTTTAAAGTACAGTATAGTGTGTTTAATTGCTGTTACAGCTTTAATATTTTTTTGAAAATACCTTGCAAGTCCTTTTTAGTACTGCTAAAAGCTAGAGCTACTGGTCTAATAGAATAGTGATTTTGTGTAACTTTAATTGTTTAGAGCTCGTAATATTCGAGCTGTGCTAAAACCAGTGGAGTTCTAAGGCCTCTTTTGGTTTGCTGGCTTGTATTGATTGTGGGCAGGTAACTCATAATCGAATTGCAAGGAGCTAATAGAAAATGTGGCAATATTAAGAGCAGTTTTAAGTGTTTATAAATGTACGAACTGGCCAATAGAATAGGGCCCATACTGTGTCCAGCAAGGGAGAGTTCGTGTGTCATAGTTACTTTAGTTGTGCCAGACAGCAGCCCTTGAGTGGCCTTCTCCTGCAGTTCTGGCTGCATTTCTCCCCTCACATTTTTCTGTTTGGGTGTCCAGTATTCCTGACTAATAGGTCCACATATATACTTCTCAACCTGCTCCTCGCATTAGCCAAGCTGCCTATTTAAAAGTCCAGGAAGCAGTGTCTAGTAGTGGAGGTTCCACTGCCATGTGAGACTATGTTTTGGACGCTCCCGTATCATGCAGAGTACCATCTGGCTTGGTCCACTGGGAAGATGTCTTAGTTTACCTCCCAGTGGGCTGCAAGTGGAGTACTCGGATCAGTATCTCTCCTCCAGGATTCTTTTTCTCTCACTATTCTCAGATTTTACAGGTTACTTTCCTTCTGTGGTTTGTCATGTTTTTCTCTACCACTGGGTGGGGATATTACCAACAGCTCCGGATTAGCCCTATAAAAGTCCAGTTATGATCAACCATAAGCCTAATACACTATGTCCAGTTCTGCAGATGTATTTTGAAAAGGATATTAACAAATTAGAATCAATTCAAATAAGGGCAACTAAAATCGTGCATGGTCTAAAATACCAAACTTATAAGAAAAACTTAATGCCCTGAATAAATATAGCTTAGAGGATAGAAGGTAGAAGGGTGATGTGTTAGAAATATTTAATTTTATCATTGGAATACTCCAATAAAGTTCAAAATAGTAATTAAGGTTGAAAAAATACTTTTGTAGCCCCATTAAGTTCCCTGAACGTGTAAAACCATAGCCCGTAACGTTGCCCGCAAGACTTGCAGCTATTAAATTGGCCCAGAAGAGAAACCCGCTGACGATCTGCGGGTTAAGAGCGAAAAAAACCTACAGGATGTGAAAATTTGACCTGCGCCCGCAAATCCTTTGATCTGTCAAGCACATAACTGTTACGTTCGAAAATCGATATTAAGTTGCAACAAATTCTCTGGCATTCAAACCCATAATCCGCAAAAATGGAGCCAAAAAGCCTACGGGTACTAGAAAGGACCCATTAGAGGGGTAAAGTCCCATCTGTAGCACTGTAAATGCAAATATACACACACTACTGTACTTATAATTAAGTGAAAGTGATGTTAGGTATTAAAATTAATAGCACAACATTCTCAAGCTCACAAATCTGCAATATAAAATATTTTTTTAATGTGTAATTTCGGTGTTATTTCGATCCCAGCAATCAATGTGTTAATACATATAATGGAACTCGTATGGACTAGAATATCATATTTCCTGATTTATTAATATTGCATTATTTCTGGAATGCGGGTCCGATCGTAACTCGTAATTGAAACCCGTAAAGGATTGAAAACTAACCTCCATTTTTCAGTGATGTAATTATGACGATCTCTTTTACCATTGGCTCTGTCTAAACCCGTAACTACGGGTTTGACTAATTGATCATGTTCAGGGCCGGACATGCAACCTGCAAAAGAATGATTAACTGTCATTTTTACGGCAGTAAAACATGGAGGTTACATGTCAATCAATTAGGTTCGGGGGTCCGATATGCGCTTTTGGGATTTTCTCCTTCATTTGCCATTTACAGGTGTGAAAACATTTGCGGGTTTTGGGAAATTGAGCAATTGAATAGCGATTTACGATTTTTGCCTTGCGAAAGTGAGAGATCAAAGGCTTCTGGAGGCTGTAAAATACGAGTTTAACCTTTGCCATTTTTGAAGTCTGTAACTCGGGAGCCGTTCCGAGCCCGCAAAAAAACGCCAATTGTACAGCAAATTAGCTTGCGACCTCACTTATGGGCTCCCGGATCTCCCGAAAGCTCAATTGAATTGGGGCCCATGTTTCTAAAGGGTTAATAAATACTCCAACAAACTGACAAATTACTCTTGTCAAATTCACTGACAAGTAATTATAATAAAGCCACTTCAGTCCATAAAAATGATTTTAAAAGCAAAAAGTCTTGCAGTGATCCAAAACATTTGAAGAAACAAAGACTGTGCACTGATATCCTTAAGACTTACCTTGCTTCTACATTAGTGACATTATTATAGATAAAGATATTTACCACAAATCTATTTCACTTATGGTGGGCAAATTGTATTGGCAACATTGAATAGTTTAAGATGTTGATCTGTAAAAGAAGTCCACTGTCTTGTTTTAGATGTGCAAATGTACACACAAGTGTATTGTTTTGCTTGCTGGAAACAAATAAGAAGAGAGCACGTCCCAACTAGCACAACCAGGGTTATTCCTTATTAACACATACACTGCATGCAACCAGATTTCTTGACATCAGGCCCTTAATCCCTTACAAAGTGATGCTTTTAATGAAATTTAGAGCACTCTCTTAGCAGGTCAATTACTAGCATAATTTATTTGTGTTCAGTACCCTGGAGCTTTGAATCCATTAAAACAGCTCTGTGCTGTGGCATAAAGAAGAGGTACTATTCTACAAAAACATAATGAGTGGCACCATTTCATCTCTCATGGTCTTCTCTTGCCGAGGCCAGGGCTAGGGTTTGTTGGGCCAGAATAAAGTAATATGCAAGAATTTTATATTAAACATTACTAAACATTTTGCAAACTGTTATAGGTATACCAAGTTAAATACAATCAGATATAGCATTGCAAGGTCTAAAATACACTGAAATCTCTCTACCACAGTGAAAGGCCTAAAATAAGTTGCAAGCTTGGCCAAGGGTATAATTTTGGCTTAGAAGCTGGTTTCCTACATTGCAAGTCTTATAATAATTGAGAGGCTTTAAAGATTGACAGCTCTTTTAGCACAATACATGATTATCTCTGGGTGTTCCACAGTAGACTCCTGATCAGGTTTGAGCTTTTGCTGTTGGTTACAATAGCTTGACATCTGTCATATATATAAATAAAATAACTAAGTCAGAGGTGCTCATCAGAGAATGAACTAACCTTAATAGGTTAGTTCTATGGACATGATAAATGAGGAGAAACAGCAAACCTCAGACGCGTTTCGGCCTTTATGGGCCTTGTCAGGGAGATGCAGCTGAACTCCCTAAGGCACAGTGAGCAAGGGGTCCAAGTATGGAGTCCCCAATCACCCTTAGGGAGACTAAACCCTAAGGGTAATTTGCATAAACGAAATAACTAAGTCAGAGGTGCTCATCAGAGAATGAGCTAACCTTAATAGATTAATTATATGGACATGATAACCCACATCGAGAAATATCCTGTAGTATATCAGTCTGGTCTCACCCAAAAGAATGACCCAGCCCCGAAATACCAGGTAATTTTACCCTGAACAGGAGAAAAAGCAAACCCCAGATGGGTTTCAGCCTCTATGGGCCTCGTCAGTGAGGTGCAGCTGAACTCCATAAGGCACAGTGTGTGCATTTTATAATCTCACAATATTCTATAGCATTCAGTTGAAGATCTTTTAAAGAATCAAGAAAATAGAAAACACACCTGTGTCTGGGTAAGAAGGAGACAGAATATCATACAACTTAAGTCTCTTACCCCTGGTTTTCCAACATGCCTATGAGTTAGCCATTAAAAGGTATCATCTGAGTTTTGAATTGCACATCAGTTTAAATCCTGCTTAAGAAAACCATATAACATAATTTAATACAAACATGTTAAGATCAATTGACAAAATAATGTAATGCTAAGATAAAGCAACTGTATTTAGTTAATACAAGTTCAAAATTAAAATAAGATTATAAACCAAAAAAGTGTACCTTAACTTAAAATGGAATTGTAAATAAATGGGATTTAGACAAGCAGATATATAAACTTACAATTTAAACAAGTAATTATGGCATCTTTCAGCAAAATATTTTAGCCATACATATGGCTAAGGGAGATGGGGGCTCCACACGTGGGTTCCTTGCTCACTGTTCCTTAGGGAGTTATCAGCTACACTTCTGGGGTTTGGTGTTTCTCCTTTTAAGGGTAGAAGTGCCTGCTAATTTAGGACTAGATTACTTGATTGAGTGAAACCAGACTGATATACTACAGGCATGTCCGGATTACACATTAGGCCAACTAGGCAGCCGCCCAGGGGCGCTTCCCTGTGAGGGACGCCACAGAAAAGGCAAAAAAAGGTCTGTGCATACCTTGTGTACTCACTCGCAGGAGCTCCTTCACTTCACTGCCTAGGGGCTCCAAAAAGGTAGATACGGCCCTGACTACAGGATATTTCTCCCAGTGAAGGGCACAAGTGAGCTAAAAGAGGCTGCTCTCAGAGTGGGTTATTGTGTCCACAGTATTAACTTATTATGTTTAGTTTTTCCACTGATTGAGCACCTCTATTTTGTTTATCACATATATATTATTTCCATTATCCGGTTCTGATTTTTTTATACCTTCAGAGTTAATTGAAATAAGTGCATACTGATTATGCTATCAGTAACATCATGGATGATGTAATTTTCATACTATATTTGATTTCATAGCTGTAATTCATTATATCATATTTGTTCAGTCTCATACAATGGAGAATACAGTTTGTATAAGCAAGTTATTTGCAGCTCAAATATCTGGAACTTATTTATGTGCTCTGAGCTCCACCACTGGTCTCTCATCCCACCCACTTGTGAGTAAGGAGAAATATCACAATTCTCTGCATGTGTGCGATTTATAACTCTAATATGCAGCAGTTTTGTCTTAGACTTAAGTTTGTGCAATTCTATCCAACAACACAGCCAGACATCAAATTTGTCAATTGGTTATGTTAGCAAGTCAGATTAGAGCAGTGAATTCAAATAAGTATCATTTTGCTTCTGTTTTTGATATAGAGAAAGGCAAACATTAATTAATATACACCTTCATGTAACGGTAGTCTATTGCTTGCATTAAAACATTTCTGATCCTATTATCCAAATAAATTAGTAATGAGGAAATAATAATAATATTCATTTTAATTCATTTATAAAGCATTTTTCTTCCGGAAGGAACTTAAAATACTTAGGAGAGAAAAAAAGTAGGTGTATATATTCAGTTACAGATATTGTCATTCCTACACACTAGTTCACTGCATTGTCGACCTCTTGCACTGAAGTCGGACAGATTTAGGATCTTGGATTATAAAAGATTGTGGATGTGTGTTACAGATAGCTGGTTTAGACTCAAATGATGTTGTCCTGCAGCCACATATTAATAAACCATTTTGTATATGATATTAAGAATAATTCAATTTGATAATGGGCAAAATATTATTAGAAAATAAAAAACCTAAATACAATTTTAAAATTTTCACTTTTATATTCAACTAGCGATTTGCCCGGCAATAAAATGTTAAGCCTTGCAATACTGTTTGCCACACAATGTGAGGCCCCCCCCTCTTACTTGCGGGCCTTCTGCGCTCATCGCAGGCCTCGCAGCGCCTTCATTGCGAGCCTCTCCTTTGCAGGCCTCTCATTGCAGGCCTAGTTAAACCCGCCACTTGCGTGCCTCGCAATGAGCGCCTTTGGCGCTCATCGCAAACCCTGCATTGCAAGCCTCTCCCCCCTCTACTTTACAGCCCTCAGAATGAGCAGGCCTTCGGCGCTCATTGTGAGCCTCTTTCCCCCATCTAAGCTGCTGGCCTCGCAATAAGCGCCTTTGGTTCTCATTTCGGGTCTCGCAATGAGCGCCTTCAGTGCTCATTGCGGGCCTCGCAATGAGCGCCTTCAGTGCTCATTGCGGGCCTCGGAATGAGCGCCTTCATCGCTCAATGCGAGCCTGTCATGGCTGTAGCATGCCAAGGCACAAGCTGTGCAATACCTTACAGACTGATGCCCTCAGTCTTATAAGATAGGCTTATTGTGCCAGGTGAAAGGGGGCAACTGAGATATGGGTTAACATTGGGGACATTGTGATTTGTGTGTTATGTACATTAGGAACATAGGTTAGTGGAAATTGCCTGGGTAACACTAGGCGAATACTATGGTACCCATGTTTACAGTTGGGGTGTGCGTAAGAACATGATAGGAGTAATGGGATGTATGTCTATAGTGTGCTTTGGGGGGCAAGCACTTACAAGATAAATATTATATATGCCCAATATTTCTTAGTACTGGACTAATTCCTTATTAACCATATTAGTGAGATAACTGACCCCTAGGAGTCAAATAAAACAAGTATATATCTCTATTATCACAAGCCCTTAGCCTGGTGTCTGAACAGCTCTGTCCCTGATTGACCCTGAATGTATATGTGCAGTCCACTGTTTTTGTATACTGAGTGTACATGTTGCCTGTCCAGTGTATGTATCTATAAGTTATAGACAAGGTGGTCTTAAACAGTGACTAAAAAATGTAGTGAAAAGGCAAGGTGAATGCACATAGGCAATAAAAATAAAGAAGTCACCAGGACCCAAAAAAACTCTGGGATAGAGTATATATATATATATATATATATATATATATATATATATATATATATATATATATATATATATATATATACACACATACACACTATAGTCCCCCACTCCCTCCCCAGCATCTCCCCCATTCCCTCCCCAGCACCACCCTTACTCCATCCCAATCACCTCCCCTACTCCATCCCAAGCACCTCCCCTACATCTCCTGTCTCTCCTATCAGTAATCCGGCAGTTACAGGAGAGGGAGGCATCGGAAAGGGAGTGGGAGATATACAAGGATGGGAGTGGAGTTAATATATATTCTGGGGTGGATTTGTCTTTCTCGCCCCCCCCCGGTTCCTACTCCCCTGAAGTCACCCAACCACAAGATAAGAATCCTCTGCAGATTAAATGAGTAGGCCACACAAACAATAGCAATGTTAAATTCAAAATCTCCTCGTACCTCAGGAAGTTGATCCGAGATTGTATTTCAAACTTGTTATGTCAAGTTAGAAAGAAATTAACACATACAATTTGCAAATTTGGAGGGGCCAGGGGCATTGAAATGTAAACAAACACATTTAAAAAAAATGAAAAGAAAAAGTTTTTGCTTATAATAATATTATCTTCACTATTGCACTTTGGGTAAGAGAAGCTATTTACAAACTGGGAATTCAATACTGTATATTATTTATGTATTTTATTTAAGCAAAGGGGATGTCATTTTAAACATATAAATCAATACTTGCACAATGAAAACATTCTTTCAATATAGCCTCTAAATATCTTATTTAGAATTGAATCAAACGTGCTGAATACTATCTCTATAGAAATTATATATCTTATCTGGCATAATATAAACATGTGTCATAATGTATATTTATTACAGTGTTCTGGTGATTAAAACATAAAATCTTAATACAATGCAAAAATTGACAAAAGAATGATTAGTATCACACATTAAGCAAATGTTAATTTAAAAAATGTTATCCAAAAAGTGAAAAACAGCTTTAACATGTCTGTCTTTTAGCAATCACAGTGTGTTTAATTGCAACTAAATTCTGTGCATTTTTTCCTCATAATATTAAAACACACATAAAAAATGACAGTGTCTTTAACGAGTTGTGTTGTGGCAGATGGGACTTTATCTAATATCAGGGATGGACATAATCTTAACCCATAGCACATAGAGATCACAATACAGGATTTTTCATCAATACAACTAACATAGATCAAACATTTTCATTTGTCCAAATGATTGACAGCATGCAGATGTGGGCTATAATGTCTGTCTAGAAGTGGAGATTCTCAAAACAGAACAGAGATATGTCTAAGATTATTATACTGCCTGTCAATGACAGTGAAAATATTATACACACATGTAATCAAAACAGGATCCACAAAAAACAAACACAGAACTTAAACAAACGTAAAACACAAAATGTTATCAAATAATGTGAGCTCATGAGAAATTGTAAATAACGGGACTTACACCTGCTTGCAGCAGATCTGCAAGGGAGGGGAGTGGGGTGTCCTCCTCTCATTTGTGCAAGAAACAAAAACAACATTATGAAAGTTTTACATTTTAAAGGCATATCCTCAATATTTCTACAATTCATTTTACCAAAAAGCTTATCAAGACTCAACAACGGTAACTGTTCTTTCTTTCTAACACTTCTACTACATTGATTGACTTATTTTGCAATCACTTAAGTACTCAAATGTCTAAATGAGAAGGGAGACAAAATAAAACAAACTTGCCATGACCCAGGGACCATGGGGTCTGGGAAACCCCCAACAAGTTATGTTGACCGTTACAGGAACACCCCTAGATTGTCGTGGTTCTCGTGATCTCAGGGCCCAATGCAGGAACCCAGGAACAATAAGTAACAATCAGGACCAAGCAAGGAAAAGCAGACAGGTGTTGATCCCTTTAAGATAGGACCTGGAAGAGAGGTATTAGAATACACTCAAGTGATTTAGCTCAGGAAGCCCTTACCCAAGACATCACACTGTTGTTATGTAAAGACAAACTGTATTGATTTATTAAGATGAAATACACAGATATTTATACAGAATAAACCATGGTAGGATAGCCTGCAATACAATAAACAGAGGAGTGACCATATTTAAATTTTCCGCCTATGTGTGTGAGAACCAATCAGTACCCTACTCTGACCCATTTGCTACTTGGGTGGCCAGAGTACTGGTTGCTCTTTCTTGGGGAAACAATGGAAGGGAATGCAATAGGAAACAGGCTCAAACTGACGGTTTTCTATTACAGCAACAGCCGCTATTTTTGGTCATCCCATGGTGGACAGTATAAATTTACATGTTTAATAGAACCAGTACTGTAACAGTAGGGAGGGTACTGTGATTAAAACTCCTAATACTTGGATCCTTTGGGGTAATCAAGGTTATAGGCAAATATTGTTATATCTTTACTTGTGGGGTTGCGGATTAGGTGAGATTGCTTTAAGGACATCTCTGTTAGGGACAAGTAATTTCACAATGCTGGGCAACAGGGTAATAGGCTCCCTGTGCAGGGCAGCACAGTACACTAATTCTTCAGTCCCTGTTCCCGGTATAACACAGTGAGTAATAGGCACAACATTTATTCATGATTTGTGTTAGTCTTTTATTGTACTTTCTCTGGGCTGGGATAACAGCCATTATAGTGGCAGTAAACAGTCCCGCTAGCTTTTAGATGGTCAGCTCATTGCGAGCACAGGCATGCTTCTCTTCTACTCTGGCTTTGTTGACAGATTTGGTAATGATTTAGAATGTGGTGGCCCGGTTTAAGTCCACAGGGACTGGCTTGGAGCCAGTCCTGCATAAACTGCCGTACATGGTAGTCCCACTGCCCTGCAAGGGTCCGAACCAGTAGATCCGGATAGCTCCTCATACTGTGACCTTCATATAAGTACAGCTCCATGAATAAAGCTTCTCGTTCTCCTGGCTGGGGATGCTCATGTGTGGGTGTCTTTGGTCATCTGGGGCAGTGGTGCCATGGGGGGAAACCTCAAATCAGGTTGTTGTAGGCAGCCCTCCTCTCTGCAGTCTCAGAGCCTGGTGCAGTAGTCACTGAGGCCCTACAGGAGGTATCCAGTGGCTGACGAGGAGCGTCCGGCCCTGGGTAACATTTGGCATGCTCGTCTTTCTGTTTGTGATGAAGGGGTCTGTACTGTTCTAGCTACTGATGGCTGGTTCGACAAGAAGCAGCATTGCGGGTGCCCCTCCGAAGGCCGCGGGCTTCAGCACCAAGGCAGGGAGTGGGGCTTTAGAATTCCCATCATTAACGGGACTATGATTCCTGGCATCATAAGTGTCGATAGCTTGTTCCAGGCTTCTCCTGCCCTCCTATTGGTCCATTTAGAGGCAAGCCTCCCCCTGATTAATCAAATTCACAGCCTGGAGCTAGCACTGAAGCTCCAGCTTGGGGTTTCTCCAGGCTCCTATGTAAGTCAATCACGAACAGTCCTAATTGCACAGAAAAATGGGTCAATCAGTCAAACTCAGGCCTACAATCTATGGGGAATAACATGGGTAAATATCTCCCATATACTCTTATTGTAACAGTCCCGGCTAATACAATACAATGGGATTTAGAGTAGGTTGTGGTTAAAAGGCAGGTCATCCGTTCTCCCCCAAACTCTGGGTATGACAAAACTACTCTATAATCTTTACGTAAAATAGCAAACACAGAACAGCAGGACAAAAAGATAACAATATACTTTAACATGGAACAAATATAGGAAACATTTTAGAATCAGGTGACAAGAAATGGAGCAGAGTTAAGTTGATGCAGACACAGACAGAGAGCACAGAAAGAGAGAGAGAGAGAAGACACAGTGAGAGAGAGAGAGAGAGAGAGAGACAGAGGGCACAGAGTGATACAGTGGGCACAGAGAAAGGCAGAGAGAGAGAGTGTGCACAGAGAGAGAGAGTGAGCACACAGAGAGAGTGGATGCAGAGAGAGACAGCGCAGAGACAGAGAAATAGCACACAGAGAGACAAAGGGAACACAGAGAGAGAGAAGGTGCAAAGGGAGGGCACACAGAGAGAGGGAGAGGGCACACAAAGAGAGACAGCACAGAGAGAGGCAACACAGAGAGAGACAGAACAGAACATTTAACATAACATATGATACCGTCATTTATGACAGGCAAGTTACTAGTATTTAAATAAATATATCAGTGGGTACAGAGGATTTGTAGCATAATGTCCAGACATTTGTAGAAAAAAATATCATATCTATATTATCTACTTTATCTATTATTTGATATTAATTATTTTCATATATCCATGCTGAATAAAGAGTTAATCATTTTGGTCTCATACACAAGCATTTCAGAGAGAGGCCAAAATATTTGAGAATAATTTGAGAAGGCATTTAGAAAGAAACACAAAACAGTCTAATAAAGATAAAACCTATACATGAAGTTTCTACTTTCTTCTATTCCTTATTGTTTTAACCATGGATTATCAACGCAGGTGCGAGATAACACAATGGGTAATTGAAATACCCAAAATATTTGGCTGAAATATTTAGACCAAAGGTCAGACAAATATATTGTGTATTGTGGAATGAGACTGCTCTCTTGCAGGCATCACGTTAAACCCCATTCCACCAAATATATATACATCATAATTATGCATGTACATGCAAATATGGTGGGAGGCTATTGCAATTGGCTGAAATTATCCCTGTGACGGGGAGTGGGTGAAAACGGAAAGAATGTATCTAATAGGACAAAGGGAGGTTCAGGGCTTTTTTTGGTCTGCCGCTCTTTGGGCTTTTTCTCTCTGTCACTCTCTCGCATAAACTTCAGTCCCTTTGTCTTTCCTCTGTGATTTTCACTATATCTCTCTTTTCTACAAACTCTTCCTAAAAAGAAGACCAAAAATTGATTACTTCTAAACAAATTAAGAAACATTTTACTGCTTTCATAGAGTAACATGCCATATCATTGAATATTAATAAAAAATGTAAGTTTGATAAGATTTTATAGATTTCTATAATGAACTAATAGAATATAGTATGTTTTAAAATAGATTGTTATCCAATCATTTTGCCATTGTACCAATAAACACGATTGTGCATACTTGTCTATAAACTGATCATTGAACTCAAGAAAATATATTATTCTACACATTATAATATTTGGGTCATATCCAAATTGCATGACAAAAGGATAATAGAGGAAATCTTCATTAATTTCAGTGGACCTTTAATGTGACAAAGCAGAAGTTCCAATTATGGTATAATATAATATAATATAATATAATATAATAACAATTATGTTATTAATGTTATGTTATTAAAACTGTGCAGTTTCCTATAGTAAAATAATATCAATGTTTGCCATTTTGAGTTGTTAGTTAGACTTTCTGATCCCCCCCACAAAAGAAGATTTTTTATCTTTCTTAATGAGAGATTATTGCGATTGATTACTGAAAGCCCACCCTGGCATAGTCACCTACACAAAAATAGGCTAGAAATGAACACATCCAAGTAACCCCACAGAAAACAATGAAAGGATTTATCAATACATAAATGGATTGATTTCTCATTAACACAATGTTTTAATCCCTTTCTGTGGTTTGACGAGAAAAGCTGACTGATTCAATGTTAGAAAAATGCATTTTTTAAGTAAAAAAATTAAATAAAAGCAAAAGAACCACAATTGTGCAGTATTAAGAAACATGTTTAATATTCCAAAAGTATAATATATGCTCACAATAAAACAATCTACCATGTTGATAAAGTACTTATTTTCCTTTGCTGGATCACTTATAGCCGTCAGTACAATATTTTATAGATTATTAGAAAGTAAGATCCAGTTTCCATTACTCAGAGCTATTCTTACATTCAGAATACATTTTTATTTCCATATTATTTATCTAAGATACGAAAACCGACAGGTTGGCCTGCAGTTATATTGCTTCTGAATTGCTTGTAAAAGTCTTTGAATATTTTGTTGCTAGGCATGTTCAGAAAACTGTCTTGTGAACTGAATCACTGGAAAAAGATGGTACTGTTTGACTGTTACAGAAAAAGATCAAGACTTCAACTGAAGCCATTGTTCATAGAACAGTGCCATACATTCATACAGCAGGGTACCATTTTGTTGAATTCAATTGCACAGTATCTTCCTGGAAATACGTTTTTAAGTTCATGTATTATCTATAAAGAGTTTTCTCAGCCCTCTAAAAAATACATACTACTGTGGAAAGAGTGATTTTGCAAACTGATATAGTGTGTGCTAAAAAGACCCTTTCTGGATCGCTACCTTCTCTTGGTGAAGGGGCTTGTGAACCTCAATGAAGCTGTGAGCTATACCATGTAGGGTCAGCAAAGATGGGCAGGACATAACAGAGAGGTGAGAAAAATCACAGCCCACTGGAGAAAGAAAGAAACAACAACCCACCAGCATCTTTGCCATGAAAACCTTATAGATTAGCACACCCAGACACAAGATGCGGCTGGCGTTCTGAGATCCATAGGGTCATGAAGAGTGGGTCATGACTGAATGACTGAACAACAACAATATATGTAAAGCATATGTTTTATTTCTTGTATCTAGACTGTCTGAACTGTAGCTGTACTTTTTTTTTTTATATTTAAAATGATATTGTGTTAATGATAACTTGAAAAAAAATACTTTCTAAATGTTAGTTTTTTCAGATGGCTGAAAACCCCTGTTAAGTTAATACCCTAAATACAATTACAATACATTAAAATATTGTTGTTACTTCTACTATTTAGTATTTGCCATTTTACAATTTAACTTTTTTTGTTACATATTTGCCAGCATAGCCTAAATTATTTAGCTTTTTTACGCCCCCCTCCCCCTTGCAAGATTTTGTCTGTCCCTGCCTGTGACTATCCTGCGCAGGGGAAGTGATAGAGAGAGCAGGTTTGGCATGATAACATGGCTGCTAGTGTGTCTGTCATGGCGCTGCCTGTGATTCCATTCACACTGTGCGCCAGTATCACACACAGTTTCTTTAATCTATTATCACAGACAGTTTCTTTAATCTATTTTTTCTAAATCTGAAGTCCATATATGTGTATGAATTTTATATAATTGGCAAGTAGTATGTCTATATAAAGTATATGCAAATTATAGGGAGTGTGTAGAGATATTAACAGCCTTATTAAATTGCAATTCGGCAAATTGAATAGGGCTCTATATAAGCACAGAGCATATTTGTTTACATAAGTTTTTAGTTAGTGAACTTCTATCCAAAAGCAGGGTCTTCACTAACTAAAAACCTCTGTAAAACAAATATGCTATGTGCTTATGTAGCGCCATTTACAATTGGCCGAATCGCAATTTAATAAGGCTGTATATCTATTGTGCAGTGAAATTGTATGTATATTATGCAGGGAGAGTATATTTATTTTGTTTACTTTTGTAAGGAGATTGTGTATATGTGATGGACCCCCTTTTTTTCTATACTTGGAAGAGAGTTACTTTGTATATAGGGCAGCAGTTGTGCATATACTATATTTATACTGTTGAAACTATATCTACTGCATTTATTGAAGGTGGAGTCTGTATATATTGGTCAAGGAGGATATATATTTACATGGAGGGAGGCATGGGGGGCGAGAAGGAGACATGGAGGGAGGGAGAAGCATGGGGAAGAGAGGCAAAGGGGAAAAAGGGAGACACATGGAGGGAGAGTGGGAGAGGGGAGCATGGGGGAGGGGGGGAGACATGGAGGGTGAGGGATGCATGGGGGGAGAGAAGGAGACATGGAGGGAGGGAGAAGCATGGGGAAGAGAGGCAAAGGGGAAAAGGGAGACACATGGAGGGAGAGTGGGAGAGGGAAGCATGGGGGGAGGGGGGAGACATGGAGGGTGAGGGATGCATGGGGGGAGAGAAGGAGACATGGAGGGAGAGGCATGGGGAAGAGAGACAAAGAGGAAAAAGGAGACACATGGAGGGAGAGAAAGGGAAGCGGTAGACATGGAGAGAGAGGGGGAAACATGGGGGAGAGGAGGAGACATGCAGAGAAAGAGGGAGGCATGGGGGAGAGGGGGCATGGGGGAGAGAGGAAATGGGAAAGAGGGAAACACGTGGAGGAAGATAGAGGTAAGGGGGAGACATGGGGGAGAGGGAGAGACATGAGGAAGAGGGAGATATGGAGAGAGAGGGATGAGGAGAGAGGCAAGGGGAAAGAGGGAGACACATGGAGGGAGAAGAGGGGGGGGACATGGGGGAGAGGGTGGCATGAGCGAGAGGGGGAGACATGGATGTAAGTGGAGAGGCATGGGGGAGAGATGCAAGGGGAAAGAGGGAGACACATGGAGGGAGAGAGAGGCAAGGGGGAGACATGGAGGGAGAGGGGATACATTGGGGAAGAGGGAGAGAGGCAAGTGGAAAGAGGGAGACATATGGAGGGAGAGAGAGGTAAGGGGAAGACATGGAGCGAAAGGGAGAATCATGGGTGAGATGGGGAGACTTGGGGGAGATGGAGAGGCATGGGGGAGAGAGGCAAGGAAAGACAGTGGGAAACATGGGGAAGAGGAATGCATCGGGGTGAGGGAGAGAAAGAGGGGGAGTGAGAGAAAAGAGAGGGAGAGAGGGAGAGAAAAAGAGAGTGAGAGAGGGGGTGGGAGAGAGAGGGGAGGGAGAGAGAGAGGGGAGAGGATGAGAGAGAGGGAGGGGGGAGAGAGAGAGTGGGGGATAGCGAGAGAAAGAGAAATCAAAGAAAGCGTGAGGGGAGGGAGAGGGAGAGAGACATGGAGAGGGAGAGAGAGGGGGAGAGAAAGTGAGAGGGAGAGAGAAAGAGACAGGGGAAAGAGGGAGATAAAGAGAAGAGAAGGAACAGGAGAGAAAGAAAGAGGGAGAGAACAAGAAAAAGAGAGGAAGAGAGGGGAGATTGCGAGAGAGGGACAGAAAGTGAGGGGGAGGGAAAGAAAGAGAAGGGAGGGGAATAGGGAGAAAGACCTGGAGAGAAAGGGAGAGGGAGAGAAAGAGAGGGGGAAAGGGGGGAGGAAGAGAGATAAAGAGTGGGGAGAGAAGGGAGAGAGAAGGGGGAGTGTGTGAGAGAGAAGGTGATATATATATATGTATTTATTAATATATATATATATAATATATAATATATATATATATATTTTTTTTTTTTTATATATATATATATATATATATATATATATATGCACTGGGGGGGGGCAAACTCAGAGACAGCCCGGGCGGCAAAAGCTCTAGCTGTTCCACTGATTTAAGAAAGGCAATGGCACAGTAAGGCATAATTGTACTTTATAGTTAATAAATTAAATAATACAATAGTGCATACACTATAAAGTATACATTTTCAGAAACGCATATTGTTAGCATAGCAACCCAGTGGTAGTTCAGTGCTCCCATATATTGTTTTATGGATGCAGATAAGGAAGGAGAGAGACATGTCAGGTAGATCAATATACAGTATCTCACAAAAGTGAGTACACCCCTCCCATTTTTGTACATATTTTATCACATCTTTTCATGTGACAGCACTGAAGAAATGACACTCTGCTGCAATGTAAAGTAGTAAGTGTATAGCCTGTATAACAGTGTAAATTTGCTGTCCCCTCAAAATAACTCAACACGTAGCCATTAATGTCTAAACCGTTGGAAACAAAAGTCTGGTGCAAACACAGCACATCACCCAAAGAACATCAGCAAAACATGGTGGTGGCAGCATCATGCTGTGGGCATGATTTTCAGCAGCCGGGACTGGGGATCTGGTCAGAGTTGAGGGAAAGATGGATGGTGCTAAATACAGGGATATTCTTGAGCAAAACCTGTGAGTGATTTGAGGCTAGGACGGAGGTTCACCTTCCAGCAGGACAATGACCCCAAACACACTGCTAAAGCAACACTTGAGTGGTTTAAGGGGAAACATGTAAATGTGTTGGAATGGCCGAGTCACAGCCCAGACCTCAGTCCAATAGAAAATCTGTGGTCAGACTTAAAGATTGCTGTTCACAAGCGCAAACCATCCAACTTGAAGGAGCTGGAGCAGTTTTGCAAGGAGGATTTGGCAAAAATCCCAGTGGTAAGATGTGGCAAGCTCATAGAGACTTATCCAAAGCGACTTGGAGATGTGATTGCCGCAAAAGGTGGCTCTACAAAGTATTGACTTTAGGGGGGTGAATAGTTATGCACATTGACTTTTTCTGTTATTTTGTCCTATTTGTTGTTTGCTTCACAATAAATAAAAAAACGTCTTCAAAGTTGTGGGCATGTTCTGTAGATTAAATGATGCAAATCCTCAAACAATCCATGGTTATTCCAGGTTGTGAGGCAACAAAACACAAAAAATGCCAAGGGGGGGGGGGGGGGGGGGGATAATTTTGCAAGGCACTGTAACTAGCTCTTCAATTTATTTTGATTAAAGTTAAGTTGATCTCTTATGAGTAAACTTGCACTGAAAATTCCTTTTTTCCTCTGATCGTTAGGCTGGAGTGCCACTTATCTCTTTCAAACTGTCGCAGGGTAAACAATAATTAGCTGCAACTGGAGAGCCCAGACGCTATACTAAAGGTCTGACCATTTGGTGGGGATATAAGCCAACACCTGGCTGTCGGAAACCCTGTAGCCCCTTCCCCACTCTTATACTTCCCACGAATCAGCGCTCACCAAGATGCCTTCTGGTTCAGGGCTGGTTTTGTACATGTACCATAGTTTTATTGTATGGAACAAATGTATTGAAAGGAGACCTCATGAATAATGATTATGCTCTCTCTGGGATACATAGGAATGGTGTGTTTATTTGAGGGAAAGGGCTATAATTACTTTGTATACTGAACTTCTGCTGTTAGGGATTGAAGAACCAGATTGCTTCTGTGGGTAGTATTGCTCTTCATGACCTCTTCATATCCACTGAAGAGCAGATCAAGATGGTTATACTGATCCTGTGATCCTGTTTTCCTGACGCTTTTGCTGATTCTCCTAATAGGACTGCCAGGCACAGAGAAGCCATTTTATTCCAAGTTCCTGAAAAAGGATTCCTGTAGCTAAAGGTAGGAAATCCTTGAGCTGGATAGATCTTTATCTACCTATGTATCTCTAGCTATCTATAAACTGAGATCTAATTAATGCTTTTTTAATTTAGTGTTTTTTCTGCAGTCTGTAGCATACATGTCATGCCCAGATGGACCCCTGGACTGTACATCTGCTGAAATGCTATGTTATTCTATGCTATACTGTGCTGCCAATCACATATTATAATTGTCTAACTGCGATTCGTCGTCACGCTTGAGACGAATCGCAGTTTGACAATGATAAACTGCGCATTGCGCAGCAGTAGCCGCGCATGCGCAGAGCGCGGCGCGAGCCGCACATGCGCAGAGCGCGGCGCACACAGAGGGTGAGGGAGGAAGAGACACAGAGGGAAAGGGGGGAAGAGGTACAGAGAGAGGGGGGAAAGAGGCACAGAGGGGGGGGGGACAGAAGAAGGGGGTGAAGAGACACAGTGGCGAGACACACAGAGAGAGGCGGGGGAAGAGGCACAGAGGGAGAGGGGTGGAAGACAGAGAGAGGGGAGAGACACAGAGGGTGAGGGGGAAGAGACAGGGAGGAAGAGGCACAGAAAGAGTAGGGGGAAGAGACACAGGGGAGTGAGAGGAGGGGGAAGAGACACAGGGGAGAGAGTGCAGGGGGGAAGATACACATGAGAGGGAAATGGAGACACGAGGAAGGCCGGAACAGACACAGGGGGAGGGGGAAAGAGACACAGGCCAGGGGGGAACAGACACAGGGGAGGGTTGGGGGAGACACAGGGGGGGGAAGAGATGCATGGGAGGGAGAAGGGGGAAAGAGACACAGGGGAGGGGTTTAGAGACACGGGAGGGAGAGGGAGGTAAAAACACAGGGGGGCAGGAGATACAAGGGAGGTAGACGAGGCGGAAGGAGACACAAGGGAGGGAGAGGAGGGGGAAAATAAGACATGAGGGAGGAAGTAGACAAAGGGAGAGACTCGCAATGAGCTCCAAAGGGGCTCATTGCAAGGCCTGTGATGAGCGCCAAAGGCGCTCATCACAAGGCCAGTAAAGTAGAGGGGGAGAGGCTTACATTGTGTGGCAAACAGCATTGCCAGGCTTCAGTTTTTATTGCCGGCATTTTTGACGGGCAAGTCGCTAGTAGTTAATATTGTGTAATTTTATATAGAATTGTGTAAATTTCCCCCATTGTGTCATGTCCACATGGATGTTGGGACTCTTTCAACCATGATGGCATGGCTAGGGTTAAATATAGTTTAATGTTTCTATACTGCTAGGTAATATTTCCCTCATGTAAATAGTAACCTGTGTAAAAGTTGAATATGGTCATGTTTGATCTTGAAATGTAGGATTTTCCTTAAGTGTTATAATAAAACCAGTAAATTGCCCTTCAAAAATGACTGTATAATTTTTATTTTTTCTCTCCCTGCCCCTCTCTCTTTCTTCTGCCCACCCTTCCCATCCCTGTGTCTCTCCCCCCTTCCCTCCCTTGTGTCTCTCCCTCCTTCCCTCCCCTGTGTCTCTTTCTTCCTCTCCCCTGTGTTTCTTTCTCCCTCTCCCCTCCCCTGTGTCTCTCCCCCTTCCCTCCCCTGTGTCTCTTCCCCCCTCTCCCCTCCCCTGTGTCATTTCCCCCCCTGTGGCCCTTCCCCCCTCTCCCCTCCCCTGTGTCCCTCTTCCCTGCATCTCTTCCCTGTCTCCCCTCCCCTGTGTCTCCCCACCCTCTCCTGTGTCTCTTCCCCCTCCTCTGTGTCTCTTCCACCCCTCCCCTCCCATGTGTCTCTTCCATCCCCCCTCTGTCTCTTCCTCCATATGTCTATTCCTGCCTCCCCCCTCTTCGTCCCCCCCTCTCCCCTGTGTCTCTTCTTAACTGATTTACATTAAAACCATTGAAAACAAAAATACAATATGTGTAAGTCCTCACATCCATAAGTCCACACTTCCATAAGGCTCTCTTTTATGGAACTTTTCAGGACAGAGAACAAGAAAACACAGTCTATCTTTAATGTATTTTTCTAACCTATCAATCAATCATTTTTAATACAAAAAATAATCTATTTTCTTATGTTTAAAATGTGATTGTTTAAAAGAAATGGTAGAACTACTTTAAGGCAGGATTTAATTGGAAAGGTTTAAAAAAATTGCTTTTGGAAAGTGAAGGCTTTTTTTGTCGCATATGACATAATATCTGCATATATCTCATAATATCTTCAATCATGTATTCCCCATGGGACAACTTCCTTATGACTATACATCAACCCATGGCAGTATATTGATATTTAAATATTTTCTGTGTATGGCCATAAATCCTAAAATCGGAGAGCATGAGAAATCATTGGTTAATGATGAAGCAGCTTAGAGCTGCTTTATTCACATAATTTGCGGTCTTATTGAACACTTGATTCAGCTTTGCGAACTACACTCATTTTGCAAATTAGATGCACTGCAAACATGTCTGCTCACTGCTGTCAATCAGAGAGTGCTACTGGAGATGTATAATGTCACGACCCAAAGATGAGGGTCCTTGTGTACCCCAAGACGCTCTTGCTTACAGGAGCAATCTCCAGATTGTGACTGTGTATTCATCTCAGCAATCAGCATACCAATTCAGATCGTACATCATTCATGGAGAAGCAGGAAAATCAGACCCCTTTAATTGGGATTTCTCATCATGCAAGTAATACCCATGCATATTTTCTTAGTGCACAGACTGACTTTATTCTTTCCACACAGTTATTCAACAAAACCCCAAAATCACCCACCAGTAGTCCATCCCCTCTTGGGCGATAAAGGCTTGTTTGATTTCTCTCCATTGTTTTTAGGTGTCTCAGGGAAAGTTCCCTTGGTGTTATTCCACATTTCTTATTAATTCTCTCTATCTCTGTTCATCCACAGTCTTCAGATCCTACGCCTAGGGTTTTGCTATTAGGTGAAGAGTATCACTTTATTACTATACTTTGATCACACATTTGGTTTGCAAGGGAGTGGAGGGAACTCCTATTGCTAGTTCAGAGGCTAGATGTCTGGCAAATTTCTCTTTCTGATTTTACAATATTTGTATTGAATATCCATTTTGATAGCTTTGATGTTAGCAGTCAGATGTGTTAATCCCAAATAACAAGGCTTCTTGTGGGGTTCAGGGGGGTCCCATCCTGGCCACAAAATCAGTCATGACATATAACCATAGAATGTGCAGGTTTATATTTCTAAGTGGTAATATGACCAATCAGAAATAGAGAGAAAGTGGGTTAGGGTGTGTGGCTGCCATGTTTGTCTTAGGAAAGGATGACTTTGTTCTGAATGATTTTTATCTGGTTGAGCTCCACAGGAGACATAGAAGTCACGTCAGCTTCAAAATAAAGTTAAGTATTTTGACTGTGTCAATCTCATAATAAAAAGCACAAAGTGCTAAAGAGGTTCAACAAAGGTCTGAAAATAGTGAAAGGGTAAAAGGAACACTTAAAGGTTCCGTTTTACCACTAAAATCAATTTGATTTTTTTCAAGCTATTCTTAAATAGCATGCACTAGCCATTTGATTCTAAAGTGAATAATTCTTGAGTAAATCAAAAAGAGACACAACGGAGGGAGGGGGGGGCAAAGAGACACAGGGGAGGGAGAGAGGGGGAAAGAGACACAGGGGAGGGAGAGGGGGAAGGAGACACAGGGGTGAGAGTGTTTGTCTGTAACGCTTGCAATGTTACGGCCTTGTGCAGGCAATGAGCGGAGAAACTGTAAAGTAAAGGGGGGGAGAGGCTCGCAGTAAGCGCCAAAGGCACTCATCGCGAAGCCCATAAAGTGGGTGGGGGGATGCTCATCGCAAGGACAGCAAGTTAGAGGGAGGGAGAGCCTTGCATTGTGTGGCAACATTGCCAGACTTCAACTTTTTTTTTGCCTTGATTTTGGACGGGCAAGTGGCTAGTATATATATATATATATATATATATATATATATATATATATATATATACACATATACAGTCAGGTCCATAAATATTGGGACATCGACATACTTCTAATCTTTTTGGCTCTATACACCACCACAATGGATTTGAAATGAAACGAACAAGATGTGCTTTAACAGCAGACTTTCAGCTTTAATTTGAGGGTATTTACATCCAAATCAGGTGAACGGTGTAGGAATTACAACAGTTTGTATATGTGCCTCCCACTTTTTAAGGGACCAAAAGTAATGGGACAATTGGTTGCTCAGCTGTTCCATTGCCAGGTGTGTGTTATTCCCTTATTATCCCATTTATGGACCTGACTGTACATTATATTCCATGTGGGGGGAACTTTTGTAATGTATAAAGCATGGTCTTTAAATGCATGGCAGAACCATTTTGACTAAGGTGGCCCTTTACGTACCACCACTAAAGCTAAATTCTCTCTTTGATGGTTATGATAATTTCGTGTTCAGAGCATGGTTCCTATAAGATATAAACACATGTCTATTTCCTGTGTTTTTCCTGGATCATTTCTTCATCATTATGTACCTTTTTATTAAACAAAAATAAACTGTGAAAAGACAAAAAGAGGTTACAGAGGCCACATCCTGTCATCTGCAGAGTACTGTGGAAATGATTCTACTGTATATGTAGCCTGGATATTATATAAAAAATATTTAAAATGTGTATATAATAAAAATAAATTTAGATATACCCTATATAATAAATATAAGCAGTTAATATTACCAATCATCCAATTTAGATTGTAAGCTCTCTAAACTAGGAATCATCAGTTTTGCACATGTTTTATTGTATTGCATCAGAAGCAATTATTATAATTTGCGCTCTTGTGCATTTACTATAATCGATAGTACTATAACCGATCCTTAAAAAGATTTAAGTTAAAATAAATATATTCTATTATTTTGAAAGAAACAGGAAATTATCCTGGTGAAGATTGCTCGAATGACTATGATAAATGGACCCACACAAATGTAGTGCTTGCCCATCAAGTGAGGCCTATTGAAATGGATAGCAAAACAGACATGCCTTATATAGTGAGGATTATTCACCACATGTAATAATGTCCACCATATGATGTGCATGCAAACTGCTCTGCAAACCACTCTGCTTACACAACTGCTTTGTGATCTGTGCTGCAAACTGTCACATTTCTTGAAATAGAGATCAGAATGTGACAGTGGGTAGCACGGATGTCACAGAGCTGTCTGTTTAAATGACAGGATGAGGCCTCTTTGACCTTTTTTTGTCTTTTTACAGTTTGCTTTTTATTAAACAGGTGCTTTATGGAGGAAGGGAGAGGAAAAACAGTACAAAGGAAAATTATATTTGTTTATTTGTATATATTTCCTTGTTTTTCTAGTTCAGCATAACTTTTACATTTATTCATCCCAACTTTAATTAAACATGACTCAATTATAACCTTTCGGAGCAGTTACCAATAATTTTGTGGTCTTTTTAAATATTTTTTTTTTATTAAACTGTTATTTAGTCGTTCTTTTAGTTGTCAATAGGAACTTCTGGGTCCAAATCTGGACCAACTGTGGCTTTACTAAGTACAATATTTACTCAGAATTATCCTAGAGGACACCATATTTTTCTCCATATTATCTCTAACTTTGATATTTCATAACTATCACATAGTTTTGTGTTTAATATATTCATTAGATTTATAGTTTATTTCCTATTCACTGTATAGTAGGTAGCTCATCACACATATAACATTTCGGTCAATCTCATTGACCTAATAGGACCCATTCCCTTGTTTTACTCCTCATTTTTTATGGAATAATGAACTCACTGTATGCAGATTTCTTCCAGGTGTATCCATATATGTTCTCCCATCCTAATGAGTCATATAGACAACAACAATTACCCTTCATCATCTTTATTTTCATTTTTACTTTTTACTCCAGCTATTTTTATTTCTTATTTCTTTACTTTTCAATGCTTATTATTATTTTTTGTATATGTAAATAAATTCTACACATTCAAGGCTTCCTCTTTATATATACATATTCACATGACTCTTATCTGACACATGTTGCTTTATTTCAGAAGTGCCCCTTCAACTTCATGAAGCTTATGGCATGTCCATCAAGGCATGCTGACTTCTCGCTATAAAATATGAACACACAAGGAGCCAATTAATCAATTACTCATCTACCATAAAAGCCTTTACTTCGCTCTACAAAGCACGGTCCCAGAAGAAGCGACAAGTGAAACGCACGCATTGACCGCCATCAGCAGTCCCTACTGAGTGAAGTCATTGAGACAGACTTAATTCAAAGCCAATAATCCATGCAGAGTGTATCATGTAGAGGGTTATGAGCTCTGTAATGCATATTCTATGTTAAATTGATCTCTCTTGCAGTTTCACTTCGATACAAATTGATCAATAGATATCACTTTGTGTAAATTGTCTATCTCTTATCTATATCATTGACTAACCAATAATTGAATGGCAACTGTTTATACAAAAGCTATAGTTTGAGACATAATATTCCGACAGTATGGTTTAACATAGTAAAGGACAGAGCTTGAACATGAACTCTCAGTTTAACTATGTATGATTTTTGTCACAATTACTAAATTGGTATTTGCTTAAACTCACTGTCCTAAGAATATTATTGTTGCAATAGATAGAGAAACTTGCAAAGTTATTTCCTCTATGTACTATAGTTTCAAGGAACTACCAAATAACCTGGAGCCACATTCAATTCCCCTAACATGAAAAACCGTAGCTCGTAACGTATCCCGCAAGACTATTAAATTGGCCTCAGAAAGCAACCAGCTTTAAACCAATTTAAACCAATAAATGCCACAAAACACACACAAAAAACCCTCCAAAATAAAAAGTCTGAAATATAAAAAAAACTCCAAAATAAAAAGCCTGAATTATAAAGGCAAGAATCCCATTGGAAATTATAAGTGGCGACAACCTCCTATGCCTAATACTCCATAGCTCAGAGAGCCAGAGGGTTAATAGACATAGCCAAAATCAAACTACAAAACAGCCCTCTAATCTGGGAGAACAGGTAAAATTATTGACACAGCAGATGGAGGCTTTCATGGCCCTATTTAATACACAGGGAAATCAGCCACGAAGAAATAAACCAGGTCAAAGGAAAACTTAAACTCTGGTAGCCAGAGCCAATTACTAAATACTGGTGATAAAAATAAATTGAGAGATCATAAAACAAATGGAAATTACATGTGTGAATCTGTTAATTTAAGTGAAATGTGACAAAATGTTTGAAACCGATGCTATTTGCTTTTTACCGCTGTTCCCAAGCTGTTTCCCTATACAAAAATTGCCAGATCACAAAATTGAGGGGGATGATGCAGAAAGTAGTAATGTTAACCCCCATACTCCCACAGGAGATATCACCGACCAAACGAGAATCTACTGGCAAAAAGTAAAGAGACGGTATAGAAAAAGAACGGTACAATGTATTGTTAAATTATTTATTATTTTATCATACAAGTGAAAATGAAGGCTTCTAATTCCTGAATATGAAAATGAAAGTAAAACTAATGATATACCAGGAAACTGCTAATAGTTTCACAGAACTCACAATAAATTGTATAAATAATTTTCCACAATCTGACTTTTCAAATAAAAATAAATAATAACTGTAAGAAATCAGATATGTTATAACACTCCCATTTCTTATTTGAGGTGGAAAAAATCCAGGATAGATACTAAATTCCTGTCAGTATGCAAGGTGTAAACTGCTTGAATACCAAAGAGTTAGTCGATAAAGACTCTATAGTCACTGTTATCTCCTAAAGAACATTTATCAGGAAACTGAACGCAGGGCTAAAAAGAAAACTATTTGAAATGTTTTTTTTTTTTTTGTATCTACAGAAACAAACAAAAAAAGAGGACTAAAAAAGACCAGAAACAATATGGCTTTGGTCTGGGTGATGTTGATCCTATATCAAGATGTCTAGATGGAACCCCTCATTAAACTTTGCCTGTCCTCAGGAATCCTGATCCAGGAAACTCTGGAGTTTAAAATTACCGGAAGGAGACTAAATTCACTAGAGATTTTCATGAACTACTTTGCATTCTGGAATAATTTCCCAGTCTATTGAACTACACCAAAATGAGAGAGACTATCCCTCTAACTATCCAATCTATTACAAAAAAAATATATATTACTTAATAAAAAACCCATACGATACATTTAGAGAAGTACTACAGAAAATTGACCATATCCAAACCATGAGTCACTTCTCAGCGGAATTTGATGCGAGATACAAACGGTGGGCCTCCTGTTGGGACATCTGGAAAATTAGAGGTCCAAGATGAGGTGAGTCTAAGAAAGACGGAATTGATATATAAATTCTTTGTTGAATAACAGGAAGGGAGGAGAATTTATTACACTCTTTTAATTCAGAACTAGACAATTGGAGATAGTATTTGTTTTTGTAAAAAAGTTAACTCTCCGAGGATTGACTTTGAGACTTTACTTGAAAACTATGTGGAGGTAAAGGAAAGGAAAATATCTTAAATAGAATAGCTGTTATAACTCCAATACCATTTACAGTTCCCAAACCCTCGGAGAGATTCAAATTTTATTTTCACTTCTTCTGGGATATTTAATCGAACTGTTTTGTGATAAAAAGATTACATGTTACATTCTTGACGTATTCTGTACATTTCTGATATGCAATGAAAAATAAAAAATAAGAATTAAAAAAAAAAAAAAACATACGATTATCACTGTATTAATATTGCCTATTGACATTTGTAGATAAAAAGATCATATCTATATTATCTACTTTATTTGTTATTTGATGATGATTATTTACCACTGCAAACACATACACACTATTTTTTTCAGGTGAAGGGTCAATCATTTTCCTTTTACACACCAATATTTCTGAGCTTACTAAATGTTCCAACAAGCGGGAACTGAGCCAAATACTTTTAGATGGCTGAGAAGGCCTTGAGAAGAGAACATAGAAATGTCTCAAAAAAGATATGGCCAGACTTACGTACTTGTATTCAATTCCTCATTGTTTTAACCACACACTATCAACAGGTGCAAGATAAAACACAATGGGTATTTCAATAACCGTCTCTGTGTCTTGGAAACATTTGATTATATGCTCAAAAACAGGGCCCTCCATTCTTTATAAGGTGTTAAGTTTGTTTTTTGCCATGTACTAAACCCCTGTACAGCGCTACGGAATATGTTGGCGCGATATAAATAAAGATAATAATAATAACCCAAAATATTTGGCCGAAATATCTAGACCAAAGGTCATATGAATATAGTGTAGTTCATTTTAAAACATGGAACGAGGCTGCTTTCTTGCGAGCAGAACGCCAAACACCCTTCCACCATATATATACACATTATAATTATGCATGGACATACAAATATTGCCAGAGGCTATTGCAATTGGTTGAAATGAGCCCTGTGATTGGGAGTGGATAAAATGGAAATGGTTTATCTTAGGACAAAGAGAGGCTCAAGGCTTTTTCTGTCTGTAGCTCTCTGGCATAAACTTCTGCCCCTCTGATCTTACCTCTGGGATATCCATCTATACTACAAATTCTTCCTAAAAAGAAGACCAAAAGGGATTACTTCTAAACAAATAAAGGAGCAGTTCTATCCAGCAAGGGGCTCCCTGTAACTTCATATTGGGTAAAGTATAGCTACATGTCTCTATTATTACATTTATAACAGAATTCAAATAGTCCAGATACAATCTTTCTGTTACAACTGATAAGGTGAAAACACCCTGAAAAAAGGTTTTGGGGGCCATTTGTCCAGACATGAGTCCCAATCTATTGTTTGATTCTACTTGGGTCCATTCTATCAAAAACTGATTGCTTTGATAAATTAAATTTAATCAATTCTGTTATAAAATCATTTACTTCATTATAACCCAAGTACTTTCATTTACTACTGGATATTTCTATATTCTGGCTGCCATAAAGTTGTTTATACCTGATTTTGCTACTTAAGTATTTCATAGAGTAATATGTCATATCACTGAATATTATTACCAAATATATTCTATGGAATAAACATCTGATTGTTTATCCACGTTTCATAATATTTTTTACAGTTCTTATTTCTGTATTGAACTAACAGAATACAAAATGTTTTAAAATAGTTTGTTATTAAATTATTTATAAGGATTGTAATAAACCCTTAATTGATTTAATATTGTGATCTATCTGAAAATAGATTGTTTTCACAAATTTAGATACATCCAATTGTTTATTCCTGGTTTTTCTATTGTTTCAATAAATGCTGTTCTCCATAAAGAGTATACTTGTCTATAAATTGATAATTGAACTCATTAAAATATATTATTCTATACATACAAACATTGTGATATTTTTGTCATATCCAAATTGCATGACATAGGTATACATTATGACATGAATGGATTATGTCAGATAAGAGGTATATTTATTAAAAAGATAATAGAAGTAGGTTCAGATTTATATTGAAAGAAAATGTTTGCATGGTATAAGCATTGATCAATGTGTGTAAAATGACATCCCCTATGCTGAAAATAAATCAGGGATATACAGTATTAAATTCACAATTAGTAACTAGCTTCTCTTACCCAAAGTGTATGAGCGAAGATATTATTATTATTATTATTATTAATAAACAAAAGCCTTTATAATAATGGTTCATACTGAAAATTCTTAAATAATAGTGACTGGTTTTAAAATAGTTTTTACTGGTTTTATTATAACACTTAAGGAAAATCCTACATTTCAAGATCAAACATGACCATATTCAACTTTTACACAGGTTACTATTTACATGAGGGAAATATTACCTAGCAGTATAGAAACATTAAACTATATTTAACCCTAGCCATGCCATCATGGTTGAAAGAGTCCCAACATCCATGTGGACATGACACAATGGGGGAAATTTACACAATTCTATATAAAATTACACAATATTAACTACTAGCGACTTGTCCGTCAAAAAATGACGGCAATAAAATTTGAAGCCTGGCAATGCTGTTTGCCACACAATGCAATATTTACATCAATATCCCTTTCACGTTTATTCTAGCTTTTACAGTGCTATGGAGAGGAGTTTAACCCCTTGCATTTCCTCTCTAGTACCTTTTGGCTCCATTTGCCATTTACGGGTTTCATGAAATAATCCTGCAGGTGCGGTGATAAGCATCTTCTTCAGATTGAATGTAAATAGATATTTACATTAAACTCTCAGAGCCCGAATGAACTAGATAGGTATATATATTTTTTCATATTAATGTTTAGTAGATTGATAATTACACTTTTTTCACATTTTACACATTCCATTGGAGTTCACTACTCATTTCGGATTAGAGATATATTTTTTGTTGATATTTCTCATCTCACACCCCCTTTTTTGTTTTATTATATATAATGAAATTAGGCTTTGACTAAACTTGCGACTTATCTCATGTTCACTTATATAGATAACATCATATTCACTTTCATCTACAATCAATGATATAGTTTATATTTCATTTGACAATTAGATTAAGTCATACTAACACCTTGTACGCATTTTATAGTAGTCCACTGAAATTTCACTTTTCAGTATAACAGTACACATTCTACATTTTAAAATGAGATGAGGTATTGATTATACCTTCCTTTTTTTTAGTTTATTACACATTTAATACCCCTCTCCTCATTCAAAGTCTATCATATGGCACATAATTTTATTTTAATTTATATTTAGATTACGTTGTCCCTTAATGATGAGGGAGCTTTTGTAATAAGGGATAGGATGGTAGAAAGGCTGGAGGAGTTTTTAAACTACTAGGTGGGGGGGAGGGACTAGATATAAGTAATGGGGTAGAAAGTGTAGAGGGTATAAGGGATGAATTAACAACTCATAGGGGAGGAGATGTGGGGAGGCGTAGTATAGTGAATAGGGAGGTAGTACTAAGTAATTCAAGTACAGTGGCAGGCACTTCAGAACTACAGACTCATAACATAAGGTGTATGCTTGCTAATGCCAGAAGCTTGTCAGGAAAAATGGGAGAGTTAGAATTATTAGCAATTAATGAAAAATGGGATTTAATAGGCATTACTGAAACGTGGTGGGATGAATCTCATGACTGGACTGTTAATCTGGATGGTTTATAGAGGCAATGGTAAACAATGAGAAGGGATTTGTCTGTATGTTAACCCTGAATTTAAGCCTATAGTGAGAGAAGATATTTATGGTGGACCTAGTGATAAAGCTGAATGTTTGGGGGTAGAGTTAAATAGCGGAGCAGCAAATTCCAAAAGAATATTAGTAGGAGTATGCTATAAACCACCAAATATAGCTGAAAGTGAGGAAATACAATTATTGTTACAGATTGAAAATGCAGCTAGGCATGGTCAAGTTCTAATAATGGGAGATTTTAATTACCCTGAAATAAACTGGATAAATGAGACCAGCAGTTCATCTAAGGGGAGCAGATTCTTGAGTACACTCAGAGATCATTATCTGGCCCAGGTTGTACAAGAGCCTACTAGAAACGAAGCTATCTTAGATTTACTCATCACAAATAATATTGATATAGGCCCTCATTCAATTGCAATTTGCCCAATTGAATAGTGGTCTAAATAAGCACATAACATATTTTTTGAAAGAAGTTTTTAGTTAGTGAAAACCTTTCTTTTGGATAGATGCTTGCTAACAAAAAACTTCTTTAAAAAATATATGTTATGTGCTTATTTAGGTCCCTATTCAATTGGGCAAATTGCAATTGAATGAGGGCCATAGTATCTAATGTTGGAATAGGGCAACCTTTGGGAAACAGTGATCACAACACAGTCTCGTTTGAGATTAAATTAAAAAAACAAAATTTTAAGGGGCCAACAAATACTCTTACTTTTAAAAGGGCAGATTTTAACGGTCTAAGGGCAGCAATACAAAGTATAGACTGGGACAGAGAACTGGCAGGTAAAAACACTGACCACAAGTGGACAACATTTAAATCCTTACTAAATATACTGTGACCAGGATGGCCGTGTAGAGCTGTGCTTTCTTGAGTTAGAAACGGATACCTTCTGGTGAGGCAGCAAACAGGTTTATTATGAAATAACAAAAACAAACAGGAGCAGTAACTCTGCTTAAATAACGAAAACAAACAGCTACATATACGGACTGACTGTGACACAGGAACGCCCTGACTATACCTGTGCAGCTTACCTGCAACAGGGACAAAAAGACTACACCCCGGTGTCTTCAGGATGGAGCTCCCACTCCGTTGTACTCGGGAAGGAGTCATTTCGTAGGATTAGCGCCACCTAGTGGCAAGGACAAAGACAGTCTTTTAATAATTATAATTTGCCACCTTGTGGCCAGGTTACAAATAGTCTCTGGTGATTGAAAGATTGCCACCTTGTGGCCAGGATACAAAAAGTCTCCGAATATTGCTATATTGCCACATTGTGGCCAGGTTACAAATAGTCTCTGGTGATTGAAAGATTGCCACCTTGTGGCCAGGATACAAATAGTCTCCGACTATTGCTATATTGCCACCTTGTGGCCAGGTTACAAATAGTCTCTGGTGATTGATAGATTGCCACCTTGTGGCCAGGATACAAATAGTCTCCGACTATTGCTATATTGCCACCTTGTGGCCAGGATACAAACAGTCTCCTGTATATCGGTAGTCTTTTCCCCGTTTCTACATCAGTAGCCGCGGATGAAGCATAGGGCTCGCCCGTCTTTCCCGTATGCTTCACCCCAGGGACCCTTTGATACAGCAGTATTTAATTATTGCATATGTACCGGTCAAACTTCGTTGGGGCATAATCAGTCTGGTACCTTCAAACAGGGCCTCTGTCAGTTCCACACTCAGCAACTTCCCTGAGGCATAATCAGTCTGGTACCTTTCAGCTCCAAAAAAACGCAGGATCTCACTCACCACATTGCTTCTCCAAACGATTCACCTTGGTCATCCCCGCAGCAATTCAGGCAGCTGTCAGTCCTCTCAACTAGCAGTACTGTACAGGCTCCTTCCAGCTGGTCTCCTAGGCAAGGCCCCAGCTTCTGGCTTCAGCTTCCAAACTACTCAGGACAGAGCCTAATCAGCAGCACACCCCTCCCCTTCACTGGGGCTTCCTGGGATTTTTATAGTGAAGCACTGGACCAGGTGAATTTAAGTCTTTTAACTCCCTGAGAGCTGGATACAAGGATCAGTTCAGCCTATGGCTTACATAACGGCCCTCAATAATCTGTCCCCGGCTCCTTACATTCTCACAATACATACACATCTACATATACCGTGTGGGAATAAAAGTAAAAGGAGTAAATCTAATCCAATGTGGCTTAACAATGATTTAAAGATCAAGATACGGAGTAAAAAACAGGCATTTAAATTATACAAACAAGAGGGGACAGAGACTGCTTTACAGGAATACAAGGAAATCAACAAGGCTTGCAAAAGGGCGATTAGACTGGCTAAAATAGAAAATGAAAAATTAATTGCAAAAGAGAGTAAGACTAACCCTAAAATATTTTTTAAGTATATTAATGGGAAGAAGGCGAGGAAGGAAGCTATAGGAACATTACAATGTAACACAGGCCGTCTGATAATTAGTGACCAAGAAAAGGCAGATGAGCTAAATAGGTTATTTTCTTCGGTATACACAAGGGAGGTACCAGTGGTTGGGCCACGGCAACATAATGGGGCTACACTTCCTTTGCCAAATAATTGGTTAACACAGGAAGTAATCCAAAAAAAGTTGGAAAAAATAAATGTTAATAAAGCCCCCGGTCCTGATGGAATACATCCAAGGGTACTAAGGGAACTGGGTTCTGTAATAGCCAAACCATTATATTTAATTTTTCAAGATTCACTCAACACAGGGTCTCTACCAGATGACTGGAGAAAAGCTGATGTGATACCTATATTTAAAAAGTGAGCAAGAGCAAATCCGGGGAATTATAGACCAGTGAGCCTCACTTATGTAGTGGGGAAGCTTTTAGAAGGGTTAATAAGGGATAATATACAAGAATATGTCTATTTGAACAGGATTATAAGTAGGAGTCAACATGGATTTATGAGGGATAGGTCATGTCAAACAAATCTAATTAGTTTCTATGAGGAGGTTAGTAGGAACCTGGATCAAGGCAATTCACTGGATGTAGTCTTTTTGGATTTTGCAAAGGCTTTTGATACAGTACCACATGGGAGACTATTGTGCAAGCTAAGAGATACAGGAATTGCAGTAAATATCTGCTCATGGATTGAGAGCTGGCTAAAAGACAGGAAGCAAAGGGTTGTTGTAAATGGAACATACTCCGATTGGACTAATGTGGTAAGTGGGGTTCCTCAGGGTTCAGTATTAGGTCCTCTCCTTTTTAACATATTTATTAATGACTTAGAGGTAGGATTAAAGTGTGGTGTCTCCATTTTCGCTGATGACACGAAGTTGTGCAAGGTAATTAAATCAGATAGTGATGTGCTTTCCCTCCAAAGGGATTTACATAAAATTGAGGAATGGGCATCTAAATGGCAGATGAGATTTAATACGAATAAATTTAAAGTTATGCATCTGGGAAGGAAAAATAGCCATGTAATTTATAATCTTAATGGAGCAAATCTAGGTGTATCAGATATTGAAAGGGATTTGGGAGTGCTTGTGGACAACCACCTAGGTAACAGAGCTCAAAGCCAAGCAGCAGCTGCAAAGGCAAATAAAATATTAGCATGTATTAAGAAGGGTATAGAAGCCAGGGAAGCAAATATAATTCTGCCACTATACAAATCTCTAGTACGCCCTCATTTGGAATATGGAGTACAATTTTGGGCACCACTTCATAAAAATGACATTTTAGAGCTGGAAAAGGTACAGAGGAGGGCAACAAAACTAATAAGGGGAATGGAGGGGCTAAGTTATGAAGAAAGACTAAACAAATTAAACTTATTTTCTCTAGAAAAAAAGGCGTCTAAGAGGAGATATGATTACCTTATATAAATACATCCAGGGTCAGTACCGTATATACTCGAGTATAAGCCGAGTTTTTCAGCCCTTTTTTTAAGGCAAAAAAGGGCCCCCTCGGCTTATACTCGAGTCACTCTCCCCCTGTGTCTCTCTAAGCCCCCCGTATGTCTCTAAACACCCCGTGTGTCTCTAACCCCCCCGTGTGTCTCTCTTCCCCCCCGTGTTTCTTTTCCTCCCCCCTCCTCAACCTAAACCCCCCTCCTCAGCATAAACCCCCCTCAACCCCCCTCCTCCACCTAAACCCCCCTAAATACCTCCCCCCTCTCCCCTCACTTACCTGCTTGTGCTCCGGCCTCCGCTCCTTGACCCGGCGCCGGCGCGCATGTGACATCACATGATGTGCCGTGTCATTAGTATATACCGGGTGCCGGCATCAAAGAATCATGGGATGTGTAGTCCTGCTTTCACTCAGGAACTGGAAGTAGAAGAAGCTAGACATTTCTGTGTGCTTAATCCTGATTTCTGTGTGCTTAATCCTGAGCTGCTGCTGGCTTAAAGGTTAGTAAAGGGTTAAAATCACACACTGTGCCTATGTAAGCAGCTATAGGGTGTGAAAAACAAGTTTTATTTTTAAACAACATAAATCTGTATGTGTATAGAATGACTCATTGTAATTTGTGTGTCTGATATAAGCAGCATGAGTTAGATTTGAAAAAGGTAAAAACAGAGAAACTTTGATATACCTTTACGTTAAGGATTTGTCTTAGATTAGGTATGTATGGTGAGAGCATGCAAGTTTGAAAGGTGGATGTAAAATTCTGTATTACAGGTCTTAGGGGCAAGGAATTTTGTTTTTTTATTTTATTTTTGTCACACTTTGCCTGTGCCTAGAAGATAAAAAGTTGGAGTCTACTGTGCCATTATGTCCTGCAAAAAGAAAGGTAAAGAAATACAGCTGAGTACCTGTCTTGATTGTATGAAGAGTGTTTATCCTGATGGCAAAGGAAGATGACAGATGAAAGACCTGAAAGTGTTTGCTGAATAAAAGACAAAGCCCACATAGAAGTCTTGTTTGATTCTGCACCCAGGAAAGGTCAAAATGGTTCATTGATATAAAAATATGAACATGCATATGTCTGCTGGTAAGAAAGTAGATGCAAGATGTGTAAATCACATAATCCTTACTCTGTATCTGGAAATCTGCACCTGCTGGATTATTTCATGTTGTATGCAAGGTTAAGACAGTATGGAGAGGATATAAGTTTGTTTATATTTTGTTTGTCATTTTTTACTTATTCTATTCTTTTCGAGCCCTGTTTTCCGTCCTTTCCCTCTTCACCATCGCAAAATCTGACAGAAGAGGCCTTGAGCTATGAGAGGCACGCCCAAAGCCCTGGGGGGCCGAGTGCCCGCGCCAAACATAGCGATGGCTTTGCTGTCGATTCAGCGCCGTCGAGTTGCGCCACATCGGAGGGGAAAATAGTTCTTTGCCTTCCCTGGAACTTGATGGTGCCCTAAAACTCTGGCGGATGGCACCTGTAACTGCAGCTGTCAGTGATGCAGAAGAAATGCGCAGGCAAAGAGGGATAGATCCCAGTCTTCTTTTGTCCTGTCCTTTTGCCTCTAACACTTCATGCACCTTGTTCTAAAGTCAATTTGCTAGGATAAAGAATCTTCTAACATCTGATAAGAAAAGTAACAGGGGAGAGAGGATAATGTCCTGCATTATAATCAGCGAGTTTTATGCAATGGTTGGTGATAGTTTTTGGTTATGAATCACCTCTATCATCTCAATGCCCATTATGAACAAGAAACAGGTATAAAGGGATATTGGTTCTGTGTTTGGTCATTTTTTAAATTGGTGCCTATTGTTTAACTTTACCATTGTTGTTATTTCTTCCTGTTCTATCTGTTCTCTGCTAAGGATAATTGCACCTATATTGATGGACATCATACCACCATTCAAATGAAAATTAATAAAATCATTGAAATCCAACAATGTATTCATGTTCTCTCCTCTACCTAGCCTTTTTTCATGGTTGAGGCAACTGTGATGCTGCCACTTTTACAGTAGCTTGGTCAGGCAGATGGACAGCAGGTGGCTCCAATAGAGCACAGATTGGGGCGAGGGCCCCAGATATTTGATCTAGCATAGAATCCAGATTCCATTCTTGTAGTTATCTAGCTTATGACCTACAAAAAATTCTTATATATATATATATATATATATATATATATATATATATATATATATATAATTAGTATGTTGGATAACTGGAGATAACATTGGTTTTTATTAGAGAGACTCCATTTAAATCTTCAAGAAGTCCATAAAGATAAAGATTGTTTAGGGATTATCATTAAACTTAGTACATTTGTTTAAATTTTTCTCACATTAAATACTGTATATCATAATGGGAAAGATTTTCTATTTTAACCAAACTTGGTATAACGTTAATTGTTATAATTGTGCAGATATATAATAGTTATAAGCACGAGGAATAGAGAAACCATCCATATATTTATATCATCTTCTTTCTATTGAAAGATAAAATTAAGTTTTAAGATTGTTTGCTCTGATGATTGAATACATATATTTAGTACTTCACATTTATTATTAATAATTAATAAAACCAAAAACATGTACTTAATATAAATATGTATGGATACATTCTAGTTTAAAGTAAATCATCAACAAATAAGCAGTATATATAATTCTTTTTTTTCTGATAGTTATTCCTGATATATCTTTATTTTGCCTAATTTGAGCTACAAAAAGTTCCATGGCTAGAGATGATAAAGGACAACCCTGTCGTCTTCGTCTATGGATAGTAAAAGGTTAATTTTCCCATTATTTTTACTTGAGCTGATAGGGAATTATAAAGAATTTTGAAAGTTTCTATCTCAGAAATAAAATAATTTTAAGATTAAAAATAAATATGACCAACTAATAGTATCAAAAGCTTTTTTGATGTTGAGAGCTAAGATACAAGATGGCTAAAGTTAGCTGTATCCTCGGAACACCAAGTCTCCAAAACTAGAATTAGATTCCCCTTCCATGCCAACAAAATATTTGGAAGGCGTGCCAAAAGAATGCCTCTTGAGTGGTCTGGCTTGTCATTATTGTCAATACAGCCCACAGTACTTAAGTACAAGTTTTAAATGACTTGGCAAAATCAAATATTTTTTTATCAATTTGACAGGGGCTAGACAGCCTGTACAACAAGTGAAATGTAAGTGTTGGTTACATTTAAATGTAATATTCTTTTAACATTAACAGGGGTTTGTCTGGATGGAATAAATCCTACTTGATTTTTATGATTTAAGTATAGTAAAGTTTAAATCAATATCTAGTAATAGGATAATACTTTTTTACAGTGTAAGCTATCGTGATCTGATTTTGAAATGTTTTATGAGCTAATTTGAATAGGATTATCATTCAAAACAATGTTAAAAAAAGAGTGAATGTTGTAATGCAGCAAACAAGTCTAGAGCTGGAGAGTTTCCAATTTGTAATCCTTTTATACATCTTTAAATTCTTCAGATGTTATTGGTGCATTTAAAATATTTTGATCTTCTGTTTTTTATTTTCTTTGAATATTTTACAATCATATGAAATAAACAAAAACATTTTTATCATACAGATACAAATATAAATATTTTGTTTTTAAGCAATTAATTTCTACATAAATTCAGTTTCATAAATGCAATTTAAACATTTAAAATAGAAATTCAACTATCAATTACTAAGGGCCTCATTCAATTGTGATTTGGCCAATTGAATAGGGCTCTAAATAAGCACATAGCATATTTTTTTTAAAGAAGTTTTTAGTTAGTGAAAATCTTGCTTTTGGATAGATATTTACTAACTAAAAACTTCTTTAAAAAAAATATGTTATGTGCTTATTTAGACCCCTATTCAATTGGCCAAGTTGCAATTAAATGAGGGCCTAAGAAATTAATTTATAGATTATATATACTAATTAACCATCATTATATTGTCCCACAAGATCTTAAACCATTGGTAATCAATATCTAAAATATGGCATAGAAAGGGAAAATAAAAGGGGGAAAAGAGAGGGGGGAGGAAAAAAGAGAGAGAGAGAAAAGAAAAAAAAAGGAGGGGGGGGAGGAGGGAAAAAAGGTGGAAGAGGAAGGAGCAAGGCTTATCATTGTCACAAATTCAATGATTCGTTTAATGGAAACTAAAATTATTTTATCCATTAGGAAACCATACTTAAACATAAACTTGAATTGTTTTCCTTTTCAAGTTTAATTATTTTTTCATAATAATGATACCACTTTAATTTAAATTCATTATTCCTTTTTTCGAAATTGCCAATTCTGTCATATTGATCAAGGATAATTTGTTTCAAAATAATTGGTTTTAATTCTTATATTGAGGGGGCTCTCATATTTATCCAATTTCTGATAATACGTTTTTAGCCAGGAAAAGAATAACTTCCACAAATCTCCATTCTTCACAATGCCTTGCAAAAATATTCACCCCCCTTGACATTTTTCGCATTTTGTTGCCTCACAACCTGGAATTAACATGGATTGTTTGAGGATTTGAATCATTTAATTTACAGAACATGCCCACAACTTTGAAGATTTTTTTTTTTATTGTGAAGCAAACAACAAATAGGACAAAATAGCATAAAAAAATAATGTGCATAACTATTCACCCCCCTAAAGTCAATACTCTGTAGAGCCAACTTTTGTGGCAATCACAGCTCCAAGTCGCTTTGGATAAGTCTCTATGAGCTTGCCACATCTTACCATTGGGATTTTTCTCCATTCCTCATTGCAAAACTGCTCCAGCTCCTTCAAGTTGGATGGTTTGCGCTCGTGAACAGCAATCTTTAAGTCTGACCACAAATTTTCTGTTGGATTGAGGTCTTGACTTTGACTAGGCCATTCCAACACATTTACATGTTTCCCCTTAAATCCCTCAAGTGTTGCTTTTGCAGTGTGTTTGGGTTCATTTTACCTGCTGGAAGGTGAACCTCTATCCTAGCCTCAAATCACGCACAGAGTGGTACAGGTTTTGCTCAAGAATATCCCTGTATTTAGCCCCATCCATCTTTCCCTCAACTCTGACCAGTTTCCCAGTCCTGGAGGCTGAAAATTGTGTTCTTTGGGTGATGTGATGTGTTCGGTTTGCAGCCGACATAGTGTTTTCTTTGATGGCTGAAAAGTTCAATTTTAGTCTCATCAGACCAGAGCACCTTTCTCCATACATTTTGGGAGTCTCCCACATGCCTTTTCACAAACTCAAAATGTGCCATTTTGTTTTCTGCTGAAAGTAATGGCTTTCTTCTGGCCACTCTGCCCAAAAAAACAACTCTATGGAGCGTACAACTTATTGTCGTTCTATGTACAGATAATCCAGTCTCTGCTGTTGAGCTCTGCGGCTCCTTCAGGATTACCTTAGGTCTCTGTGCTGCCTCTCTGATTAATGCCCTCCTTGCCCGGTCCGTGAATTTTGGTGGGCGGCCGTCTCTTGGCAGGTTTGCTGTTGTGCCATGTTCTTTCCATTTGGTTATGATAGATTTGATGGTTCTCCTGGGGATCATCAAAGATTTGGATATTTTTTTATATCCTAACCCTGACTTCTACTTCTCAACAACATTGTCCCTTACTTGTTTGGAGAGTTCATTGTTCTTCATGGCAGTGTTTGGTTAGTGGTGCATCTTGTGTAGGTATTGCAGCCTCTGGGGCCTTTCAAAAAAGGTGTGTATATGTAATGACAGATCATGTGACACTTAGATTGCACACAGGTGGACATCATTTCACCGTTTTCTATTTCTAAAAAATTGTTTTATGTATATATTTTTCTCATTTCACTTCATCAACTTAGACTATTGTGTTCTGGTCCATCACATAAAATTCAGATTAACAAAACATTGAACATAAGGCTTTAATGTAACAAAATAATTCAAGGGGGTGAACACTCGTCAGCCGTTTTGAGCCTCCCCCCCCCCTCGGGCCAGTCACGTACGGGCCTTGCGATGTTCGTCTTCGACCTTCGGAGCTCATTGCAGCCCAGTCAAGTCAGTCACGTATGTGCCTCGCCATGTGCGCCTTCGGCGCTCATTGCAGCCCCTGTCAAACCCGTAACTTATGGGCTTCGCAATGAGCGTCTTTGGCGCGCATTGTGCATGCGCAAGCCCGTAACTTTTAACATTGCGTGGCCAACATTCGTAAGTATGACAACTATATATGTGATTTAAAGATATTGTTTATATTTAGTCTGTGTGCTTACTTTATGTTGTTATATTGCCCCTTTAGGCTTCTCTCACAAGCTCAAAAGGAGAAATAATGCTTATAAGCCTGATATGGCTATATATTTTATAAATGCTGGTAATAAAAAAAAACTTGCAATATATATTTCCTATAATAACTATTCCATCCTCTGTTAAAAGTCAAACCCTCTAATATTTAAGAGTGAGGCTCTTCTCCTTAGTTTCTCTCACAAACTCGAAGAGGTTTCCCGCTATTAAAAAAAACCTCTCTCACCGGTTTAAAGAATTAGAGTTAAGACATTGAGTTGTTTTCATATAAAATTAGCAACTAGTTGGATTTACATATATAACAGATGTAATTTACAACTCAAAACTTCTTCCTTCAGGAACAATGGAGACACAATATACAATCAAAGTATGTTTTATAAATTATGAAAATACTATGCAAAAATTTTGAAAGAAGGTATTAATATCCCTCTTTTTAAAACTTTTCCAGAGCAGGCTGCAGATATTTATCTTTTACAAAGAAATTTCAGTTAGAGGTCTCCAGAGATTCCTCCTTGAAATTTCACTAACTAGTCAGTTAAATGTCTCCCTCAAAGTAAGTTCAACCAGACTTCTCTCACCAGCCTGGTATTTTTCCAGCATAATTAAAGAAAGTCTCATTAATTACAGATTTCAAATAGAGATGTTCCTAGAGACTTTATGTTCCTTGCAAGTCAAGGCTGCTCTCACCAGCCATGCAAATGTTTCAAAAATCTTATCAGAAACTTTCAATTAATTTAACATTGGGCAGAATGTCTCCACTATTATCTCATAGTATTTAGGACCTTATAATTGGACCCCTTTATAGTATATAAATCTCTTGTGAACATTTGGTATATATCAGTCTGCAAATTATAGAGCGAACAGCCCGTCTTTATGCAGAGTTTAAAGAGAGTTATATAGGTCACACATCATTTGTTTCATAACAGCTCAAACCAAGTAAAAAAAGAAGCCAAATAGGTCTTATAACTTTCTCCATGCCTTTTGTAGGCTCAAATAGGCTCTGTCTTTCTATGCTATCTGTAAAAACTTTAGCAAATTAATTTAAATTTGTGAGAATGAGAATTGCAGGCAGACCCCTCGGACTTAACGTCTAATCCCGTTAGGGGAGGAATGCCTCAGCCAGGGCTCCACCAGTTGCCCCAGAGCTTGCCTCCAGAGCCATCTCAATTATTATAAAAGGGGAAATACAGGTTGGCTCCTCAGAGTCCACGTCTGATCCCCTATTAGGGGGGAGTGCCTCATCCAGGGCTCCAACAACTGCCCCAGTGCTTGCCTCCAGAGCCTTACCAATTTCCTTTTGGTGTGATTTTCAATCATGTATGTTTGTGTATGCTACTTTTTGATCCTGTTGTAGGGATCATAAACTTTTAGATCCTGTTGTAGGGATCAGATACCAAAACCTTAATGTTAAAATAATTATCTCTTTAACTTTCAACTATAATGGATAAGGACCTGCAGGTTTGTTTTCATGCAGCTTCTCTCACTTGCTGCATGCCATGGTCAGATTTACTTCCATTAACTAAAGATTTATTTTAGCAAGCAGAAACTGATAGGGGAGGGATATAAACAGAACTTTTATATTTCAGTAATAATGTTCCCAGATCTTAGAGTCAGGCACGTTTCCAGGGTTCTTCCTGTTTTAGCAATCTTTAATGCTGCCATTCATCAGCATTATCTCCACAGTGCCCTCATGTACACTCCTCTCCCACTTACCAACTCCTCAGCTACATCACTGTATGCAAAGTATATATCTTCTAAAGGTGCATTGCACAAGTAATTTCAAATGTCTTCTCTAGGAGATTGCAATACAGCTTGATTAGAAAGTACTTGCATGAGCACAGGTACATCAGAATAGCAGAGGATCCACGTTCTCCCCCAGGACCTCCAGTCTTTCTAGCACCCAAGTAAAGTGCATGGTCCGACTACAATAAGCAGACCAACGCAGCCTCCACAAATGCTCCGTATCTGAGGAGCGGGTCTGAGCTCAGCGAAGTGCATCACGTCTGTTCCAGAAGTCTTCTGTTATTTACATAGATCTAGATCTGTGTGTTTTTTTTTTAAATGTTGTTGGTTCTTGAACCATATCATTTTTTTTATCGTATAAATTACTTGGGATATAGAAAGTATTTTAATAGTATCTTTAGTCATTTACAGTTGATTTGTTTGTAATTGAATTATAGGAGTATTTTGAGGTGAATATCTCAGCATGGTTGATAGTAGTTGGTTTTTCAAACATATTGATAACATTTCAATTTTATTTGTCTAATAGATTTATCAGCATCTTCTGCAAGGATCATATTTAGTTGTTGAGTATTACAACCCAGAGGGAGGAATCCGTTCACCCCAAAACTTCCTGCTTGTTACAGGAATCCACCACAGGATTATAGGGTAGAAAATAATGAGCACAGTGAAACATTAACATAACTGGGGGAGTGAACAAATTCCCCGCTCATGTCTGAATAATAACCCATGATATAAGCCCCTAGGTACACACCTCGTTGGTGGGCTTGTGTGGAGCCAATCAGGAAGGAGCTGGCCACATGGGCTTTGTCCTGCCAACACAGTCTCACAGCAAACCAGAGATACAGAAAGCTCCAAGACCACATAAGGAAGTTAATTCCGGGTAGCTAGATTCTTTGGAGCCAGTATACCCTTTAAAATTAGAGAGAAGGGCAAATCCCAGGACCATATAAGGAAGATTGTTCAGGGTAGCCAGACTTTTTGGAGCCAGTCTACCCTTTAACAATTGGGAGAGGGGCACGGGAGAGCAATGACTAGTTTATTCTGGTTGGGGCTGGTGTTGGCCAGACACAGGGGCAACTTTCATAAAGCTAAATAGTAGTCCATGGAAACACAATGCATTATATTAAAAATACTGTATAATCCATTTCTGCCACCTAAGCAACAAATGGTAACTATCATATGTTATGCTAGCAAGAACCATTTGGATTCAATATTAATATCAATTAGCAAGGCACACCATAAATATTTTGCCAAGAACCAAGTAACAAATTGAATTGTTAGCAAATTTCTGAAATCTTCAACAGAAATATGCAATATTATTACTTTTCTTTCCATGTTTTTAAGTGTCGATTTTATCTGGACAAGATGGTGACAGCTGAAAATATCTTCTTTTGACCAGTTTTTAAATGTTATGTATGAAGAAACATATATAATATTATACACTAGTCTTTTGCCCGTCATAAATGATGGGATAATATATTTTTTCCCCCACCCCGTTTCTCTTCTTCCCTCCCCTGTCTCTTTCCCCCCTCTGTCTCTCCCCCCCTCCTCTGTGTCACTTCCCCCCTCTAACTCCTGTGTCTCTTCCTGCCCTCACCCTCTCCTGTGTCTCTTCCCCCCTTCCCTCTGTCTCTTCCCCCCTCTCTCCCCTGTCTTCCCCCCGTCCCCTGTGTCTCTTTCCCCCCTACTCCCTTGCATCTTTTCCTCCACTCTCTCCCCTGTATCTCTTCCCCTTCCTGTGTCTTTCCATGTCTCTTCCTGCCCCCTCCCGTGTGTCTCTCCTCGTGTCTCTGCCCCGTCCCATGTCTCTTTCCCCTCCTGTATCTCTTCCCCGCTCCCATGTGCCTCTCCCCTCCTTCCCCCGTGTCTTTCCTCTCTCGTGTGTCTTCCCCCCTCCGGTGTCTCTTCCCCTCCTGTGTGTCTCTCCACCTCTCCCCTGTGTCTCTTCCCCAACCTCTCTCCCCTATATCTCTCCCCCCTCCCCTGTGTCTTTTTCTCCCAACTCGCTTCCCCCCGTCCTGTGTGTCTACCCCTGTATCCCTGTGTCTTAACCCCTCCCCTGTACCTCTTCCCCCTCGCCTGTGTTTTTCCCCCGTCCCATGTGTCTTTGCCCCACCTCCTCCCTCTCCTATGTATTTTCCCCTCCCCTGTGTCTCTTCTCCTCCTCCTCTTAAACCCGCACATGGCTCAGCCAATAAGTATTTAGTGAGACAGAATCAGTTTACAGCAAACAGACAGTTGTAAGACATGTTGTGCTTCCCTGCTATGAGTCTTTGGTCTGCTTATTAACTTCTGTTCCTGTTGGCGGGCTCTGCCTGCACTAACTGCTCTGCTCTAGTTAAATTATTCACCTCTAACTGTGAGCTGGTTCCGGCCTTCAGTTCCCAGACTGCTCCTGAAGACCTCTGTTCCCTGTAGTTGTTGCTACATAGCTCGACCTCTGATATTGCTGGAATAGCCTTCTGCAGCATTGCCAGACTGCTTTCTTGGCCTACCGGTTTTCTGCTGTTGTCTGCTTTTAGTGCCTGACTGTGGTTCAGCAGTTTCTTGCAGTACATGGATTGTTCCAAGCATGGGACTTTTGAACTAAATGTACAGACACCAAGCTTTGCTATCGTGTTTATCATTTTTGTTTATTAAATTCTGTAAGCAATTTCACCCCTGAAGAGTCTGAATTTCAGTTCCAAGCTCACGGTTCCTGACACAATATGTATTGTACTAAGAACCAAGTAACAAACTGAAAAGTTAAAACGTTTCTAAATGTTTTCAACTGAAACACACAGTATGTCCATTTCATTTGGATGTTAAGGTGACGAGATATTACAGGAGACTGACTCTAAATCTGAGATGCAAAATTTATTATTTTAATATGTATAAGATTTGACAGGGACGCAAGTGAAAGAAACCAGGTATTGCAGAAAGGGTCACCTAAAGGTGATTCAACGACTGGGTGAGGCCTCAGATATTGCACCCAAAAGTTAAAAAGTAAAAGAAAATAGAAGTCCTAATTGGGTTGCATGGGAAAAAAACTATTTGGAATTTAAGTGTGGTTAAAATCAATGTCAAGCTATATTTTACAGGTTAAAATACAGAGATATAATCACAATGTACTTGTAATATACTACTCTATAAATCAGTAACATAGAAAAGTGAACAGCTAAAGGGTTTTCTTTCATGCCTTTCTTGCAGTCAAATCTTATTCAATTGAGCAATTGTAAGTTATTGAAGCCCATAAGCTAATTTGCTAATCAATTGGCATTTTTTTGCAAGCAAAAATGGCTTACGTGTTACAGGCTTGAAATCCTTGCGGCTGTTAAACCCGGAACTTACAGCCTAAAATCGCTATTCAAGTGCAAAAAACCCTCAAGACCGCATCCACAGTCAAGCCTGCAAAAGGAAAATGGTGGCCCAAATCTTATAGGTTCCAAATAGGACCAACAAAGGGTTTAAAGACTAGTTTGGAACACTGCATAAAAAATAAAAACACACCAATGCACTTTAAAATATGGCCAAAGTAATGGAAGGCATTAGAACTACTTGCACAACAACTCCCAAGTATAAAATAGTTAAAAAAATGTTTTATATTTTCATATGTCATGCATATGCCAATATGAAAAGTCATGCTGCAAGATGCTGAAAGCTATTAAAGACACACTACCTGATTAAATTGTAACACAAATACATGAAAATGGCTGACATATTAACCTTTTCTCACCGACAGAGGTTCTAATGTGGACCTGATATACATCTCACTCATCACATCTACAAAACAAATGGTGGCCAAGTTACACAGCCACATCACATATATCAAGTACAAGGGGAACATTTTAGATTTAGTTGTTCAGTCCCTCAGTTGTGTCTGATTCTCTGTGACCCTATGGACTGCAGCACACTTACTTGTCTCTGTGCGTATCCACAAGGTTTGTATGGAAAACATACTGGAGTGGGTTGCCAGTTCCTTCTCCAGTGGACTGTGATTTGTCTGACATCTCTGCTATGACCTGCCCACCTACAGTGGTCCTACATGGTATAGCTCACAGCTTCATTGAGGCACACAAGCCTCTTCACCACCACCAGCTAGTAATCCAGAAGGGAAACAGGGGAATATACACCACACTAATCTACTCTAACCCATCAGGAAGGGCAGCAAACACACATGGAGGCTGTGCAGAGGCACATGGAGCAACAGCCAACTCACCTCCATCAGGGATAATCTCTGCTACGCCCATCCTGGAAAGTCCCACGCCATTGCTGGTGGCTAGGCGCCAAGATGTATACCCATTATCATTTGGTGACATCCCATTAAGTGTTTTGCTATAAATCAGTTGACATTATCACCTGTCATATTCTTATCAGGCCTTCAGGGGAATGTTCATACTACATATTATCACAAATTGGACATTGCATGTGTATTAATCCTTTATTATGAAATATATTATTATATGATATCTTATGATATTATTACTATTACTTTTATTATGATATGTATTCATTTGGTGCATAGTAATTAGGGCTCATTAGTTTACAGATATAGGAATGTGACACAAATGCGATGTATGTGGATGTCCCAAAACACAAACCATTGAAAACACACTGGTATGATGAGAACAGTATAACAATGCTTTATTTCATACACAAAGCACAATAAGAAATGGACAGGACTGTGCATTAATATCACAGGTGGTGTGTGGGTGGACCCAGAAGGGCAAGAGGCTTGGTTTTGGGAAAAAGGGGATACCTAAAGGGGGTAATGTCATAGTCTAGAATAATCATGATGCATAGCACCTACCAGGGTCACATGTGGTCACTACACCACTGCAACCGGAATCTGATGAAAAAAAGAATCCTCACAAATCACTCCATTTAAATCGAAGAAACAATTAATGTGCATAGCACTTACAACTTGTCTATATTTGCTCAATTAAACAGATGCTTAAACCTCTGGACTGTGTAATCCAATTCAGTTTCACACATACAGTGTGTTTCCAAAACAAAAATCCGAAGGAAAGGCGGAGGAGGATTAAAAAAAACAAAAAAAACATGCATGTACAGTACAGTGCTAAATACTGTAACAATATACCAACTCACCTGATTCCCATCTGCAAGCATTACTAACCATTAGCTAGTTCTCAGGATAACTCACTGGCCATGACCATTAATAAGGATGTGTCATCTCACAATAAATGCTCAGCTGTGTCAAGCGTCAGTGGTCAAGGTGTACTATCCCCTTCACAATTTGATATTGTTCATCAACATTGATATCACATCCATCCGCTATACAGGTATTAGCACATGTTAAAGGATACTCATGATATCAGCAATAGGGGAAAATACCTATTAATACAGAGAGGACAGAAAGGTCAGCAGCCAGATTCAATGTTAATTAAATCAGACAGAAGGATCTGTTCTCAGACTGATATTGAGGTCAGGTTCACATGCTTCACTAGTGCATATATTAATGCTGACTGTCATTAACATGCCATTGCAAAACAAAACAAAACAAAAATATAACACCTGCAAAATAAGGTCTTAAAATTTATAGGGAATGCAGTATCTCTTCTCAACAGCATTCCTCAGTGACGATCAATTAGTGAAATGTTAAACAGAACCCTATGAGTCCACAGAGAAGAGGATCATGGACCATGTGATAGGAGGTAGCCATCTGCGTACAAAATATCACCATCACATATGCCAAGATCCAAGACTCTGTAGCCAGGCTGGATTAGGTTAACATTTGAACCAATAGATTGTCACTGAGGAGTGCTGTTGTGAAGGCATAAAACATATGTGCAGCCCCTACATGCTCCTCTGCCTAGCAGCAGGGCCCCAGTCCCCGTGGCCACTGCCGTCTCCTTGGAGGTGTGTGTGTGGGGGGGGGGAGGGGGGCAGGGGGAGGCATTCCCCCAGGATGCAGCAGCAAAAGCAGTGGTGGTGGTGCTGGTGGAGAGGAGCAGCCGGGCTGCAGATGTGCGGGGGAGGCATCCGGGGACACAACACATGATGGCCAGCAACTCCACCTGTGCAACCTGGCTTGATGGTGGGAATGGAGATCCCTGAGCCATTGCTTGATGAGGAGGTGGTGGTGGCCCATTGGGGAGGGTCTGGGGCCTGGCTGGAGCCTCGCTTCATAGGGGTGGTGGTGTCATTGCTGGGCCTGGTGGTGGTGGCCAGTCTGCATCACTGGTTAGGAGAGGAAGAGATGGGGTCTAGCCCCACTGGACCCTCCAGTAGTGTGATATGCTGAGTCTCTGGAGGAGGGGGCCAGTGTGGTTGAATGCTGGTGACGCCACAGTCCAGATGACATCCTCCTCCTTTGAACCAGGGCCCTCGGCTCCACTTCTTTCCTCCTCCCACTGCGCTGGTTCCTGGTGGGCGGGGGTTTTCTCGCCGACTACCTGCTCAGATGGAGCACCACTGGACCCAGATCTCCTTGATACTGAAAGAGAGAAAAGAAAGGTATATGTTTTAGTATGATGAATAATACCTTCTTAACTATCTAACATCTAGGCTTGAACCTGGATGATTCACTTAATTGCAACTATGAGTAGATATAATTTGCTAGATTTTATCTATTCTTTGGTTTTTGATCTTGATTGTTCTTGGCTCCTAACGATATCTTGATTCCAGCTTTGGTCTGTAACTGCATAGGCTGCAGTGGGCACATCAATACATGGACTCTCTATTGGTTGATTACTGTTGCTTTGCGCAGGAATGGCAGTGATTTGTCAGCTTTGTGGATTTAGTGACACATCCATCATTTGTTAATTCATAGAGCTGACATGTCAGTGTCCTTGTTGGTCATCATGTACATGTGTACTGTGGGTGATGTACATGTGGTGGCGTGTTGGTGTATGTCATATTCACCTGACATGGAGGCTGGATCCTGCTGGGCCATCAGGCCGGAAGCCCCAGCGGCGGGCAACTGCCTCAGAAGGTCCTTTGCCACTCTGTCATCAAAGTGGTGCTTCACAGACCTCACATCCCTATCCTCTGTACCCACTGGTGTTACTGCGGCCGCTACCTCTTTCTTTGCCTGGCCTAACTTTCCCTACCCTGCAAGGATAACGGGGCGGCCAAGGAGGATGGCACCAAGGAGGACCACATTCTCCTGTTGCATGTTGTTCTGGGCCCTGTGCCTTAGCCTCTTGCCCCCCGTCTGTGGATGGGGATCCTTGGCTCCCTAAACTATCCCTGAGGCCTGTCGCTCCCCCTGAACTACCCCTCCTACCCCAGGATCAGGTCCCTCCCCCTGTCCCTGGACTAGATGTGCCTAGTTCTTGGGGCACCCTGCCACCATCCACCTCCTCCACTCCACTATCCTCTCCTCCACCACTCCTCACCTCCTCCACCTCCTCCACTCCCCAGTGCCACCTCTCTCTCCTCCTAGCCTCTCCACATCTCCTCGCCTCTCCACTTCTCTCTCCTCCCACCATTTAAACCCCAAAAATAAAATAAAGATAAATAAAAATAGGTGTTTCTATATATATATATATATGAAGAAAAAAATGTGTGTATTATGTATATTTATTAACAATTTAGGGATGGGGTGTGGGTGTGGTGGAGTGACCAAGCTCTATGTGTATCTATGTGTGTAATTTAATTTATGTGTATTGGTATTATGTGTAATCTGTAAATACGTGTAATGAAGGATTAAGTGTAAATTTGTAAATAGATGAATATAAATAAACAAAACCGCAATTTACTTCTCTGAAATCTCTCCTGCTCTCACTCACTCTGCCAGCAACAGGCTCGCAGACATACGGCCTATATACCGCGAGATGCGGTCTTCAAATTGAATGAGTCTCTAAAACTTTGTAATCAAGTTTAGATGCTATTTGTGCCTCAGCAGGGATTATATAGAGATCAACATGTCTCTTAAATGATCGAGTTGAAAAAATAGATAATATTCTAACAAATGATTGTTACAAGAGGGAGCTCAGTTTGACCTGAGGAAGACATATTATGTAACATTTTACGCACCATGATGAAACCCCTTTTAAGCTGGTGCTCTTTGTGGATGTTCACTTCACCAATGTGATAGAGCAATGGGAGGTTATACATGCTCATTGTTTTTTTGCTTGATCTAGCAGTCTTTCTTCTCTCTTTTTCCTTATCTGCTCTTGGAATGCCTCCATTTCCTTCCTCTGCTCTCCTCATTCAGGCGGATATATTTCTCTATTGTGCTTCACCACATAATCCTCAAAGTATGTAGCCTCGTTAGAGATTCAGAACATAGTAACAGGAAAGGAAACATATAGGACCATCCTGAAAATCTCTAGCTCCACCCCCAAGATGTTCATGGAAAATCACTCCTCCTAGTTTCTTATTTTAAAAAATGTCAGAAAATAGAAATGAGAATTCTATGTGATCATTGGCTTTCCATAAAAGTATTCCTATGTTCATTGTTGTTCAGTCATCCAGTCGTAACTGGCTCTTTGTGACCCAATGGACTGCATCACGCCAGTCACATGTTGTGCTCATCCATAAGGTGTTCATGGCAAATATACTGGAGTGGGTTGCCAGTTCCTTCCCCAGTGTACCATAATTTGTCTGACCTCTCTGCTATGACCTGCCCATCTTGGGTGACCCTACATGGCATAGCTTACAGCTTGACTTTATTACTCATTTTGCCAGTGTTTCTGCCGCCCTTGTATAAAAACCATCATATGCAGCACATTTCATGAAACATTTTATTTTTATTAATATCTAAAAATCCCTCTAATGATTATGTTGACACCCCGAGGGGTGGCTACACAGGCACCTGCATTCCCCACACAATAAGCATGCAGCATTAGGGGATCAATTTTAACTCACTACTCACCTTCCTCAGCCAATAGGAGAGCACTGATGTGAGCCATGAAGTCACTGCTTCCTGCTGCAGTGTCTGCTCTCTGTTTATGCTGCCCCTGCCCCTCACCACAGATCAGCACAGACAAAGCTGTTGCCTCATTAAATATCCCAGGCTGCTTCGCAGCACAGCCAGAAACCTTAGATATTGACACAAATGTTTCACTTGCCTGAGGTTCCTCCTGATTGGCCAAAACAAATTAATCTGGGTTTCAAGGGGGTGTCTACTCTAATTTTCAACTGTCAGAAATTACAAGACATTTTGCTAACTTCAAGGCACGTTTTTAAATGTTTATTTTGTACATGCAAAAAAATGTTTGCATACACTAATTATTCTACTCTATCAGATGCACTCATAATCCAGGAAACTTAGATATGCCTTTAAGGCCAAAACTATTTTTTAAGGCCTAACCATATTCTGCTTTTTCCTTTTCCTCCTGTTATATTCTCTAAACATCTTGAAGAAAGATATAGTGTCAGGTCTACAGAATAATAATAAAAATATTATGGTCATTATAGATGAACTAGTCAAAAAATGACGGTCAATAAAATTGTAAGGCTGGGAATGCTGGCACACAATGTAAGGTTTTTGGTCGTCTGAGCTTTGGCGCTCATTGCGAACCTCTCCCCTGGTGTACTTTTGCTCCTCTGAGCACCCTCTGCTCTCATTGTGAGCCCTGCGCTGAGCGCCTTTGGCGCTCATCGTGTGGCTTGCAATGAGCACCTTCAGCACTAATTGTGAACCTCTCTGCTTGTGTAATTTTGGTGGTGTGAGCACCTTTGGCGCTCATTGCAAGGGCCGCGCTGAACGCCGTTGGCACTCATTGCGAGCCTCTCCCTCGTGTGCTTTTACTTCTCTGAGCATTCTCAGCTCTCATTGTGAGCCCCGTGCTGAACGCCTTTGGTGCTCATTGCGATTCTCTCCTCTGCTCTACTTTTGGTTCTCTGAGCACCCTGTGTGCTGATTGTGAGCCCCGCGCTGTGCAAAATTACTCCCAGTGCCTGTCCCCCTGTGCTGTGAGTGGTGTTTTTTTTTGTTTTTTTGTTAATTTTGGTGGTGTTATTGTAGTTTTTGTATGTGCGCAGTTCTGCCGTTAACTTCGTATTTTTTTTACCTCGTATTTTTTTTCACAGTGCCGCGGGTCGTATTTTTTTTTTGTTAACTGCCGCTTTCCTTTTTGCAAGTGTTTTCCACAGGTTTTTTTTCAAACTGCTACAGGTCTCGCATTGTGAATAGTGTCGTTGAGATTTAGTTCTGCGGGTCCACCATCGCAGTGAGCGCCTTAGGCATTCCCTGCCTAAGTTGCACGGGTTCTTAGGGATGAGCGCCTTTGGTGCTCCTTGCCAGCAACTGCGGCCTTCGTTTTGCGACGGCTGCAGTTGCAGCGGGCTCGCTATGCGAGCCTGCAAGCGTTAGCAACAACCTGTATTGCTCACAACTATACAGTATATGTGATTACAATTAAAAGTACTAGCTGAATAAACAACAAACAAAAGCAAGCAAAAGTTTAGGTACAGTCCAATATTTAAAGAAGAGTGAAAACCTGTGGTAAATACACATTGCGTCGGACTCCTTGGTCTAAGGAAGTATTTCATCTACCCTGCTCTTGAGAGTGCTTAAGAGAGAGGGGCATCCTGGAGTGAAAGTACAGCAAAGAACTTGTTCTTTTCAATGAAGATGTTAACCATGTCCAGGTTAATACCTGGGTCTTTGGGAGGGGGCCCTTTCTCGCTCTGCCTCTTCCCATGGGTGGGGCCTTCTTCAGCCTTTATAAGCACTTCCTGTCCATATACCCTTGTTCAGTTCATTCATGAGCCCATGCCTGCAGGTTGTTTCTCTGTGCTCTCTTGTTTTTCAACATTCCAAGCCTCATATCGCAAGCACCAGTTGCTTTTTGGCCCTTTTCCTACCATTATCCAAGGTAAGCTGCCAACTCCTTCTAAGCTATCCTTGGTGGATTTTGGACTACCAGGACTACCAAGCTGCTTCCTTGTCCATGTCCAAAGTTCAGCTTTCGCTTTTTTAAGCTTAGTTTTGGCCTAGGTCTATCAAGTTTCTCGACTTTCCTATACTTTCTTGGGTGTGTTTGGACCTGAATTTACCAAGTTGCATCCCTTGTCCATGTCCAACGCTATCTCTTTTAGGCTTCAGCCTTCCCATAAGTCCCAAAACAAGCCTTCACAGGCTCACTTCCATCACACTTTCATAAGTCCTATTCTACATGAGCCCTTCTCCGGACCTCAATTCGATCACGCTTTTGTGGCCTCCCTTCAGTCTCTCCTCACCATCTTTCGGGCCCTCTTAGCCGGCCAGTTAGGGTGTAGCAATAGGCCATACCTCAGCTACACGAGGAGAGGGGCCCGACCGCAAAGCTTATATGCAGGTTTTTTCCCTGGGATTGTGGGGGACCCTCTCCCAAATGTTCTCAAGGGCATTACCATCGCTGGAGAGCAATGGTTTGACGAACTCGATCGTTTAGAGTGGGACCCAACCACAAATGTATATTATGTGACACTCTATGGTCTTCCCTTTTCTTTCCCACTAGAGAAGGACAATGAGATAAAACTAGCTTGTTGTGGGGGATTCTATGCTGCGGTGAAGCCATCAAATACAGTATAAGCAAATTATTTTGTGTATTGGTGATATTTTTCTGTTCTCCATATTTCTCTTTTAGTGACAAAACTGTAAGGTACACTGCAGGAACAGGATCAAGCTCCCCCACAGGAACAAGTGCCACCTCATTGATCTCTACATAATATATGTCTATATGAACACAAATAAAATAGTGGTAACACTGCCTGCAACATTTTTCAAGAATGTAACTGTCCCTCTTTGAACATTTGAAATATTGAGAGGTATACACGTACAATGCCCTCCAGAATTATTGGCAACCTTAATAAAGTTGAGCAAAAGAAGGCTATAAAAAATGTCTGTTTATCAGCTTGAACTTACACTGAAAATATAAAAAAAATAAACATATGCCATAATTATTGCCTCCCTAGAAACTCTTATTAGGGCAATAATTAAGAAGTTTCAAATAACTGGAGCTATGATAACCCTGCCTGGAAGAGGATGCAATTTTGCCCGCATGCAGGAAGATTAGACAGGTGCAATGTTCTCCAAGATTCACTGTTGGACAAGTTCAAAAATTAGTTATCTCCAAAACTAGAATTAGATGCCCCCTCCATGCCAACAACACATTTTGAAGACTTGCCAAAAGAATGCCTCTGCTGTCATCAACCTACAAACATAAGCACTTGGTGTTTGATAAACATCACTGGAAATTTGATTGAAATAAGCACAAGAGGTGGGTTTGTCATCCAGAAAACAAACAAATCCCAAATGTGAAGTTTAATGGTGGGAATGTTTTTCTTCAAAGCACCTGGGATTGTTTCAATCCAGCTAGTGTAGCTTCATCAGGATGGAAACAAAATAAAGTGTGCTGTATTAGACCAGATGAAAAGCAATTGATTATTCAGGTACACAATTATATTTTTTATTGGACTAAGTTGAAATAATAGCAGGCAATCATCTGTAGGAATACAACTTCTGGTTGTAAAGTCATAAGCAATAATTACTCAAAATGTTTACATGTAACAAGTTGCCATTGTACAAGTACAATATACAACAAAGGCATGAAATATCCCTTCAAAGCTGGTTTCTAAATATATACAGTTCTGCCACCTATTTTTGCACCAACTTACCCTGCTAATAAATACACTTCAGCTTATGTTTTAAAAAAATATGCCTCACTTAACAAATTCCCAATATCCAAATCAGTTGAATTAGGGGCTAGTCTGCATACAAATATACTTTCCAACACATACTGTCTTGAAACTGATTGCAAAGTTAGAAGGTGTTAACAGCATTCTGTATGATGTGCAAAATACATTTTAAGCATGCAAATACATAATATGTGCACAATGCCCATGCAGATAAATTTTGTAGAACTGAAACTCTAGGTTTCAATGTCTCGCTAGACTTCCCCTAGATTCAGCAGAGAAGACAGGACATGGTCAGAATAAAAAAAAAAATATTTGAGTAAAACTATGCTTCTATTACAGTTCCATGTTTATTTTTCTTTCTGGTTTTATATACAGTATATATATATATAGGGTCAGGCAGAAGTAACGCCCTTTTTTCATGAGCTTGTAATCTATACCAAATATTATATAAAATGTAAAAGCACTGTCAGTTGATGGTACAGTCAATCAGAATAATCACCTACATGTCCTACAAACAGAATTTTGGCCTTGAGTTAAACATAAAGTTGGAGTTTGCACCCCCACATTATGCGATGTGTGTCAGAGAATGGTTAGACATGAATAGGGTGGTGTGGGTCACTTGAATGTCTGGCTAAATGCCCAGACCTAATGCCAACAAATTTCTTTTTGTGGGGTGTCCTTAAAGATCTTGTATACAAGAACAAATCCTGAAACTTGATGAATTGAAAGACACAATATGGGACAAATTTGCTGCCATTAGTGTAAAATTATGTCGTAAGACTTGCTTGAGTGTGGTTGGTAGAGTGCGTGAATGGCTTGCAAGAGATGGACAGCATTTTGAACATACACCTAAAATGTTGTAAGGGTGTGGTTGTGTTATGTCACATAATCATGTGCTTATGTATTTTCTGTAAGATTCTACTATAGATTTGGTATAGATTGCAAATTCGTGAGGGCCTCAGTTGCTGCCGTGGAGCGCCGAACAACACGACACACCAATTACGACCCTCGCAAACTATACCTCGCAACGCAAAAAACATACGAGACACGTTACCACACATTACGACCTCGCAAAAATCGGACGCAACTCGGAAACATGTCAAAATTCAAAACATAATAAATACACACAGCACATACATAAAAAGCTTACCTACAGCAAGAGGAAGCATCCAGGACCTCAAAAAAACAACTTACACCTTCATTTAACTAAAAATAAAAGAGTTTAGACACTAAAAAATTCGCTAAGCGAGAGAAAAAACGGCCGCCGATCAAACAGAAAAGGCTACAGCACTCTAAACACGCAAAACACCACAAGAAACTCGCAAAATACCACAAACGACCTACGGATATTCCGCTAAGACGCATACCACACATAACCCGCCATTTTACACCAATGCGGAAGTATACGACTACGCTAGCGGTTTGGTCTTGCGCACGCACACTATTACACTGCACACATTCATCACGCTTACACAGCAGCTCCGCACCACTAATGCTGCAGCAACATCAAAACAGATTGCCAGCTCTTCAACACAATGCTTCAAAATAGGTAAAGTGTATTCATTTATTAATTGTATTATATATTTCAGTAGTACACACCAAACAGCATTAGCTACCTTACAATTTCATTGCCGTCATTTTTTGACGGGCAATTCGCTAGTATATACAGTATATATATATTAGCGAATTGCCCATCAAAAAATGATGGGCATAAAATTGTAAGCCAGGGAATGCTGTTTTAGACATAATGTAAAACAGTTTTTACCGTGAGGACCTTCGGCGCTCATTGCAAAGCTTGCGCTGAGCGCCTTTGCCGCTCATCGCATGCCTCGCAATGAGTGCCTTCGACGCTGATTGCGCAGCTGTTGATTTTTTTTTTGTTATTACAGGGGCTTGTGCTGTCATTGTAAAGTCGGGCTGATGTGTTTTTTGCGCTTCTTGCAAGGCTGCCCCCTGGTGCATTTTGTGGGGTATGAGCAGCGTTGCATTGGTCGTGAGGCGCGCAGTGAATGTCTTTTGTGTTTATTGCTCTAATTGTTTTTTTTGTGTGTATGTATTCTTGTATGCCAAATAAATAATGAATAAATTAATATACTTTACCTATTTCTAAGTAATATATGCAGGAAGCATTGTGCTGAAGAGCTGACAACCTGTTTCTATGTTCCTGCAGCATACAATGTAGGTTTGCACTGTTCTGGAGCTGAGGTGTAAGTGTCAGCAATGTGTGCAGTGTGTAGTGTAAATAAGCTGCGTGCGCGAGGGGAAGCCGTTAGTGTAGCTGGGTACTTCCGCATTGAGTAAGTTAGTGTTGTGAAATGGCGCGAATGTGTATGTGGTACGCGTGTGTGGATGATTTTCCGTCCTTACTAAAAGTGTATCTTTAGCTCGTACGGGTTTTTTGAAAATCCGTATGTGCTTGGTGGTGTTTTGCGGCTTTAGGGTCGTGTAGCCTCGTTTTCGTTTTTTTCAGTGGCCATTTTTTCTCTCGCTTAGGTGATTTTCGAGTGTCTAAACTCGTGAACTTGGACTTAAATTGAGGTGTAACTTCACTTGCAGAGGTCCTGGGTGCCCCACCTTTGCTGTGGGTAAGCTTTTTATGTATTCTTTGTGTGTATTTATTCTGTTTTCAATGTTTTTTTTTCTAAGTCCTGCGTCTCGTATTTTTGTGTGTAAGTCCGTATATAGTGATTGTGTGTTAGATCTATTTTTGTAAAGTGCCTCCACCTTCAGCAAATATATATATATATATATATATATATATATATATATATATAGTAAATAAATACTACATTTGTGTTCACATTTGAACGTCTAAAACAAGTTAAAAAACTTGTTTCCTGTTCAGAATTCTGAGATATTGTTACTACACTGCATTCTGGGAACCTGGGCAAGGACATGCAAAGGCTTTATCACATCGCTTTGGGCAAAGCTAAGGATGAATTATACACAAGCCAGGAATCCTACCCACGTACAGCTGGATCAAGCTTACTGACAAAATCATATATAAATATGTACCTTCCAAATGCCCCTATTTTGGAGGCACAGCCTTTCTCTCTTTCAAACACAAAGGGATGTAAAAAATAAATAACACTTAGGAGCCAGTAACATTGTCTATGAGCCAGGGAAGATGTTTGTAAGAGCTAAGGAAGGAGGCTATTCATAAAGATACAATATATGTTTCGACACAGAAGTAAAAAACAATGAGGAGGTGGAAAATTAAGAAGAAACATATATATATATATATATATATATATATATATATATATATATATATGTGTGTGTATTTGTTATGGGGATATATATATATATATATATATATCTTTCCATTTGTAGATATGCACTAAATAAATGTGTGTTGGTATGTGCAGTCAATTTGCTATTAACAGTCCTCTCTTGATAGATAGATCATAATTTTGCTACACAGGCCCACATGCTTTGTCCTGTGTATGTAACACAAACCTTTGCTGTCACCAGTTACCTGGAGATGGCTGTGACAATAGATATAGTGCACATAATGCAATATAGAAAGCCTAAAGGCTAATTGGTGTCATCTATTTATTTCAATAATACAGCAATACCAGCAAATATGTAAAACAGTGGAATATTGATTACACTGGTTCCTTCATGTGTTTTTTATACAACAATAAAAGGGACTCTATTTATGAGCACTACTGTGGTCCTGTAAGCTTCATTATTTTTTTTCCTCTTTCTAGTTATAGGAGTAAATACCTAGAGCCTCATTAAATTATCCCTCATAGTTCTCTCGGTCCTCGCAAAAGGCAGTTTTTTTGCTGTTTGCGAGGACCGACTCTCTTGCAGCCTGCTTTGCGAGGACCGACTCTCTTGCAGCCTGCTTTGCGAGGACCGACTCTCTTGCAGCCTGCTTTGCCAGTACCGAATCTCTCGCAGCCTGCTTTGCGAGATGACTCAGAAAAATGGCAGAGAATAGGCTCCGAGAGAGCTACAGAGTCACACGCAGCCTTAAATCTATGAGGTGAATCTCGCACCTCGGAAGAATCCGTACGGGCACAAAAAGTGCCCGCATGGGATCCTAACACCTCTACGTGCTGCCTCGGAGCAGAACGAGACAGCCGTGTGAGGCTCCCCCTGCTCCCTATACACATCCCCATGCTGCTGGGGTCCCTATCGGGACCCCTGCAGCCCTCCACATTAACCCCTTGCAGCGGGGGGCCAGATCGGCATAGATCAGGCCCCCGCTGCATCTAAAAGTTTTAAATTCCCCGCTCCTTAAAGGGCCCGCGGCACACTATTAACAATCCCGGCCACGGCAAATAAGATTAACCCCCCTCTATGCTGGGGGTCCCCGTCGGGACCCCCGAAGTGTCCCCACATTAACCCCTTGCAGCGGGGGTCCCAGATCTGCATAGATCAGGCCCCCGCTGCATTTTAAAGTTTTAAATTCCCCGCCGCGGCTCCTTAAAGGACGCTGATAGGCGCTTTTGTTTGGTCGGCGGTGATGTGTTTTTTGCGCTTATTGCAAGGCTCTGTGTGCTATGAGCAGTGTTGCCGCTCGTGAGTGGCGCAGTTAATGGCTTTTATGTTTATTGTGAGTGTATTTTTTTTGTGTATATGTTTTTTGTATGCTAATCAAATAATTAATAAATTAATAAATTAATATACTTTACCTATTTTGAAGTAATATATGCAGGAAGCATTGTGTTGAAGAGCTGACAATCTGTTTTGATGTTCCTGCAGCATATAATGTTGTTTTGCACTGTTGTGGAGCTGAGGTGTAAGTGTCAGCAATGTGTGCAGTGTGTAGTGTAAATAGGCTGCGTGTGCGAGGAAAATCCGTTAGGGTAGCTGTGTACTTCTGCATTGTGTAAGTTAGTGTTGTAAAATGGTGGCTAATGTGTATGTGGTACGCGGCTGTGTATGATGTAGCGTCCTTGTTAATAGTGTATCTCTTGTACCTCGTACGGCTTTTTGCAAAATCTGTATGTGCTTGGTGATGTTTTGCGTGTTTAGGGTCCTGTAGCCTCATTTTCGGTTTTTTTCAGCTGCCATTTTTTCTCTTGCTTAGGGGATTTTCGAGTGTCTAAACTCTGGAATTTGGACTTAAATTGAGGTGTAACTTAACTTGCAGAGGTCCTGGGTGCCCCCCCTTGCTGTGGGTAAGCTTTTTTTTGTATTCGTTGTGTGTACTTATTGTGCTTTTTAATGTTTTCATGTGCGCGCGGTTCGGGCGTTAAGGTCGCATTTTTGCGAGCTTGTAATGTATTTTTTTCTACGTCTCACGGCTCATATTTCTTTATGCTAAGTCTGTAAATTTTCAGTTGTAAGTCCCGCCTGCGGCTCATTGCAGCCGACATGGGAGCCTCCGCCTCCGCAAATGCGTCCCCAAGTCATAGGGGGTCGTAGGGATGAGCGCCTACGGCGCCCATCTCCACCAGCGCAAAAAGCGCCTTTTGCACTCTTTGCCAGCAACTGCGGCCCTCGCTTCGCGAGGTCCGCAGTTGCGCTGGGCTCGCAACGCAAGCCAGCAAGAATTAGTAACAACTGGCATGCTCACAAATGTGTGTGTGTGTGTGTGTATATATATATATATATATATATATATATATATACATACACATGTATATACACATACATCATATGTATACACCTAAATAAATACTTCCTTACCTGCCCGATGCTGCGCTCCACTTCCTGGGGTGAGGAGGGACACGGCAGGCCAGAGGGCTAAGGGGGACCACAGGGGGGCGACAGAGGGCCGAGATGGTGACAGGGGCACGCAGGAGCTCAAAGGTACTGCAGGTGGCTGCGGGTCCATAGGAGGTCCATGGGGGGGGGGGGGGGGGGGGGGGGGCGGCTGCAGGGTCCCAGTGCTTATTCCCGGCAGTAGCTACGCCTCTGATCTTTCTCACCCATGTGTGCATGCATATATACAGTGGGGGGGGGGGGGGGGGGGGGGGGGGGGGGGGTATTTCATCCCCTGCTGATTTTGAGCATTTGTCCACTGACAAAGAAATAATCAGTCTATAATTTTAATGGTAGGTGTATTTTAACAGCGAGAGACAGAATAACAACAAAAAAAACGTATGTCAAAAAAGTTATAAAATTGATTTGCAGGTCAATGAGGGAAATACGTATTTGATCCCTTCGTCTTAGTACTTGGTGGCAAAACCCCTGTTGGCAATCACAGAGGTCAGACTTTTCTTGTAGTTGGCCACCAGGTATGCACACATCTTAGGAGGGATTTTGTCCCACTCCTCTTCGTAGCTCCTCTCCAAGTCATTAAGGTTTTGAGGCTGATGTTTGGCAAGTCAAACCTTCAGCTCCCTCCACAGATTTTCTATGGGATTAAGGTCTGAAGACTGGCTAGGGCACTCCAGGACCTTAATATGCTTCTAATTGAGCCACTCCTTTGTTGCCTTGGCTGTGTGTTTTGGGTCATTGTCCTGCTGGAATACCCATCCACAACCCATTTTCAATGCCCTGGCTGAGGTAAGGAGGTTCTCACCTAAGATTTGATGGTACATGGCCCTGTCCATCGTCCCTTTGATGCGGTGCAGTTGTTCTGTCCCCTTAGCAGAAAAACACCCCCAAAGCATAATGTTTCCACCTCCATATTTGATGGTGGGGATGATGTTCTTTGGGTCATGGGCAGCGTTCCTCCTCCTCCAAACACAGCAAGTTGAGTTGATGCCAAAAAGCTTGATCTTGGTCTCATCTGACCACTACACTTACACCCAGTTCTCCTCTGAATCATTCAGATGTTCATTGGCAAGCTTCAGATGGGCCTGTACATGTGCTTTCTTGAGCAGGGGGACCTTGCGGACGCAGTGTGTTACCAATTGTTTTCTTGGTGACTATGGTCTCAGCTGCCTTAAGATAATTAACAAGATCATGCCGTGTAGTTCTGGGCCAATTCCTCACTGTTCTCATGATCATTGAAACTCCACGAGGTGAGATCTTGCATGGAGCATCAGACCGAGGGGGACTGGCACTTATTTTTTGTTTCTTCCATTTGCGAATAATTGCACCAATTGTTGTCACCTTCTCACCACGCTGCTTGGCAACGGTCTTGAAGCCCATTCCAGCCTTGTGTAGGTCTACAGTCTTGTCCCTGACATCCTGGGACAGCTCTTTGGTCTTGGCCATGGCGGAGAGTGTGGAATCTGATTGATTGTCCTTTATACAGGTAACGAGCTGAGATTAGGTGCACTCCTTTTACCTGTATAAAAGACACCCAGGGGCCAAAAATCTTGCTGATTGATAGGGAATCAAATACTTATTTCCCTCACTGACCTGCAAATCAATTTATAACTTTTTTTTACATGCGTTTTTATTGCTTTTTGTTGTTGTTATTCTGTCTCTATATATTTTTATTCTGTCTCCATATATATTTAGTGGTTATATCTATCTGTCTATCTATCTATAAATTTCCTAACTTTGGTTAGGGTTTGGAGTTAGGTGCTAGGGTTTACAGTTAGGGGTTAGGGTTAGAGTTTGGGATTAGGTGTTAGGGTTTAGAGTTAGGGATTAGGGTTCAGGGTTAAGTGTTAGGGTTAAGGTTTGGGATTAGGTGTTAACCAGAAAGACATTTGGCTGCTTTGCAGACTTTCCATATGTGATCAAAGTATAATCAAGGAATAGTCATAATATCATATGCGTCACTTAACCCAAGCCTGATCCAAAGTGCCTTAAACATATAACCCCAAGTGCTGGTGTCTGGTATCAGAGTGGGGAGTTTATGGCCTAGTGAGAGGGTGAGGAGGTCACAGTAGGAAGAGCAGATACTTGAAAAGGGGAAGGACATTATGCAGGGTGTGTTGGTGAAATATTTTTGTATTTGTGATATATTTCTATGCAAGTAAGAATAAACGCAGTCTGACTCTGACATGCTAAGCAACGGTATGTCTGAGATTGTCTGCACTAAGAAAAGGTGCATGTGCATTTTCTTTCTGAGCTATCCTAACTAAAGGGATTTGATTTTACTGCTTCTGTGTGAGTAATGGTCCTGAGGCAGAGCTGGGCACTGAGATATTGAACACAAAAGACACGACCTAGAGGCAGAATCTTGGGGTGCACGTGGCCCATCAACTCATACCAATAAATATTTTTTATTTTGAGTTATTATTATTAGTGAAGTATAATATATAATATACAACTATTGCATACATATAATAAACATAAACAATAGGTATAAAATTATAGACATCTATACACAAGATGGATATATTATATGGGTTTCTTGTGGACATCCAAGATGTATTTCTCTCAATAAATTTATATTAGATACCTATGGATTATTTATGATCTATTCACTTCTTCATTAGTATATGGTTTAGGTAATGTTTTTCTTTGAATATTATAGAGTACCAAACACAGTAAATTTAATTAAAACATTTGCCTCTCTCTATATATATATATTTTTCTATTTTTCTCTATATATTCTCTAGTATATGATGATATTTCTTAGTAAACCTATAGCCCTATTAAATTCCAGCCACATAAGTGCAATGTGAAGCTCGCAGCAGCTGCAGGCTTGAAATTCTCCTGTGTTACTGTGCTATTAAATTAGAATGAGATGCGAGTTACGAGTTTGAGACGCAAACCCGTAAACCAGTTGTCGGCCGTCTGACTTTTTTTTGCTGGTGATCAATTAAGCAAATCCGAAGTTACGGGTTTAGATGGAGCCAATGGAAACAGAGATCATCATCACTGCGTCACAGGAAAATGGAGGTTGAATTTCAAAGTCCTACGGACTTCAATTAAAAGTTACGATCCGACCCACGTTACATTCATAATGCAATATTAATAAAGCCGCAAATATTATATTCTATTACATGTGAGTTACACTATCTGTATTAACACATTGATTGTCGGGATTGATCTAACATTTCAAATATACATTAAATTAAGTATTTTATTGGGTCGAGTTGCGGGCTTGAGAATGTTGTGCTATTAATTCTAAGACCTAACATCACTTTCACTTTTAATAATTGTACAGTAGTGTGTTTTTACACACAGTACAAGTGCTACGTATTGGATTTTACCTTCCTTGCAAGTCCTCTACAGCACTCGTAGGACTTTGGGCTACATTTGCGTGTCACGGACTTGCTCGCGAGTGACTTTGTTGCAATTTAATAGCATGATTGGAATTGTAGTGGTTTTGGGCTTGACGAATCAAATGATTCGCATCCGCAAATTCAACTTTGCTCAAACTGTAGGCTTTTTTCGCAGCTAGCCCTCAGATTGTCAACGGCCTACATTACGGGCTAATTTAATAGCCGTAGGCCTTACTTTCCTCAATGCGAGCTACGTTTTTAAAAGTAGCTCAAATTTAATAGGGCTGTTAGAGTTGTCAATTCTAGTTTTTTCATTTGTCTTATTGCAAAAATCACTTAATTGGTCTTTAAACTGTTCTCTATGCAGTTTCCATTAGAGTAAAACAAATGAGAAATAAATATACTCCTATACAAAATTAAATGTATTTTACGCTTTTATTTTACAATTTGATACATATATGCCATTATCATTGTGATTTTATGAGGATCTATTAAAAGGACATTTGCAGCTCAAATATTGACACCGACTTCAGACTTAGGTACACAAATAAAATTGGAACTGGACACTATATTTATATACAAAATTTTTGGGGGCCAAATAATAAAATAGAGGTGAGAAAACAGGTTAGGTCACAGTAAGGAACTGTACATTTAATAAAAGGTGTGAAAGGTCTGATTGTCTGCAGATAGTGTTAGGTAGACTCTCAGATCAAAGTGATGAGATGCACATACATAGGTCACACATAGCCTAAGATAACAAAACAATAGAAACGAAATGGACAGCAAGTCTAGTAAGGAACAACATATATTTTAACAACCAAAGTAGATTACATAAAGATGTACAGTATATTATTCGTCCCCTTCTGGATTGCAACCTTGTTGTGGTGAAGGGGCTGGTGTGTCCTTCAACGAAGCTGTGAGCTATACCATGTAGGATCACCCAAGATGGGCAGGTCATAGCAGAGAGATCAGACAAATTGTGTTCCACTGGAGACGGAACTGCCAACCCACTCCAGTGTCTTGGCCAAGAAAACCTTATTCATAATCACAACCAGAGACAAGATGTGCCTGGTGTGATGAGGTTCATATGGTCATGTGGAGTTGGACACAACTGAACAACTCAACAATAATAAGTATTATTTGTATCTATACATTACAATTGTACAAAAAAACACAGACCTTGGTTCGGTCCAGAATGCAATGTCTCAAAAATCCTCATGAATTTGTCTTTCCAGTATAGTTACTTTCAGGTCTTTAAAGGACCACTACATCAATGAAAAAAAACCATGATGGCCTAGCAGATACTGAACCTGCAGTTGGTGGTCCAATAAAGGTATTCCAATATAGGTTTACCGGGGGGGGGGGGGGGAAACCAAATCCAAGGACATACATGGGACTCATACAAACCCTTGAGGTACTTGTTTAATTGATGATTATTCTTTTTTGATGAAGTGGAATTAAAACTTTTAATCCAAAGGGGCTCCATTCTGATCACTCTATATCCATGTGGTTGTTAAAGCCTCTTTATTAATGTTTATACCAGAAAAAGGTCACAGCTCCAAATAAAATGTGAGTTCTTCTCTACACATATGCAAATCGTGAGTTAGTGGGTGCACACATTGCCGTTAGGTTTCCGGGATGCAGCAGCCAGGAAACGAACCCACAGGGCTAATGAGGGGACTGAACAAAACCACACAGAGTCAGGACTCAGGAATTAATTCCACTTTTAACAGGAGCTGGTCTAAGGGAGATAGCCCTCTGTAGGTTTAGAGAATGAGGGTCTCCCAGGAGATACAGGCTTGGTAGTGAGAGGGTCAGATGGATTCCTTACATATATATAGTGTTTTAATTATACTAAATTGTTGGTATTAATCTATTATATGGTCTTTTTCTCCCCAACCCTATGTTTTCCCTTGCATGTTTTGAGTGGAACCTAAATTATGAAAACTATGCAGGATTTAACATGCTAATACTTAAATATGTGAGTTAGTATATTTATATGAATGAACTAAACATTTTGAAATGTATACATGAAAGCCCAAATAAGTATTGAAGTCGTTGTCATTGCTTATTAGGAAAAATACGTTTATTGGATTCAAGAATAAGTATTGTAGTCATTATCAGTTTTATTAATTTGCGATTCAGCAAATTTAAAAGGGCTCTATTTAAGCAGATAGCATATTTTTTTTACAGAAGTTTTTAGTTCAAGACCTTGCTTTTGGATAGAAGTTCACGAACTAAAAATTTCTGTAAAAAAAATAGGCTGTGTGCTTATATAGAGCCCTTTAGAATTTGCCGAAATGCTATTTAATAAGGCTGTATGTTAGGAAAAAGAAGTTCATTGAGTTAAGTATTTCTTTTAATTATATACCCAATATACCTATGCATATAAATTACTTTTATGTACTTTTATTTTATTACAAAATGCTTAAAAGCTGTTTGGACGCAAGATAAGTATTGTAGTCATTAGGAAAAAGAAGTAATAAGCATGTATATATAAGTTCATTAAGATAACTATATAAAATAACAGCCCTTTTTCCTCTTCTTAAACATGCACTGGACCTTAAGAAGTTCATTGGATGCAAGAATAAGTTTTGTATTCATTGTATGTTAAGAAAAATAAGTTATTTAAGATAAGTAGTTATTTTATTAATTAAAGGGACATGGAAGATTTTTGGGTTTCACTAGGAATGTAAAATACCTATGCAGATAATTACTTTTGATGTACTTTATTTTATTAAGAAATGCTTAAAAGTTGTTTGGATGCAGGAGAAAAGTATTGTAGTTGTATTTTAGGATAAATAAGTTAATTAAGATAAGTATTTCTTTTAATTAAAGGGACATGGAAGGTTTCTGGATTAGAAGTTCATTAAGATCAGTACCGTATATACTAGCCGACCCGAGTATAAGCCGAGGCACCTATTTTACCACAAAATACTGGGTAAAATGAGTGACTCGAGTATAAGCCGAGGGTGGGAAATGTGCTGCCCCCTGTGTCCCCCCTCTCTGCCCTGTGTCTCTTCTCCCCTCTCCCTTCCCTGTGTCTCTTCTCCACTCCCTTATCACCCTCCTCAACCCCCCTCCTAATTCTCAACCTCCCTCCTCAACCCCACTCCTCATCCTCAACCTCCCTCCTCATCCTCAACCTCCCAGCTCATCCACAACCTCCTTCCTCATCCTCAACCTCCCTCCTCATCCTCAACCCCCTCCTCATCCTCAACCCCACCTCAACCTCACTCCTCAACCCCCATCCTCATCCTCCCCCCTCAACCATCCTCCCCCCTCAACCCCCCATCCTCATCCTCCCCTCTCAACCCCCCATCCTCATCCTCAACCCCCCTCCTCATCCTCCCTCCTCAACCCCCATCCTTACACCCCTCCTCAACCCCCCATCCTCATCCTCAACCCCCCCTCCTTGCCCCCCTCAACCTCAACCTTCCTCCTCCTCAACCCCCCCATCCTCATCCCCCTCCTCAACCTCAACCCCCCTCCTCAACCTCAACCTCCCTCCTCCTCATCAATCCCCTCCTCACCCCCCTCAACCTTAGCCCCCCTCCTCAACCTCCGTCCTCCTCATCAACCCCCTCCTCAACCCCCCATCCTCAACCCCCCCATTCTTATCCCCCTCCTCACCCCCCCAACCTCAACCGCCCTCCTCAACCTCCCTCCTCCTCATCAACCCCCTCCACCTCAACACCCCTCCTCCTCATCAACCCCCTCCTCACCCCCCCAACCTCAACCCCCCTCCTCAACCTCCCTCCTCCTCATCAACCCCCTCCACCTCAACCCCCCTCCTCACTGTCTCCCCTCTAAATACCTCCCCCTCACTTACCTGCTTCTTCTCTGGCCTCTGCTCCGTCTTGACCCCGGCGCCGGCGCGCATGTGTCGTCACATGCGCGCGCGTCATTAGCACATACCGGAGGGGGGTTGATGAGGAGGAGGAGGGGGGTTGATGAGGCGGAGGGGGGAGGGAAAGAGACACGGGGTGGTTAGAGAGACACGGGGGGGTTAGAGAGACACGGGGGGGGTTAGAGAGACACGGGGGTAGAGAGACATGGGGGGGTTAGAGAGACACTAGGGGGAGTGACTCGAGTATAAGCCGAGGGGCCCTTTTTAGCCTTAAAAAAAGGGCTGAAAAACTCGGCTTATACTCGAGTATATACAGTATTTCTTTTAAATAAAGGGACATGGAAGGTTAGTGGATTACACTAGGAATATAATATACCTATGCATATATTGACTTTTATGTACTTTATTTTATCAAGAAATTATCTGAATATTTATGTTTTAAAAAAGGGGCACCTGGAGAGCAGTGCAGATGGAGAACGGAGAGGGAGCAGCCCAGCGTCGGAGAGGGAGCCGCGCAGATGGAGAACGGAGAGGGAGCAGCGCATCGGCGGAGATAGAGCAGAGCAGATGTGAGAACGGAGAGGAGCAGCCGAGGACCAGTCCAGCGTGGGAGAGGAGCGTGGGAGTGCAGCCGACGTGCGAGAGGGAGAGGAGCGTGGGAGAGAGCAGCCGGGTCGGGCTTATGTCACTGCTCTACTATTGGCAGAGGAAGGTTAATAGTAGTATAAGGATAAAAAACGTACTGTGAATGCGGTTTTGCTACAGGCTAGTTACTGGGGTGTCTGATGTCTACCTAGGCCACCTCTTGTGGTGTGGAAATGAAGTTTTTCTAATTCAAATAATTCTGTAGGTTTATAGTTCTTTGTATTAATAGTGCATGTTTTCTTAGAATAGACACTATTTAAAAAGAGGGAAACTTCCATATACATTTAAGCATGTAAAGAAATATAAACGTAAAGAAATGAATAGGTGGTATCTTATAATCATATCCAGAAACCTTCCATATGTCCCTTTAAGAAGGGAACATAATAGTTACCTGTGATAGCTGTACATTATGTCCTACTAGTAACTTGCCCGTCAAAAAATAACGGCAATGAGATGTGTATGTTTGTAAAGTTGTTTAGTTAATAATATACGTATTTGAGACTTGTAAGGTTTTAGTTATGATGAGATAAGTACTATTGTGATATTAAACATGTTTATTTTTGTAACATTTTCTTTTGTTCAACAGTAACTGTTAAAGCATTTTGTAGTAAAAGTATTAACATTTGAATGTAAGAACAGTTGAACTTTAAATTAATTTGTATTGTAAACTTGAGGTAATGGTTTTTTAACATGCAAGTTCTATCTGAAGAATTGTTAACTTAAATATACATTGAATCCAGAGAAAGGCAAACAGGAAAAACCCTCCTTGAAACGTAGCCAATTGTATCAGAGAGGGGAAAAAAATAATTTCTTCCTGACCCATGAACTGGCGGTCGTATTACTCCCTGGATTAATGTTTAACCTAAAAGACAACATTTACATTGTGTCTTAAAACGTGGTTGTGCTCTTAACATGAACTTTGTGTCTAAGTATGGAACTTGAAAGTATATTTTTAGAAACTTGAACTTTCTTATGCGTCTAAGTAATGAACTTGAAAATATTGTTTTCAAACTTGTAACATAGTTAATTAACATTTGAACAGAATTTGTCAAAATAATGCAAGGCAAGTGTTTTGTGAGGCTAATCATGCATAAACAGTACTTCCATGAATTATGACTGAATTCCTTATTGATTTGTAGTTTTCAATTGTTGAGCTTTGTTTGTTGCTGTAGTAATTATTTGAAATGGCACATAGAGTTTCGTCTGTGGAAAAGTGGTTCTGTAAAAAGAGAATGCGAGAACTTAAACTTGTTACATGTATAAGCACTGTTCTGTATGTGTTTGACAATTTAACGTAGTTTAATAGGAAAATATTGTTGTTGTAAATCTAATTTGTGTTGCGTAATAATGACCTTTTGAAGGACACGGACATTTATGTGTATTTTTTGTAAAAATTTGGTGGTTATATTGTGTTTTTTTAAGTTTTTGCGTTTTTTTTTAAAATTGGTTTTGCATGGTTTTGTTTGTTTGATGTAAAGTTACAGTACTTCATAGTAGGCAATGTTTTTTGTAAAAATGCATCCATCTTCTAAAAAATCACCTTGACTTTCATTATTTTCAATGTAAACTTTAATAGCCTGTGGATTTTTGCACCGTGATAAGGCAACGTACAATTGGCCATGTGCAAATACTGGTTGTTCTAATAAAATACCCACAGATTTGAAAGTTTGTACTTAAGATTTCTTAATGGTCATGGCAAATGCCATAATGATGGGAAATTGTCTTCTTTGAAGTATAAAAGGGAGACTACTTTCACTTGGTGCTAAATCTATTCTTGGTATGAAAACTCTCTCTCCTTTATGGGTACCAATTGAAATTTCAGCATCTATGAAATGGTCCTTTAATTGTTGAACAATTAATCTTGTGCCATTTCATAGGCTTTTTTGGGGGTTCATATTTCGCAGTAACATGACAATTGCACCTTTCTTTAGCTGCAAAATATGTGGTGGTATTCCAGAAGGAGTTAATTAGTTTATGAATTCAGTGGAAAAGTTTCCTGACTTTCTTTGTCATCAGCAAGTACAGAATCAGCACTGTGATAATTTTTTTGGGGTGCATTAATTATTTTAAAGATTTCATTATTGAGAATTAATGCATCCTTATTTTTACAGGTTAGCATGACTTGATTGTCAAGCTCTGAATATTCCTGGTTATTTATGCTACCTTCAAATATAGACGATATAAGATCTTGGTGACAAATCATATCAGGTGGGGTGTGCACAGTGTCGTCAGGTAAATTTGGTATTTTTTCTCTTCTGCCTTCTCCAATTTTAATAAGCCAATCATTGAAATCAGTTTGGCCTTCTGATCTCATATTTTGTTGCAGTTGAAGATGGGTAAAATGTTTCCATAGTGTGCTTGACTTTATACAGGTTTCGATAATGTCAGTTTGATTTCCATGTACAAAGACAGGTAATGTTTGTCTAAAATCACCACCTAACAACATTACCTTTCCACCAAATGGAAAAGTATTATCCATGACTTCACGAAGCAAACGGTCAATACATTGGAGGGCATAGCATGACATCATTGTGGCCTCATCTATTATAATTAATTTACTTTTTTTCAATTTTTTTGCTTGTAATGATGTCATGCGAATATCTGACACAGAGGTTTCTAAAATAGGCACTGGAAGTTTAAAGCCACTATGTACAGTTCTTCCACATTCTAACAAAAGTGCAGCAATTCCAGTAGTGGCAAAGGGCAGTGCTATTTGACCTTGTTACAAAACTCATTAATAAATTATATAGATATGTTTTTCCAGATCCGCCAGGTCCATCAAGATAGAAATATCGCTCTTTGACCATGTCATCATCTATTGCATTTTTAATGGCATTAAAGGCTTGCAATTGTCACATATTTAAAGTTGCAAGTCTTTCTTCTGTTCTTTCTACTTGTAGTTGAATGTCATAGTCTTCAAAGTTTATGTCATCTATAAGACCCGGATCAGGCCAATTAAAACTTGCACAACTTAATCCATGAGTTAAAAATACTTCTTGAATTTCCATAAATGCTTTTAAGTGTGCAATAGGTTCATTGTATCGTTGCATAAAGTCTTCAGCCACATTACTTTTAAATGTGTCCCACAAAGCTAATGCATTTGGTGAATTTGAGAAGATACAAATAAATGCAATTTGTTCCCTCATCTGCCGTGGCATTTGACATAGTGCTGCTTCTTCTAGACATCTTTCCTATTCTGTATCATCAGCTAGTAAGTTTCTATGTCTTGCAGCTAAATGGAAGGATTCATATACTATGTCATTAACAGTTCTTAAGTGTTCAAAACTTTGTGCTCCAGGAACATTTAAAAGTAATAGTCGTAAGCAGAAACGTTCAAGATCTCTTGGACTGACTGTGTAAATTCTTGGGATTATTTTATTTCCTCTGCTTTTTCTATGTCTCCATAATCCATTCACAAAAACATATTGATATGGAATTTCAATATATAAGAATTGTGTTGCTTGTGAATCTGTAGAATTTAATTCAAACCATGCAGTTAGTGTAGTGTGACAATGCTCAGTTTGGGCCTATGCATTACTTTAATTTCCAGCATGGAAATACACTAAATGTCTTTGTGGCAAATGTACTGCTAATCTATATACTGCATGTGATCTATCATGCATTTCAAATTTTAAAAGGTGCCACATAGCTTCTGGTGCATTTACATAGCGAGCATCTAAATGAGATGCAAGTTCATCATGTAGTAACTCAGTGCTTTCGGAGTTGTCTGCACTTTTAACAACTACCGTAGCTGCATCATAGCCTTTGTAAATATATTTGTACACATAATTAATGGATTTGATGGAAGTGCAGGCATCTACATTAATGTGTGCATTATACTTCATGAGTAAATGTGGATTGTAGGGTACTACATATCTATTGTCAACTTTTTTCCCACGAATAATGGCACTATCTCCTTCTCTTCTTTTATAAAGTGGATAGCCATCACAATTGGCATACGTTTTGTCTCTATAATCTTTTGGAAAATCTTTGGAACATTTATTTTTTTCCATACATGGTGATTGTGGATTAAGCTCGCCACAGGGTTCATGAATCATGCGATGAGTAACAATCTCATATAGTTCTGGATAGTTCAGCAACAATGACTGAATCCACTTTCTCACCAGTATCTAATTTATCTTTTTCTTGAATTATTATGAGAAGATGTGCATGTGGAAGGCCTCTTTTTTGAAATTCAATTGTATATACATAAGCAAGACATTTGCCAAATAAGTGCCTTATAGTGATGTCACGTATTAATTCATTTAATTTTAAAAACTCTGGCCACTAAATCTGGTCTATCGGAAGGACTTTGGGCAAGAAGTAAATTTTGTGTAATTTCTGGCCATTGGGGATTACATGTAAATGTAGTAAATAAATCGGTTTTCCAAATTTTGTGACAATAGCCATAGCATCATTGTATTTTTCTCTCATATTTCGAGGAGATCCTTAAAAAGAAGATGGTAAAATGATGGCTTTGCCAGCTGTCATGTCTCTGCTTGTAGCCACCTCAGCAACATAGTCCATTAGTCCAGAATATTGTTCTACACGTAGTTTATCTTGTTGATATTTTATAAAGTTTAAATTATTGGCCTCAACTTGCAAATAGGAATCAATAATCCATTGTTGTGTTAGTTTTCCACCACATAAAATTGGATTAAATGTATTTCGAATGGCAATTTGAGCTACTTTAAATTCAAGCATAGAAACATTATTTCAGATTCTGGCTTTAGCATTTGGGTAACTGGGAAGGGTTAATTTTGGTTGCCAACCTGCTTCTCCGTGTGGGGAAAAAATGGGATATGTCATTGGATCTAAATTTGGACTTAAGATACTGACATTAATGAATGGTTGCTCCTCATTTCTGGGATATATTCTAATGTCTCTTTGAGATGGTGGTTCTCCTTCATCATTTTGAAACACCATTGCAACTTCATTTGATGTTGGCAAGTTATAACGGCGTTTATCAGTATGTTTATCTCTTTTAAGCACCATATTCACCTTTGGGATTGGTAATTGATGTCTTTCTGCACGAAGTTGTTGTTCATTTTCTACTTCTGACAATTTTTTATAAGCTTTAGTGTAGGGGTTATTGGCCATAATGTTATCTAGCTCTATAAAAACACTGGGTAAGCATTTTTTATTTTCTTGCAGCTGCATACGTTGGTCAACAGCTTCCATTTTATCTAGGACATATAGTTGAGCAAATTTTCTTTGCTCTCCTTCCTCTGGATGTAAATGGGAAGTGTGATGGTAAATTTGGCCTTGGACTTTAAAACAGTAAGGACCATGTCCTGGTACATTAGCAGCTAATCTTGCCCCCATAGATGCGAACGATATGGCACTATTGTAGGATCTTATGTTTGTCTTAAAGTTTTTGTAGTTTGGAAAAGTAGGTTCAGTCATAATGTTTTGTAAATAGATTGGAAATTGTTTTCTTTCTGGAAGTTTGACCTTGCCTTTTTGACAGCAACTAATAAATTGGCCATCTCTGGGTCTCTCCTGTTTAAAATAATAGGCCTCACAAAACTGACATTGAGTATTCATGTCCCCACAATTATGAACCTCTACAGCTAAAGACTTGAGTAAAGGACAATTTGCAAAGCATATATCAGTTTCAGTTTCAAATTCATCAGTTGAAATGTCATGTGATGTTTCAGCAACAGGTTGTAAATGCTTTGTTTTTTCGGTGGCTTTTTTTGATATATCTTTTATTTGTTCAGGTAAAATGTCATGTGATGTTTCAGGAACAGGTTGTAAATGCTTTGTTTTTTGGTGGCTTTTTTTGGTATATCTTTTATTTTTTCAGGTAAATTGTCATCTGATGTTTCAGGAACAGGTTCTAAATGCTTTTTTTTTTTTTTAATAGCTTTTTTTGGTGTATCTTTAATTTTTGCAGGTGATAGTCTTCTGCTTTCAATTCTTTTGCGTTCTTTTTCTTGTCGAATTTCCTTCTGCTCCAGTGTCTGCTGGTTGGCCTATCTTTCTTGTCGTTCTCTAGCTTGACGTCTTATCTTTTCTTGTTTGCTGTCGTTATTAGCCATGTTAATCTGTAAAATAAAATAATGTATTATTAGTTTAGTTTGAGATATTAAGTTTGTTTTTTAAATATTTTATTAGCAACAGTTTGTTTCTATGTGATTGTAGTTCATTGTAGCTGAACTTTCTTTGTATTCTTAAATAAGTGTGTTTTATTTTTTTGCTCTTACTTTCTGTCGTACGTTGTAATTTTTGTCTTACATGTATAGCACACTCAAGGTAATTATATAATAGCTTCTTCTACATGTTGTAGGTGTATAATGTTAATTGAAATGGATTTTGTTTTGTTTGTTAATTGCTTTTTTTGTTATACTTTTGGCTTATAGGCATAGTAGAGGGCAAAAATTAGTCTTTGTAAGTTGTTCTGAAGGGGATTTTTGTAATAGTATTTTTATATTTTATTTAAAGGCTTATATGTTGGGGCTGTGAAAAGGTTAGTATTGTTGTTTTTTCGGTGTTATTAGTATTTATTAGTATTTGTTGTAGTATTCTATTTTATAAGTGTGGTTAGGTTTTATGCTTAATATTGTACATTAGGGCTGGGAATTGAGAATGAAAAATGTTATTTAGTCTGTGTTTTGACAATTTTTTGGACTATGCTGTTTTATGTTGCTTATTTTTTTTTGCCTAGATTGATGTTTGGGTTTACTGTTAAACATTGTTGTCCGTAAAAGACAAATAACAGGTAAATGACAAATGTGTCAGTAATATTTTGGTAAAGGTTATAATTAGTGGTTGTTATTGTTATTGTTTTTTTTTTTTTCTGTTGACATGGATGCAGAGCAAACATGTTTATTTAGTTTTCTCTTTTTTTACTTGTTATACTGTACCTTGTTTGAAGTGTGATTTCAAGCAGAATATTTCTTGGTCCGCTGTTGTAAGTCTTGGTCCGATGCTCTTCACGCAGTGTCTGTAAAAGAAAAAGGTAAAATGTTATTTGATCTGAATGTATTTGTAATGAATAGCATATTTAATTTTTTTCGTCTATTCTATCTGTTATGTTGAATTTTTCTGCTATGGTGTTTTTTGTGCAACCCTTTAAAATACTTTAATTGTATTTGTACATTCAAGTTATCCTATTTTTTTTTACTGTAATTATTAATGTTTTTCTCATTTTGGATATGATCGCAATGCTTTTAGCATTATCCTGTTTTGTGTCCACCACTTTTTTGCTTATTTAGGCTTCTTTGTAAGGCTTATAGGTTGTTAAACAGTAAAGAAGAATATTAATTTACTTTTCTATCTGTTTGTGATTTTTTGTACAATCCTGTTTTGTGACCACCATATTTTGCAAGCTTTATTTGCTTAATTAGTCTTCTTTGTGAGGATTAAATGTTGTTGGACAGTAAAAACAAATGTGAATTGCCTTTTCTATATCATGTTGCGCTTTTTTGTTTTATCCTGTTTTGTGTTCACCACTTTTTGGTTGCTGCATTTGGCTTGTGGGTGATGGTTGGAGGTTATTTTACAGTGAAGAGGAGGAATACTTTTGTTTTATGTATGTTGCTAATGTTTCGGATGCTATACTGTTTTGTGGTCACCTCCTTTTTTTTTCTCTCTGAAACTGTCTATCTTTGTAAATTGTATAGGTCTTTGTGAAGTTTGTTGAACTGTGTTGTTTTGTTCTTTATTACATTTGTATTTTTTTTTTTTAAGTTTCATATTGGCGGCCATTAAACATATATATTGACTTTTTTTTTTCTACTTCTTATACTATTCATTGATCGAAGTCTTGTTCTTGTCCGAATGACAGAGGGTCCCCTCCTGCCAATCTTAATCCACCAGTCTTCTTGTAGTGTCTGTTTGAAAAAGAAAGTTAAATGGTTAATTGTATATTTCTTATTTTTGATTTTGCAAAGCATGGTCTTTTTCAACATGTAATGTATTATTCTATCTTAACTCTTCTTCTTTCTTTCTGTTCTTTAAATGTGATTCTCTTTGACAGTCCACGGTGCAAATTCTTGAGTGACGCTGTTGATGCAGAGTCTGTTTGAATAGTGAAAAAAAGGGCAAAGATTCAGCTTCAGGTTACATATGTATTAGTGTCATATTTTTTTTGCTATGAGTTGCAGTAAATTAATGTCATTTAAATATACTTGTTTCATTACTTTGAGTTAACATTAGTTTGTTGTAGGGCCTACACACATAAATGTGCGTGTCACATGTCACTATACATGAATCCTATTTTCATAGTTAAAGTTTGTCTTTTTTTTTTTTTACTGTCTTGGTAATAAAATGTAATATATTATAGCTTACCTCTCAGTTTTAATTTGCACAGTGCAAAGTAGGAATTTAGGAAATAATTATCTTCTCAAGTAAGAGCAGCAGTTAACTATCCAGTCACTCCGTTCATCACCTGAGGAGAAATGTAGAATTTTCTGGAAAGTAGGCAGTATTTATAAACTTGGAGGTGCCTGAGGCCGTTAAAACACAATACGCATGCGCTATTTGCGTTCCAGCGTACAATTTGCGTACCAGCCGTCATTTTATGCATAGTAGTTGTCATTTTTCTTTAAAATGGTGGTTAATATCAGTGTGGTACGTGCCGCATATTATGTGTTATGTACATCGTAAAGTTGACTGTAGCGTTGTTTCAGTTTTGAAAGTCACTGTAGTATTGTTGCGTCTGTAGCCTTGTTTTCGTTTTGTTCATCGGACATTTTTTCTCTCGCTTAGGTGATTTTCGGCTGTTTAAACTGTTTTTTGGACTTAAATGGACGTGTAACTTCACTTTTCGAGGTGCTGGATGCCCCCCCTTGCTGTAGGCTTTTTATGTGTTTGTTGTGTTTATTTATTGTGTTTGTCATGTTTTCATTTGCGCTGTTTTTGGCCGTTTTTTGTGTGTTCGGAATGGGTCGTAGTGCGTCACGTATTTTTTGCGAGGGCCACAGTTGCTGACATGGAGCGCATGCCAGCAACTGCGGCCCTCGATTTGCGAGGGCCGCATGCTCGCTGTGCGAGTCTGCAAGCGTTAGCAACAGCTCGCACGCTCACAACTATATATGTAATATCACATTTATCTTGACTTTTATGTTCCAAGCTTGAATAACGTACATTATATGGGAATACACAATAATATTGAGTAAGTATACTACTATCTTGAATAATTGCACTTGAAAATATGCTGTATGTTTTTAGAATGGGAAAAATAAAATAATAATCTCTAATGCATGATCTCTATCATTTTGTTTTCTCTGGATCCGCTTCCTGGGGTAGGAGAAGACTTTGAATACACAGGAGAAGTTTCTGTCTACACATGGGGGACATTGGGAATGTGGCCTTTACAACGGTCAGTGCATTCATTTGGTCTAATGGAACATAAATTAGTTTACAAGGAATGCACTCTTTTGAGAAAATAACAGTGAGGTTCAGTTGAGAAAAGAAAATGGGGTTACCCAGCAGTATAGAATCATTGTTTATAAAAGATAAAAAAGTTTAACAAAATTTAGCACTGCTCTTGGTTAGAATGTAAAACGTGTACTACTTATATGTCCTCTTCTAATGATGCCCTTGGTTAGAATGTAAAACATGTACTACTTATATGTCCTCTTCTAATGACTAATGACTCTTTTTGAAGTAAGCTGTTCTCTTGGATTGATGTCACTTTGACCACAATGGGTGTTCTTTTAAGAACTTAAGAACCTCATGCCACTTAAGGTATGTTCTTTTTTTACCGACCATTATTAAGATAACATGCATTTTTGTACTGTCTCCTCATGAATGGAAACATCTTCCCAAAGCTTACATCTCCTACCCAGGTAAACTCAAAACCTTCTCTTAACTTTCAAATTTCTCTCTTCTCTCCTACCACATTCTTATCTCTATTTCTTTTAAACACAAAGACAGCCCCCCGCCCCACCTTAAATTTTTGCCATGTGTTTAATATTTTTTTATTTGTACTTAACCTTAGAGATTTGCAGTGGTGGTAGAACTCAGTTGTGTCACTTCTTGCACCATTTCCATGAGAAGTGCCATTGAAGAGATGAGGGCCCTAATGATGTCACTACTTCAGCACAGAAAGGAACAGGAAAACATGAGGGTTTAGGGAGCATTGCAGCTGTGACCCTGACCTTTGTGCCCAGTTGATAAATCAACTAAAGTCAATTGGAGTCAATTGGATTCTATCACTATAATAAAGCATGTTTACAAGAATAGCCATCTACTAGCTGCTGCTGCACCTCATGTTATGGGTATGTTTTTTACTAACCAAGAATGCTGAGAATATCAAACCATCTACTGTTGTTGCTGCATTGGTTAAGAATGGTGGACCTCATGTTACTTGAGGTAAGTTCTGTTTAACTTCTCATTTAATTCCATGATTCTGTCTTATTCTGTCAAATGTATTGGGTACAGATTGAATCAGGCTGAGACAAGTAAGGTAAGAGACCAGGAAACAGCAGCAGAATAAGTGTAAGAGACCAGGAAACCGCAGCAGTCACTAATTGTACAAATATTCTGTATATCTAGTTTTATTTTATGAAAAAATTATAGGGGCAAATCCAAACGTAGAAAGGAAAGTTTTACCTTTCTCACCGTTGGCTCAGGTAAGTATAGAGTGAAAGATGAGTAAATTCTGTGTGAGAAAGGAGATATGAAAGGTGTGTGAATGTCCAGTAACAATGGTTGAAGCCTTGTTGTGGTGTTACTGCTCATATGGGAATGCCCATGTGCTAATTCAACTCTCTATCCATCCCTCTCACTTTATCCCTCACTATCTCTTTCTCTATCTAACCCCTCTCTCTCTCTCTCTATCCCACTCTCTATCTATATCTATATATATATCCCCGTTTCTACTTATCCCCTCTCTATCCCACTCTCTATCTATCCCTCTCTTCCTATCTCTCTATTCTTCCCTCTCTCTGTCTATCCCCTTTCTCACTATCTATCAACCTCCCTCTATCTAAATATCCCTATCCATACCTATCCCTCTATCTATCCTTCTCTCTCTCTATCCATCTCCCCCTCCACTCTCTATCCCTCTCCTCTCTCTCTATCCCCCTCTCTATCTATCTCCCCCTCCTGTCTCTCTCTATCCCCCTCTCCTCTCTCTATCTCCCCCTCCTCTCTCTTTCTCTCTCTCCCCTCTCTCTATCTCCCCCTCCTCTTTGTTCAGAATAAACGTCCATAACCATATTATGCAGCTGCTTGATTCTGATTGGTTGATGCTGCAGCTGACAGGCAGAGAAATTGATACAATTCCTAGCACAGTAAATGTAGGCTCAGCTAGGCTGAGTGGGACAGCATTACGATGCTCTATATGATCTACTAGGAAATTGCCTGTCAAAAATGCCGGGAATAGAATTGTAAGCCTGGCAATGCTGTTTGCCACACAATGTGAGGCAATGACCACTCTGAGGACCTTCGGCACTCATTGCAAGCCTCTCCCCCCCCCCCTCTTCCCCTGTGGCCCGGTGTAGTCTAGGCTCCTGGCGATTGTTATTGATTGGGTTAAGTGTTACTGGCTTGGGTTTAAGTGTTAATGTCATTGTTAAGTGTTACAAGTTTCGTGCTCCTTTTTACGGCCTTCGTTTTCGACAAATTACAGTTTGACAGTTATATGTGACTAGCGAATTGCCCGTCAAAAAATGACGGCAATGAAATTGTAAGGTAGCTAATGGTGTTTTGTGCGTACTACTGAAATATATAATACAACTAGCGAATTGCCCGTCAAAAAATGACGGCAATGAAATTGTAAGGTAGCTAAATTAGTAAATGAATATAGTGTACCTATTTTGAAGCATTGTGATGAAGAGGTGGCAATCTGTGTTGATGTTGCTGCAGCATTAGTGGTGTGGAGCTGCTGTGTAAGCATGCTGAATGTGTGCACTGTGTGGTATGAATATCCGTAGGTGGTTTGTGGCGTTTTGCGAGTTTCTTGTGGTGTTTTGCGAGTTTCTTGTGGTGTTTTGCGAGTTTGTTGTGGTGTTTTGCGAGTTTAGAGTGCTGTAGCCTCGTTTTCGTTTTGTTCAGCAGCCATTTTTTCTGTCGCTTAGATTTTTTTTTAGTCTCAAAAGTCTTTTATTTCGAGTAAAATCGAGGTGTAAGTTGCATTTTTGAGGTCCTGGGTGCTCCCTCTTGGTGTAGGTAAGGTTTTTATGTATGTGCTGTGTGTATGTATTGTGTTTTAAATGTTTGTATGTCGGCGTGTTGCGTCCGATGTTTGCGAGGTCGTAATGTGTGGTAACGTGTTTCGTAGGTTGTTTGCGTTCCTCGTAAAATTTAGCGAGTGTCGTAATTTGTGTGTCGTGTTTTTTGAGTAGCGACGTGAAGTTTGCGAGGGTTTGAGGCCCTTGCCCAGTGACCTCGCCAGCAACTGAGGCCCTCGCTTCGCGAGGGGCCTCAGTTGCTGACATGGAGCGCCTTCGGCGCTCCATGCCAGCAACTGAGGCCCGTGCCCAGTGACCTCGCCAGCAACTGAGGCCCTCGCTTCGCGAGGGGCCTCAGTTTCTGGCATGGAGCGCCTTCGGCGCTCCATGCCAGCAACTGAGGCCCTTGCCCAGTGACCTCGCCAGCAACTGAGGCCCTCGCTTCGCGAGGGGCCTCAGTTGCTGACATGGAGCGCCTTCGGCGCTCCATGCCAGCAACTGAGGCCCGTGCCCAGTGACCTCGCCAGCAACTGAGGCCCTCGCTTCGCGAGCCACGGGCTCGCTATGCAAGCCCGCAAGCGCGAGCAACGACCCGTACGCTCACAACTATATATGTGATTAATAAATGAATATACTTTACCTATTTTGAAGAATTGTGTTGAAGAGCTGGCAGTCTGTTTTGATGTTGCTGCAGCAGTAGTGGTGTTGAGCTGCTGTGTAAGCGTGATGAATGTGTGCAGTGTAATAGTGTGCGTGCGCAAGACGAAACAGCGTAGTTATGTACTTCCACATTGGCATCAAATGGCGGGTAATGTGTGGTATGCGTCTTAGCGGAATATCCGTAGGTCGTTTGTGGTATTTTGCGAGTTTGTTGTGGTGTTTTGCGTGTTTAGAGTGCTGTAGCCTCGTTTTCGTTTTGTTCTGCGGCCATTATTTCTCTTGCTTAGCAAATTTTTTAGTGTCTAAACTCTTTTATTTTCAGTTAAATGAAGGTGTAAGTTGTTTTTTGAGGTCCTGGATGCTTCCTCTTGCTGTAGGTAAGCTTTTTATGTATGTGCTGTGTTTATTTACTGTGTTTTTAATTTTGTCATGTTCGAGAGTTGCGTCTGATTTTTGCGAGGTCGTAATGTGTGGTAACGTGTCCTTTATGTTTTTTGCGTTGCAAGGTAAAGTTTGCGAGGGTCGCAGTTGCTGGAAAGGAGCGCCTTTGGCGCTCCATGCCAGCAGCTGAGGCCCTCGCCCGCTGCCCTCGCTACGCGTAAGCAACAACTCCTACGCTCACAACTATATACGTGATAGCAGCACTATGGAAAGTCACCAGCCAGAGGGGAAGGCACACAAAGGGTTATTTTAGAGTCATAGATGCATATTTTTAACAAAATTATATGAAAGAAGACATGAAAGCTGATTCACTGAAATTTGGGCCACCCCACCTACTGGCCCCTGCGGGTGGTCAGTTAACAGGAAAGATCCCTATCTATCTATCATCCTATTTATTTAAGTATGTACCTATCAGTCTATCTATCCATTTATCTATCTACATACTCACACACATGTGTTTAGTATATATAGATGGAGATAACTAGACACAAACAAGCATGTTTATATCTATAACACCTTATATATATATATATATATATATATATATATATATATATATATATATATATATATATATATATATATATATATATATATTCATATTATCTATCTCCTCAGCACACCCCTCTCACGCAGGTGCTTCAGCTCTGAAGGGTTAACCCCCGGCAGGCCCACAGATCCTGATAACAAATGGCAGGCCGTTATGCAATGTCCCGGCCCTCCCCTCTGTCTGTGCAGCTCGGCCGCTCTCAATGTTACCAGGAAGCTCAGGCTGGATGTATTTGTGCCGCTTCTCTCCTCTCTACACATGCTGCTGCTCAGCTACCTTGTCTGGGCTGTCGGGCGGTGAGATCAGGGACACTACGGGAGAAGGGAGAGCCTGAGCAGGCTCAGCCCAGGTGAGTGCCCCGGGTGGTGAGGTGACAAGTCCCCCCCTCCCTGATGGACCTGTCAGCACTATCTGGTGATTGTGTATTGCTGACTCGTGCTTGATCATGGCCTCCCCGGTGCTGACTTGTTTAGGTTGGCATGGAGGAGGCTGCCAGTGCTGTGACATGGCTCTGGCACTTGTCCTGTGACAAGTGTCCTTGGCACTTGTGCTGTACACAGGCTTCTGGTTATTTTCATTAGGTCCAATGGATTGTATTTCAACAGCAGTTTAAAAAAAATAAAGATTTATTGCTGGCCTTGGTCAGCCAGTCTTATTTGCAGTCCCTGCAATGGGTTACATGTATATTATATCAAACCAGGACCATGATGTCTTTAATGTAGTGATCATGTCCAGTAATGGTTATATCATACATGAACTGCACATATGTAATTTAAGTGTATTAGATATCATATGCACTGTATATTTTTGATTATTACACATGCATACAATGTTTAAAAGGTTACTCTCCTTTATATGCATGTGGCAAATTTCCTTTTGTGTATATTTTTGAATGATTAAATGGTTCAGTGATTCTGTACATGCACATTGGTACAGGAGGAGATGAGGGCCCTGCTTTGTGAGAGTTTCCTCTACAATATTGGTGCTGAAGACGTGAGGTCGGGGGCTGCTTGATGGATAGATGGTATAGGGAGAAAGAGGTGTGAGACAGCCTGGGTAGACTGCATTGTGTGTGTATATAAATAGATATATATATCTCTATCCTGTTATGTGCACAGGAAGCCTCCTGGGGCCGGGCTCGCTCGCGTCCTGATGTAATCCCTAAACCCCTAACCCCCCTACACCCCTTGCCGGCCCTAACCCTTACCCTAACTCCCTAAGAGTAACTTCCTAAGCCCCTAACCCCCTACACGACTTACTAGCCCTAGCCCTCTAAACCTTACCCGAAAATTCCTAACCACTTACTGGCCACTTCGAGACAACTGCATCGGGACGTCGGCGGTGCGCTTCCCGTGCGTGCACATAACAGGATAGGTCCATATATATTGTTCATTATCAATTAACAATGAATCCACATATTACAAGGACCAGAGATCTAAAAAGGTTGAATTTGAAGTCTTTTTTCAACCTCAAGTACTGTAACTATGTAATAGCTAGTTCCCACCCTGGTGGTCAGTGGGTAGGATTCAGTGATTTTACCGCTGCGACCAGGGTTCGATTCCAGTCAGGGAACCAAGAGGTTACACCACCCTGAAGCCATGCAGGGTTGGGACTGGTCAGTACTTGGATGGGAGACTACCTAGTAACACCAGGAACTGTATGCTGGTGCCCACTGGAGAAAGAACTGGCAACCCACTGCTGTATCTCTGCCATGAATACCAGTTGGAGCATGGTGTGTTGTGGACCATGAGGTCACAGAGAATTAGACATGACTGAATGATGCAAACACAAGTAAAAGCCTTTTCTGATCTCTACCTTGTCGTGGTAAAGGGGCTTGTGTACTTCTATGAAGCTAAACCATGTAGGGTCACCTAAGATGGGCAGGTGTAGTAGTGAGGTCAGATAACTCCCTTTCCAATGGCAACCCACTCCAGCATCTTTGCCAAGAAAACCCTACGGGTAAGCACCACCAGACACAAGATGTTCCTGTCGCGCTGCAGGCCATTGGGTCCTGTAAAGTTGGACATGAATGAAAGACTGAACAACAAAAATGTATTAGTGGTCAGTGGTGCATGTGTCCAGTGATTAGTTAAGTGTGTTAGATAATTCATGTATTGTATATGTGTCCAGTAATTGTAAATTACGTTATACCATGGACAGTTTATCTCTGGCACCCTGAAACAACATAGGGTTAAAACTATTGTGTTTTCCTGTGTTAGAGACTGCTTTTATTGAATACTTATCTGCATTTCATCCTCTTTTTTTCTTTACTTGCTGATGTGTGCTTGGATAACATGTATGCATCACTTTAGTAGAGGAATAGCATGTACATGTTTCTAGTGTGCTTGGAAAACATGTACGCATCACTTTAGTAGAGGAATAACGTGTACATGTTTTTATTGTGCTTGGGAAAACATGTATGCATCACTTTCATAAAGGAATAACGTGTACATGTTTCTAGTGTGCTTGGGAAAACATGTATGCATCACTTTCATAGAGGAATAACGTGTACATGTTTCTAGTGTGCTTGGGAAACATGTATGCATCACTTTCATAGAGGAATAGCGTGTACATGTTTCTAGTGTGCTTGGGAAACATGTATGCATCACTTTTGTAGAGGAATAGCGTTTACATGTTTCTATTGTGCTTGGGAAAACATGTATGCATCACTTTTGTAGAGGAATAGCGTTTACATGTTTCTATTGTGCTTGGGAAAACATGTATGCATCACTTTCATAGAGGAATAACGTGTACATGTTTCTAGTGTGCTTGGGAAAACATGTATGCATCACTTTCATAGAGGAATAGCGTGTACATGTTTCTAGTGTGCTTGGGAAAACATGTATGCATCACTTTCGTAGAAGAATAGCGTGTACATGTTTCTAGTGTGCTTGGGAAACATATATGCATCGCTTTCGTACAAGAATAACGTGTACATGTTTCTATTGTGCTTGGGAAAACATGTATGCATCACTTTCGTAGAGGAATAGCGTGTACATGTTTCTAGTGTGCTTGGAAAACATGTATGCATCACTTTCGTAGAGGAATAACGTGTACATGTTTCTAGTGTGCTTGGAAAACATGTATGCATCACTTTCATAGAGGAATAGCGTGTACATGTTTCTAGTGTGCTTGGGAAAACATGTATGCATCACTTTCGTAGAAGAATAGCGTGTACATGTTTCTAGTGTGCTTGGGAAACATATATGCATCGCTTTCGTACAAGAATAACGTGTACATGTTTCTATTGTGCTTGGGAAAACATGTATGCATCACTTTCGTAGAGGAATAGCGTGTACATGTTTCTAGTGTGCTTGGAAAACATGTATGCATCACTTTCGTAGAGGAATAACGTGTACATGTTTCTAGTGTGCTTGGAAAACATGTATGCATCACTTTCGTAGAGGAATAACGTGTACATGTTTCTAGTGTGCTTGGAAAACATGTATGCATCACTTTCGTAGAGGAATAACGTGTACATGTTTCTAGTGTGCTTGGAAAACATGTATGCATCACTTTCATAGAGGAATAGCGTGTACATGTTTCTATTGTGCTTGGGGAAACATGTATGCATCACTTTCGTAGAGGAATAGCGTGTACATGTCTCTATTGCTTCCTGGTATTTCTCAATGTGTAGCCCTGTGGGTGTTTTAATGAAGCTGCATTTCAGCCGGAGAGTGGGTAGAGAACAGCTGAGTGATTTATTCACATCTATATATAATATTTTTGTGCTTATTAAACTGTTTCATGCACCTGGGCATTTGGTCTTAAGAAACAAAAAGTATGACATATACATATTCATTAACTAGGAACAAATCAATTATTGCTTTTTAGGTTTAGACATTGTTAATAGTTTGTTTTTCATAAGCTGTGCAGAAAAAGTTATTTACTAGGGAATAGGTTACTGCTGTTTTAATGTGCTTTTTATGTAGAGAATAGGATATTTACTTTGAATGATCAGTTGCTTTATATTAAATAACTTTTAGTATTGCCACAAGCTACATTTTCATAGCGGCATATCGCCATATAGTGTGTATCACGTGTCCCGTGTTTGCCACGACTAAACAATTGCAGCATTTTTAAGGCCATTTTGTTATTTTGTGTGGCATAAACTAGTTGTAGTGGTTGGTACTGCCAGTTTTGTGACAGATAAATAATTGTTTGTTGCTAAATCACTATGAGACAAGCAGATTGTTTATCATTTATCACTAGAGACATTGTTTCCTGTTTGTGCTGTAAGAATTTGAACTTCTAATTCGGGTTCATTACTGTACTGATAACGGTTATGATGAAATGTAAAATACTAAAATACTGCGATGGATACCAACATAAGTCGTGGCAAAGCCATGAAACCAGAGAGCCAAGGCTCCTAAAAGTTTATTTGAGTGATTCTAGCTCCAAGCGGCTTACAAGTTGCAGGCTTTAACGGCCGCCATTTTTTTTCAGACCCGTAACTCGAAAGCCATTTGGGGTCTCCCAAAAAAAGCCAGTTGATTAGAAAAATACCTTACAACCTCACACACAGCACCCGGAGGGGGTGTTGAGCAGGGAGCCTGTAAGTGAGGTCGCAAGCTAATTTGCTATTTAATTGGTGTTTTTTTGACGGTCTCAGAACGGCTAGGTGAGAGAAAAAATGGCGGCTGTAAAACCGTAATTTTTTTTCAAGTCTGTAAATCCCAAAAGTATTTTGGGCTTGGGGGGGAAATGATCAATTTCCCAAGCCCGCAAATGGTTTCACACCTGTAAATGGAAATAGGAGGAGGGAGAGGGTGGAAAGACACAGGGGAGGGATTGTTGGGGTAGAGGGGGGCAAAGAGACATGGGAGGGAGAGAGGGGGAAACTGACACAGGGGAAAGGAGAGGCGTGGAAGAGACACAGAGGTGAGAGAGGCTCGCAATGGGTGGAAAACAGCATTGCCAGGTTTCAAATGTTATTGCCGCCATTTTTGACGGGCACATCGCTAATGTCTTTATATAAGTTTGTCAGCCGCTAACCTAACAAATAATATAGAACAAGGCCTGTATGCTGTATGTATTCTTTTCTAAGAAACCAAAATTACATTTTTGTAATTCCATTTTAAAGTCTGCAAGGCCATCCTCTAAATCTGTTAATATTTATCATGATGGCATGAATTGATGCTAAGAAAATACTTAATGCACCATATTTATAATATTGATTAATTGTTGTTTAAAGGCCAATTTTGTCAAAAATAACTTAAAGAACTACAATGATACCTTTGGAACTCAACTATAATCCGTTACGGACGGCAGGTTGAGTACCAAGGTAGCATTTTCCATAGGTATCAATTTGGTAAATTTTAAATAATCCATTCCGAGCCCCAGAAATGTCACGTTTTACGTTTTCTGTTGATGTTATTTCTTGATATGAAACAGACATAAAAAAAAAAACAATAACAAGAATTTAACTTCACTTCAACTGTTCTGAGATTACTTGAGGCCCAATGGGATGGTGGCAATGTAGAGGAGGAGAGGTTATTGCTTGGAACTTTTGGTTCTTATAGGCACAGTCTACACTTTGGTTCTTATAGGCACAGTCTACACTTTGGTTCTTATAGGCACAGTCTACACTTTGGTTCTTATAGGCACAGTCTACACTTTGGTTCTTGTAGGCACAGGCTGCTCTTGCAGACCCTAACTACACTACGCCACAGAACAGAACTTTATTCCACTTGCTGTAATAGGATGCGGGGTGGCACGAGCACGTCGAGTTCCAAGCCAATGTTTCAGACAGACGCGTCAAGTTCAGAGGAAACCGTGAACTGAGGGTCCACTGTATCTTCATTTGATTTAAAATCTTCTCTGAAATAAATAGAACCATTTTTTGATGTCTTAATATTGTAAACGTTATATAGCAAGTATATACAGCAAATTACTTTGGATATGGCTGATTGTATTGACTTTAACTATAAACAGTTGGCCAACAAAATTTCTGCTGTGGACTATTAGCCATGCTGCAATATAGTTAAAGTGTTAAAGAACATTCCTGGATTTTACTAGGTTTATAATGTCCATGGGTAACTATTTACTTGTACTTTGTTTTATTAACAAATGTTTATAAGCTCTCTTTTTACTGCCTAATATCAAACAAATAGTCCCTGTATGGGTCTGCCCTCTTTAGAATGTACTGACACAGACTCCGCAGGTCTGGATGTGACGTGCTTTTCTGTAGCCTGTCATGGACCACGTCTCGGCAGCATGTTGCTGAGAGATGGTCATTGACTGGGTAATATGAGACACCGCACAGCAGATACAGCAGAGTTTCTGTCTTAGTGAGCTGCAGAGGGCAGACCAAGCTGTTTCTGTCTGTTTTGATTTTAGACCGTAAAAACAGAGCTTATAAGCACTTCTTGATAAAATACATAAAAATAAATATACGCCTGTAGACTATATACCTAGTAAAATGTAGAAGCCTTCCACGTCCCTTTTTAATCCATTATTAATGGTTAACAGAGTAAAAAAAAAAAAAATCTTTTACGTCTTGGCGTTGCTGTCTATGCAAGGACTCAGCCTTGAATATCATATTTCAAAGCTACATGTTCTCCACAGTTAAGAGCAGGAGTTTATTACTTGTCCTCTGTACTCGTTATTTGATGTCTTAATGAATAAGCTGTATTCAGCCTTTAGAAACAGCGTTAAAATGTGCTCACCATTAGATAAATGGTAGCTCCCTAGGTGTTAATGATTATACATCTCTGTTCTCCTTGCAGTGAAAACAGGTCAGACATACTACAGACATGACATTGTTTTTGCTCGCTTTTCTTTTTAATGTTTTACCAAGGTTTGCTTCATAATATTTAGAGCCCAAGGCATTCCAGTGCTAAATGAAATGTACAATTTGTTCCCAAATTAGTTAATCAGAACATTTAGTTATGGTAAACAAATGCAGATGTTTATACTCTGCATGGCATCTGATGTCAAATTCTCTTAATTACTAAGCTATGAGAGGTGCGCCCAAGGGCCTGCGCCGCCGAACATAGCAATGGCCTCGGTGTCGATTCAGTGCCATCGAGTTACGCCACAACGTCAGAGGTTATAATTAGGGCCTTCCCTGAAACTCGGACAGCACCATCTAGCGGCTACTTGCTGACACTGCAGCTTTAAGTGCTGGCGAATTTACAATGGTATAGAGAGAGAGAGAGAGAGAGAGAGAGAGAAAGCAGCATCTGACATCAGCAGGTAAATGCATATAGGGGGTAATAAAACACAACATATTTTATAGAAAACATGTATACACATATAGACATATGTGTATATATGTTTGGTCTGTGAGTGCTGCCGGCACTGGGGAGCTACAGTTCATTGAGGGAACCATGAATGCCAACATGTACTGTGACATACTGAAGCAGAGCATGATCCCCTCCATTTGGAGACTGGGCCGCAGGTGTACTCACTTTTGTTGCCAACGCTTTAGACATTACTGGCTGTGTGTTGAGTTATTTTGAGGGGACATCAAATTTACACTGTTATACGGGCTGTACACTTACTACTTTACATCATAGCAGAGTGTCATTTCTTCAGTGTTGTCACATGAAAAGATATAATAAAATATGTACAAAAATGTGAGGGGCGTATTCACTCTTGTGAGATACTGTGTGTGTGTGTATGTGTGTATATATATATATATATATATATATATATATATATATATATATATATTATATATATATATAAAAAAAAAATTTTTTATATGAAGTTATGCTGCTGTAGAATTTACCATTTTGGTTTCTGCTTGTCAACTTTCTTAGGCAGGAGGAGAAGCATTGGGAATGTAGCATCTAAAAATGCCAGGTAGTTTTACAAGGACACGTCTTCCTGAGAAATTAAGAGAAGATAAACTGAGAAAAGAATATTTATTCCTTGCATGTTAAAGTTAAAAATATAATTTTGTTTTGTATTTTTGTTTGCTTTCTAAAATATTTTTTCCCATTAACAAGCTTGGTTATTGTAAATTTTATATGGAATCAAATGATCACTGTGGTAGTTAAAAGGACCAGGCCGGTTTTTACTGGTTAAGCTGCTTAGCCATTGTTATCTACCTGTAGTCATGTTTGTTAATCCAGGTCAGATGAAACGATGTCAGTAAGACCTGATCTTTAAGTTGTCTCTGAGGACTGATGTAGGCTAAAGTTCTAACACTGGACATAAGTGTTAATTATGGCAGAGAATCTGCCATTCCCAGCCTATGACATACTTGGCTGGGTGTGTAGACACACTAGTGTCAGTATCACTGAACTTTCGTGGTCAGTTTTCCCCAATTATTTCTGTGTGTCTTAATATGCAGATTTTTGATTAAGTTTGCAAGATATAGTTAAGAATGATGTGGTAAAAGGCTAACATGGACACTGCAAGCCTCAGCGTGCTTTACACGATACAGTTCTTCCAAATATCCCCTATTACATACTAGCGAATTGCCCGTCAAAAAATGACGGCAATGAAATTGTAAGGTAGCTAATGCTGTTTGGTGTATAATAATGAAATATGTAATACATTAGTAAATGAATATACTTTACCTATTTTGAAGCATTGTGTTGAAGAGCTGGCAATCTGTTTTGATGTTGCTGGAGCATTAGTGGTGTGGAGCTGCTGAATGTGTGCACTGTGTGGTATGAATATCCGTAGGTCGTTTGTGGCGTTTTGCGAGTTTCTTGTGGTGTTTTGCGAGTTTAGAGTGCTCTAGCCTCGTTTTCGTTTTGTTCGGCGGCCATTTTCTCTCTCGCTTACAGTTTTTTTTTAGTCTCTAAACTCTTTTATTTCGAGTAAAATGAAGGTCTAAGTTGCATTTTTGAGGTCCTGGGTGCTCCCTCTTGGTGTAGGTAAGGTTTTTATGTATGTGCTTTGTGTATGTATTGTGTTTTTAGATTTTTTAATGTTCGCGAGTTGCGTCCGAGTGTTGCGAGGCCGTAATGTGTGTGAACGTGTGTCGTATGTTGTTTGCGAGTGTCGTAATGTGTGTGTCGTGCTCTTGGGGTTGCGACGTGAAGTTTGCGAGGGTCGCAGTTGCTGGCATGGAGCGCCTACGGCGCTCCATGCCAGCAACTGAGACCCTTGCCCAGTGCCCTCGCTTTGCGAGGGCCGAGGCTCGCTACGCGAGCCCGCAGCGTTAACAACAACTCGTACGCTCACAACTATATATGTGATATCACATTAGATACCGTATTTATCGGTGTATAACACGCACCAGCGTATAACACGCACCTCATTTTAAGAAGGAGATTTCAGGGGAATCAACCTCACTCCTCATCCTCAACCCCCCTCCTCATCCTCAACCCCCCTCCTCATCCTCAATCCCCATCCTCATCCTCAACCCCCCTTGTCCTCAACCCCTTTCCCCCTCCTCAACCTCCCTCCTCAACCCCCCTATCCTCAACCCTCTCCTGGTCAAGGAGCGGAGGCCAGAGCAGAAGCAGGTAAGTGAGTGGGAGGTATTTAAGGGGGTTTAGGTTGAGGAGTGGGTGGGGTTTAGGTTGAGGAGGAGGGGGGGTTTAGGTTGAGGAGGGGGGGGGTTGAGGATGAGGAGGGGGGAGGGAATATCGGCGTATAACACGCACCTATCATTTGCTCCCTATTTACAGGGAGAAAAAGTGTGTGTTATACGCCAATAAATACGGTATTTTCAGATCCTAAGATGAAAACTCTAATATTGGAAAAAGGGAACCTGAGTGAACAAATAACTATTATTTTTTCTATTTATTTTATCCAACACCAATTACTTAAAAGTGATTATCTATTTGTTACACAAACCCAATTAAAGGGATAAATAGTAATCTGATTACAGCCAGCCATGCTTAATATAAGCCTCATTTAATTTGACACTTGCATCAGAGACAAGTTATCGGCACAAATTATGAGATAATCAAAGGAAATTCCTGAAAAGATTGGAACAATTACAAAGCTATTACTAAGGGTCTTGGATGCCACCAAACCACAGTGAGCACCATAAGCTTTAAATTGATAACATTTGGAACAGTAATGCATCTTCCCAGGAGTAGTCCACCTTCCAAAATTTCTCCAAGGGTGCAGTGTAAAATCACCCAGAAACTCGGAAGTGATCATAAAAAATAGTCAAGGCGCTAAAGGCTTCTCTTGCCTTGACTAAGTTCAGTGTTCATGACTTCACAATCAGAGCCTGGGCAAAAATAGGCATTAGGGGAAAGTAGCAAGGCAGAAACCACTGCTAATCAAGATAAACATACATGTTTGTTTGGCTCTTATCTACCAAGAAGCACTTGAATTATCCACAAACATTTTGGTAGAATGTGGAACTTTTTGGATAACATGGGTCCCATTATATGTATAAAGCAAACCCAGCATTCCACTGTAAAAACATCATGCCAGCAGTCAAAGGTGTTGGTGATGGTGTGGGGATGCTTTGCTTCATCAGGACCTTAAAGTAAAGTCTTAAGGAGAATGTCGGGCTGTCTGGCAGTGAACTGAAGCATAGTTGGATCATGCAGCAAGACAATGATCCAAAACACAAAAGCAAGTCTATCAAAATGGCTGAATAGAAGCAAAATGTAAGTTTGTAGAGTGGCACATCCAGACCTAAACCCGATAGAGGTGTTCTAGCAATATCTGAAAATCCACCAATGTTTTTGATATAAAGCAATTCTGTGGAGAAGAGTGGCCTAAAACACCACCAATGAGATGTGGAAGACTGATGGCTGATCCGCTCTCTCTCTGCATTTGCAGTTTATGGGACATAATGTTGAATGGGCATACTGTTGAAAAACTTGAATTTTGATGTATGTACTAAACAGGGATCATAGCATAGCAGGTCCATCTCAGAATAGAGAAGGGGCTATATGGACAATCTTCAGAATGTACTATCATTTAAATGACATTAAAAATTATAGTAGGTCTGTAGCAAGAATGCTATTGAAATATAATTTGCAACATAACTTTGATAAATCACAATTTCTGTTTTAAATATTAATCTCAACACCAAAAATACCGATATATAATTGTTGTAATTGTGAGTTTGTTGGTAACACGATGTTAAAATTTGCGGGTTGCGCATACGAAATGAGAGCCAAAGGCGCTCCTCGCTAGGCCCGCAAATGACAGGCTACAAACGGCTTCTGAGTTCAGGCTTCCCTGCAGTACCAATAAAGCTCCGTGCTGGTGAGGCTGATTTATTAATAATAATATTATATGTAAGTATTTGTACAATTAGAGAGGTTCACTGCTTACTGCTGGGACCTTAACAACATTGTTGCTTACCACCTCATCAGTCTTCAGTATATCCAGGCCGGTATGATTGATTCAGATGATAAAACTGCATGATAACACGAGCAGATAATTTGTCATAGCAGTAACACAGATGAATACTGAGCCACACTATTTATTTATTTATTTATTTTTTGTTTGTTTAAAGACCATTCTTTTTATAGCCAAATATTATTGGTGTTTAAAAGTGACTTTTTTTAATTGGAAGTATCATTTTAATGTACACACTTTAATGAATCGTCAGTCTGAAAACATTTGTACAGTGTGCATATTTAATTTGCATATTCTTATATATTATATTAAGAGGCATTAGATTGTAAGTTCGCAAGTTTTCGATCTTGCATGGTGCTGTGGGGAAAGCTCTATGGACAATGGATTCTAAGCTCAAAGCCAGGGCCCTCCATCTTTTGTAATGTGTTAATATTATTTTGCCTTTATCGCAATGTATGGATAGCGCTACAGAATATGTTGTTGGGTTACAAATAGATGATAATAAGGTATACATTTATATGGTAAAGAAGGCTCAGATTAACAATAAGATTCCGCAAATAGTCATTATTTAATCAAACAACGCTTCAGGGAAATCTTAGCATATCATTTTAATGAGCCATCATTAAAAGTGGAATATGAAGGCGCTCTCTGGCTGAACCTGCCCTACGGGTTTCTTTTGTCTGAGGGGAAAATACATCTTTTTGCGAATATGAAATCTTATTATTTCTATGATGTACTGTTCTATAGGCTCACTAAATGTATTATTAGCTAGAACATGTGTTCTTGACATTTGGACAAATACTGCGATCTGTTTTGTGCTATAATGAACATTTTAACTTTACTTTTCATGTAAAGTATATAATATAAACGCTGTGAAGATTAAGAAAATATATTTTTAGTCTGGACATGCTCAATAATATTATTGGGAAGTGTGATATAAGTTGAGATGTTGTTCTAACACACCCTAGTTAATCAGAAGGAGGTCCTCATTTTATTAAAAACTGCATTTCCAGAGTTTTAAAAGTATGTTTTTTTCTTTTACATTTTCAGCATGCAGTTTTTCATCAAAAGGAAAAAAATTCTAATGTTTAAAATTAGCAAATTAGTGTGCCTTTCATTTTCCATGCCTGACCACTTCCAGAAGAGGTTGGCAGGGATGTAATTGTTATACTTTAAGTAGCACCTCTGGTATTAATTACTGCCAGGTTATTTTATTTTTTTTCCTGACGTTATTTTAGTCAAAATAATTGCTTGGTTAAATCAATGTTGCCTCGCTCACAAAATGAGCACATCCATTAAACGGTTTATTCTGTACTCTAACAAATGTATTCTAATGAATAAAGACAATTTTTGCTAGCTGATAAATGATGTCATAGTTAATCAAGTTTTATTCTTATTTAGATACATTGGGCCTCATTCAATTCGAGGCTTGCAACTTGCGGGATGTAGGCTGTATGTTTAGTATATGTAGCATTTCAGAGTGTGAACGTGATCAATTAAACAAGACTGTAACTCCCGATTTAGAAACAGCCAATAGAAAAGGAGCCCGTCATCATGAAGTCGGTAAAACATGGAAGTTGCATGTCAATCAACTAGAGATCGGGGTCCGATATGCGATTGGACTCACAAACCTGCAAAGTACAAAATAATAAAAATTAATGAAGTCAATGTTCTCGTCCATGTGGGTGGTCTGATATGTATTAACTCATTAATTCCCAATATTGGTAAAACCCCAAAATGACACCTAAATAAAATCATTTTTTTTGCAGATTTACGGGCTTAAGACTGTTGTGTAATTAATTTTAATGTCTTCCATAATTTTCCCCGTCATTTACAGTGCAGTATTGATTTTGTTATATTTGCATTTACAGTGCTCTAGACATGTCTGTAACCACTTTGAGGGTCCTATCTGGTACTTGTAGGATTCTTGCCGTTTACGGGTGTGAAAACATTTGCGGGCTTGAGAATTCGCAGCAATTGAATTGCGCTTTTTTTTAAATTTTATTATTTATTTTTATTTTTTTGTGATTGTAACTCTTGCGGCCGTGATAGATCAAAGTCTTGGACGTGCTGTAACTTGCGATGTTAACCATTGCATGGAATCGGAGGCCGGAGCCCGCAAAAAGACGCCAGTAGAATAGCAAAATAACTTACGGGCTCCATTACGGACGCCCGCATCTCTCGAGGGCTCCATTGAATGAGGCCTATTGTTTGTGTCACCCTAATGAGAGAGCACCTGAAACAAACTGATCATAAAGTGACAGTCAAATCCTACAGTGAAGAATATATGGCATACAATTTAAATATGTGTTTTTTTTCCATCAGTTCTTTCTTCTATTCCATTTCATAATGCACTGTAAATTTCTTAAGTAATTTTGACCTCCTTTTTATTTTTTATTGAATATGCCACTTCACATACACAGTCTTCTCTCTGGATTGGGTATTTGGGGAAAAAGACATTTTTTTTTATTTTTGTTTGTGAATCTGGGTTCAAGACATACTTTCTTAATCCTATCACTTTTTTCATTGTTTATTAGCCCCTTACTCATACAAATGGATGCCATGCCATTTGCTTCTGATAGACATGTATGTATAAAATTGTATGTTACTCACCTCATTGCAATGTTTTATTTTGAGTGTAACTGTGGAAGTTCAGATAATTTTTATACTATACCACAATGTTAAGAAAATCTTTTTGACTGAACAATATCTGAGCTTCTGCGTTAGTGGAGTTTTGCTATTTCTTTTGTGATGTTCTTGCACTCAGTATATATGTATAAAGAAACTTTCGGTATCATATTCACTCAAGGGCTGCTGCATTTGTTCATATTCTCTAAAATAAGCAGCATTGATTTACATGTTCCTTGGCAAGGCAATATGTTTGCTGTACTAACAGCCTCTTTGAGTGGCTATTAGCTTTGGCAGCAGTCATGGCCCATTCGTGAGGACAATGGTGGCAGAGTTGCATCTTTTAAAAAGCATCTAATAACCTAATATCTTAGCAGCAGCAGCATGCTTTAATATCTAGTTCTTTTATTTAGCATGTTTTAATATTATGTTCATCTCTTTTAGAGGTCTTGGACTGCCGTGCTGCTAACAAGGACTTTTCTATTGTGTGATTTCTTGGTCCTTTCTGCGCTGTTCCCATCTAATATTTCGGTTTATGTGAGCAATAGTTTCGGACCTGTCAATCATCCTGACTCTTTTGTACATTGCATTTATGTGCATGTTCAAGTTCCAACTATGAAGACATTCATTAACTGATAAAAATATTCAGAATAATTGGGTTGGAGGAAGGCGGTCACATAGAGGGATGCAGGGTTTCTTAGTGCATATGACCCGGGGTCGGGCATGGCTGCAACAAGCAAGACTTTAATAATTGTATTCCAAGCTGCTGTGGGAAGGTACGGCTGACACATTCAAATAAGAAAATGGTACAAAAGCCATTTATTAGAAGAAAAGAGAAACATTATTTCAGAGCAATTGCTGACAACATGTATTTTATTAGAATAAGCAACGGTTCGTGGTAAGTACTGGGCTGTTTATTTTATGACTTGCTCTTAAAATGGGGGCAGGACGGGAGTCTGCTCAGTGCTTGCCGTATTGTGAAAGTTACATACAACATAACTATGGATGGAGCAGTATGGCTTCATTTACTATTTTAATGCAATGGTAAAATACTAGTCAATCCTCATTTCAATAATTAAAATATTCCTCTTAATCATTTGTTCATAAATATACATGTATTTCACCACAAATTTCTGATATCGAACCCTTCCGTTAATAGCAGAATTCAAAAAAAGCGTAAAAAGTAGAGAAGAGTATGCCAACTAATCCAAAGAGCGAGAAAAAAAAAAAACACCATTATCCTCTGCCAACATCTCTACTATGTTCCAATACTAATCCTTGCTGCTAGAGGCAAGGAAAGAAACCAAGGACTACAATGAGTAGAAAATATAACTTTTATTCATCCATTATTAAAATTATACTTCTTTATAAAAAATAAATAATGATGCAATAAGGACAGTTTCTTTCTCATAATTTTAGATATGTTTTTCTCCCTACCAACTTAAAACTTTATCAGTCGCCACTTAACAATACATCACCATTATACTAAATAATAGAACATATTTGAAAATATTTCTAAGAAATCAATATAAATATAAACCATTGTGATAAGTACTTTGAGGGCTGGACTATTCAAACAGCTCTTTGTAGATTATAGCTACCACTCCGTCCCTATTGCTTTTTTCCTATTATTCGAACAGCATCAACATGTTCCAGAGAGCTATACAGGGTGTACAGTACATGACCAGATTAAAGCATTGCTGTTAAAGGGCAATACAACCTTTTTTATACTAAAAGATCAAAAAATAATTTTCTACTGTACCTCCTACATAGCGATACAGAATACTGTATGTTGATGCTGTACAAATAAAGAAGGTGGTAGTAGTAATAATGGGGATAGGACTTATAGTATAATGTAACGACCTATATAATTTCCTAGTGGTTAACACTAAATAATGTAAATGGGTAAAGTATTTAATAGGGAAATTAGGGAAATCAAATAAAATCCAGGAAAAAAACGTTGATAATATATTAAAAAGAGAAAGTGTGTCAGTCCTCAAATTATTTTCAAAAAATGTCACTGTCCCACAATATTCTGGGATTTAAATAGTGACAAATTTGACTTGACGGATAAATATAATAAATATAATAAATTGAAAAGGTAGAACCTATTATTTATGAGGTAGTGGTATCCGTAGTATCTTTGATACATTTAATGCATTCCTCATATCCAAAATATTTGCTAATCATAGGTATGCAATAGATCAATTTTATAATATATAGGGATATAACACACTTATTATAAAAATAGTGCACTAAATACAAAAATAGTTTAAAAAAAGAGACAAAAAAAAGGGAAAGGTATGGGGCATGTATACATTCTAGTACAGCGTATTTACAAGGGGAAAAAATGTTTTTTTACTATTTTAAGTGAAGACATTTTAATATATTATCAGCGTTTTTTTTTTTTCTGGATTTTATTTGGGGAAAGGACTTGACTGAAAGCTGTCATCAGATGGTTAACAACCCGAACCTATGAACGCTGCCAACAGGACAGGTTTTCAATATCTCTCATGATGAGCACAGATGGATCAATCGGAATGAGTGAAACTTCAAAAAAACCTTTCTTATTTTACTCGGGTGTGTTAAAAAAGAGTGGATATGAATACATAGCAGGGAGAAACCTAAATCCTTGACTGTTGGCGGGTTGCCCACTATTGCATTAAACTGTGAAGTCTACTCTGCTTAATTGCAGTGAGCTCTGTAGAATTGTGCTGCCCTATTGCTTTTTCCCTTGGTGTAGGAGGAAGGAGATGCTTAACCTATATTCTATTTAGACTAAATTTAAAAACTTTTCCCCACACTTTAGTACAAAGACAAATCTATGATGCCTTGGTTTCCCTGTATCTGTGCAGATTTGATGTTTATTTTTATTGCTTCTTTAATTAGAAGAGACAAATGTCACGTTATTATTGTATTTGGTTGGTTACAATTTTATAAGGTCTTAACTATGTATTGTATACGTGTAAACTGGATAAGTGCTCCTTGAGCTCCCTTCACATAGCTTTCCCCAAAAAATACCTTTTATTCACAATTTAAAAAAACAAACAAAAACATTCTTGAGAGCTTTTAGTTGAAAAGCTTTAAAGGTTATTTATTTCCTTGGGAACAGCTATATTAGAGAGCCACATCTGGTTGTACAGAGAAGGCTTCCTTCTCCGACAGCCTATCTGAAAGCATTGTGCCAATTTGTTTCTGTGGTGGCAAAAAATGATCTATCCAAATGTTACCATGTAGTTGTGTTCCCTCTCCAGGTCGAAACAAGTATGCTGTGCCACATGTGGGTAAATTGAGCTTGCTGGTATAAAGTATAACAAATTGTTCAAAATAACGTTTTTGGGGAGTGACCGTGCCAGTCTTGGATCTGTTGCAATATCCTTAATAGCAATTCCCAAAGAAGAAACAATTAGATCAAATCTATTGGAGAGAGAGAGAGACTACCAATTTTTTAATAAATGTTCTTTTTTTGTTTTTTAAGTTTTTTTTAAACATTATAGTTGTCTCTCTTTTTTTTTTATATATTTAGGCATTTAAAAAATGTGTGGGATAAATAGAAGAACTTGTAAAATAGTGTTGTTGCGGCTTGATAAATCCCTCTATTTCCTTACCTTACAATCAGAGTCTGCTAAATCTAAACGTTTCTCTCTGTATTAGCAGCCATGTAAACCATGAGCAGAAAATAATTTATTTGTTTGTTCTTCACAAACATGAAGTTTTTTTCTCAATTTACAGTGGTCCATGTAAGAAAGAAAATGAGCTATGGTGCCAATAAGAAACGCATTACTAGAATGCCAAGTATCCTAAAAATAATTGTAGAATAAGTAAAATACATGTACGAGAATACTGGAAATAGTGTTTGGACAGAATACTGGGAGATCAGAGGTTCTGATTAAATTGGAAATAATTAGTGCAGGATTAAAATTTTGGAGGAAGGTTATGACTAAATATAAATTAATCTCATTCCCGAGTATCATAACTCCAATTGAAGCGATTTTAAAAAATAATTAAAATTGCCTTTTCTTTCGGAATAATCTGCAGGAGGAATTCAGATCATCAAAGACCTATATGTGAATGGCTCACTAGCCTCATTAGAACAACTTGATAAAAAATATCCCTTCCTAAATATGTCATGGATTATTTATCTTGGGTTTAAAAAAGCCTGGGAAAGATCAGAATTTTACATAAGTTCAGCTGGATCAATAAAAGAACTAGAGACCCTTATAATGAATGAAAATAAGACTCATTTTAATAACGAAATGTTTAACTAATGGTATTAATATAAATAAATCTACTAAAATGAGAAGCTGGGAAAGATATGCAAAAATCATGTCCAGAAGAAATGAGGTTTAAGGCAATTAAAATTACAGGAAAATTTGTTACAAATTCAGCATTTAGGGAATTTTTCTTCAAAATGCTTAATAAATGGTACTATGTGCCAACAAAGATCACCCGGATTCCTGGCAATGACAAATTGAAATACTGTTGGAGAAATTGTGGCTTAGTGGGATCATATTTCCATGTTTGGTATGAGTGTCCAGTTCTACACCAATTGTGGTTAAAGAGTCTGGAATATATATCCCTATTACTAGGAATTAACTTAAGGGTTTCACCAGAATTGGTCCTGTAAAGTAGTGTCTGTAAAGTAGCTCCAGCCATCTCCTCCCAATTGGAATGAGATGAGGGCGATAATGAATAGAAATCGAGCTTTGGAATATAGCTTTCATGAACTGGGAGTAATTGATTTTCCAGTAAGAAAATGGAAAATATGTGATTCCATAATAAATATATCAACTACTCCATTTGATACCTTGTAGCACTCACTCATTCTTCTTAATTTTGTCTGAGTGGACTTGGGATTTAGTCAAGAAACATGTCATGTGTTTCTCTTTTTGTCTTTAATGTATGGATTGTATTAACAATAATAATCTTTTGGAATATAAGACATGAATATATGAAATATTTCAATCCTGTTTGTCATTGTATGTATATGATGTTAGCTTTCAAAATGTTAAATAAAATATTATTTCATGCTATAATATGCCCCTTTCCAAAATGCTTTTAAGGAGATATATAGCAGAGGGAATACCCTATCAGTGGCGCCTAGCGGTACTCTAATAACCTAATGCCACCAAATCCTGTATAGAAAAATCATGTATAAATGCAAAAATAATATGTTTGGAACTATACCAGTAGATCTAGTGCTCTGTGTCCTATCCAATGGTTGCTGGAATGTGTAGCCTTGAACCTGACCGGTTTCGTTACTTTACAGTAACTTTCTCAAAGGTACACTACCAAACATATTATTTTTGCATTTATACATGATTTTTTCTATGCTTGGTGGCATTAAGTTATTAGAGCACCGCAAGGCTTCCTTGATTAGTACCTATCAAGGGAGCCTTGCGGTGCTCTAATAACTTAATGCCACCAATCATAGAAAAAATCATGTATAAATGCAAAAATAATATATTTGGTAGCGTACCTTTTGAGAAAGTCTTCTCTGCTATATATCTGCTTAAAAGCATTTTGGCAAGGGGCATATTATAGCCTGAGGTCTGAATAGATGGCCCAGCATAATATAGGGAACTCATACTTTGTGCTGTATGTATATTTTTGTAGCCCCATTTATCCATGGTATGCTTTGTTTTTAATTATTTATTTTAGCCTCTTTTTTTCATAGTTATCATATGATTTACATTTTGTATATATATGATGATAATTCACATAGCATAAAGTATCTTTTTTGTATTTTTTGGTGTGCATTTTATACAAGGAATGCACTTGCTGTGCTTCTCTTGTATATCAATAGCACATTTTATTGATTTCACCATTTCCCGTTATGGGATGAGTATGCAAAAGGCATTGTTCTTATTTCTATAATCCATTGCGATTTTTTTATTTTTTTATTGGTAGTTACTTATCAATACTATTATAGCTATAACTACACTGATTTCCCTCTACTTTTTCATTCCATTTGTTCACATGTAGTATTTATGTGGTGGTGTAGAGACTTTTATGCATGTGTATTGGTTGTGATCCTCTATATAAATAAGAATAAGGCATTTTTTATAGTTTTTTAATATCGCAAGCCAATTATGGGCAATTAATTATTAATAAAGTTTATCTTGAGTCTACTTTATTTTGATGAATTAAATTAAATGTTTATCTGGTGTTTTATATATATATATATATATATATATATATATATATATATATATATATATATAAATATATAATGTGTGTGTTTTTTTTTTTTTTTTTTTTATATGAACGCTTTTTAGAACATAATTTGCCTGTGATTTTCCAAGCTCTGATGTGCAGTCTTTACAATGCCATCACTTTGCAAAAACGATGAAAGAAAATAATAATTGCACAGTGAGTGCTGGACCGCCTCGTACTGTGACTGTACACAAATTAAGTTGTTTTGCTTTCGCCAGTGAAAATCCGGAAACTGTAAATTGCATTGTGTGACTAGTCCATGGTAAAAAATTAGCCACTTTTTTTCCGTCAAAGCAATTTAGTTTCTTCTAATGGTCTACAATGTGATATGAAGTAATTCTGTTTCTTTCCCTTCTCTTGATCTTTTGCTTGTCTTTTATGTCTAATTTTTTCCCACTCTCTTTAAAAGGCTATAATACAAAGTCAAAATGGAGAAAACTCAAGCAACAAATAAAAAATAAATTGTGTTATCACTGTAAAATACTGTCCTACAGAATCACACATTTGCAGGCTGAGTATCACAGTATGAACAGTATGTACATCAATAGAATTAGCGATTTTCTATTAAGAACAATTTATTTTGAAAGAGTATTAATGTAATTTCAATTCAAGTATATTTGAAAAATTGTTCTATCAAAAAACTGAACAAACACAGATAATTTTGTCTGAAGCAGAAAGAGGAGAGTTATCTGTCTAGAGCAGGGGTGGGCAAGTTCGGCCCTGGTGGGCCACTCCCAAGCCTGGATTTGAAGATATCCTTTCTGTGCACAGATGAGTCAATCATTATGAATGAAGAAGTGATTGACTCCCTTATGCACAGCAGGGATATCCTCAAATCCAGGCTTGTGAGTGGCCCTCCAGGACCAAACTTGCCCAATCCTGGTCTAGAGTCTCCAAAATGAAAGATTTTATTTAAAAATACTGCTATACTCAAGGCTTACATATTTGCCAATGTTGTTAGTTTGTTACATACGTCAAGTGTAACCCCCTACACCCCCAAAAAACAAATTACAGTGGCTGCAGGGTGAAATTTATATTAAGTTTGAGGCTGTGAAATCTTTAAATTGGCTGTTTTGAAAACCACTTTTCTACACTGAAGAAAAAAATCTTTTGCCATAGTGAAAGGTCTTTATTTCTATGAATTACCATTATATTGTCTCACTAAAAGGTATTATTAGCTGAAATCCGTGTCCTTGACTCTGACAAATACAGCTATCTGTTATCTGTATATGGACAAATATAGTTATCAGCTATATGTACTATAATACAAGTTTTTTTGTATGCTTTCAAATGAAAAACGAAGAACTGGTGTAGAAATGTTTGAACTAACGCTACTTTAAAGGGGAAGTTTAACCTAAACACTAGTTGCTCTTATATGAAAGCGTGCATGTATAGAAGTTAAAGTACCGTATATACTCGAGTATAAGCCGAAGGTTTTCAGCCCTTTTTTTAAGGCTAAAAAGGGGCCCCTCGGCTTATACCCGTGTCTCTCTAACCCCCCTCCCGTGTCTCTCTAACCCCCCTCCCGTGTCTCTCTAACCCCCCTCCCGTGTCTCTCTAAACCCCCCCCCCCCCGTGTCTCTTTCCCTCCCCCCTCCTCACTTTTTCCCACACTTACCTGCTTCTTCTCCGGCCTCTGCTCCTTCCGTCTTGACCCGGCGCGCATGTGACGTCACATACGCGCCGCGTCATTAGCATATACCGGGTGCCGGCACCCGGTATATGCTAATGACGTGACGTCACATGTTCGCTTGGTCAAGACGGAAGGAGCAGAGGCCGGAGAAGAAGCAGGTAAGTGAGGGGAAAGGTAGATGGGGTTGAGGATGGGGGGGGGTTGAGGATGGGAGGGGTTGAGAGGGGGGTTGAGGTTGGGGAGGGAGGTTGAGGTTGAGGGGGTGAGGGGGGAGGATGAGGAGGGAGGATGGGGGGGTTGAGGATAGTGGGGTTGAGGATAGTGGGGTTGAGGATGAGGAGGGAGGTTGAGGAGGGGGTTTGAGGAGGGTGATAAGGGAGGGGGGAAGAAACACAGGGAAGGGAGAGGGGAGAAGAGACACAGGAGAGAGGGGGGACACGGGAGAGAGGGGGGACACAGAGGGCAGCACATTTCCCACCCTCGGCTTATACTAGAGTCACTCATTTTACCCAGTATTTTGTGGTAAAATAGGTGCCCCGGCTTATACTCGAGTATATACGGTATATGCAAAAGTTATAGCACTTGACTTTGAATGCAACAAATTCTCTGTACGTTATCTGTTGTGAGCTGCTGAGGAACACCGTACATGAGCGGAAAGGTTGAATTTTTGACCCAATCGGCTTACGGAGCTCAGTGTCTGGGGCAATTTCTTAACGGGCAAAGTCTGCTCTCAGTAAACATGAAGGAATAACTGGTAAATTAGGCAAATTCT